>OY294068.1:160574959-160973422 GCA_958510875.1 Endomychus coccineus
TTAGATGAATTTCGATTGCATTATTTAGAACCTCTTTGATAGTAATTACTTTCAACTGTTTATGGATTGTTTATATTCAAGTCATAATAATATTCCTCCCTGAAGCTTTCTTGAGTATTTTTGTAAGAAACGAGAGTGATTTTGAGAATAGTTTGCTGCCAGAGATTGAAGAATTGACTGAAAACTTTGGCATGAAGTTCAGGGAGAGTATCCAGAAATTTCTCAAGTAGCGATTGGCATACTTCTTCCATTTAGTACCACCTACGTACCGACAGTGACCTTTATTAAATCTGAATATCGTCCAAAGGATGTTGAGAAAACACATTCTCTCCTGCCAGTTCCAAGGTACCACCAGGATTACAGATGATGTGCAGCAAAAAACAAGCGCAGGAGTTCTACTGAAGTAGTTTGTAAAGAATTTTGAGAACGTATTAGTGTTTATTTTTTATGCAGCTAGTATACATTGATTATGTAATAAATTATTTTTGGGTCTCGAGAAATATTGCTCCATCACGATGCAGGTAGTCAATTCTTAGAAATGCCCTCAATTAAATATTCACAGTAACGTACTTGTCTATAAAAAATGGCTGCAATCCGGCTACCATTAGAAATAGTATTCTGGCTATCACTGCAGTCCCGCCATAACGATCAGCCACTAGTCGAGTCAAATAGGTATTTCATTACGAAAATCGAACGATATGGACCGAATTTGATGAAACAAAGTGCATTCGATTCGGGATGACGTCTAGAAAAAAGCTTACCAGTTAGTTTTTTGTGCAAATTTGTTATTATTTTTTTAACCGAAAAATTGACCAATTTCCAAAATTCCATCAAAACTAACCAGAAATCCTCAGTTAGGGGTTGTGAAGGTTGTTTTTTTATGTTAAATGTTTAAAAATTTGTTAAAAGAGGGTCGTTACTAGTTTAAATCAAATTCAAAATCGAATTCTTATTTTTTAATTTTTTGATTTGAAATAGATTCCCGCTCATCTAAATTTTTTTTCTATCTTCTCTACTCAGTCTTTTTATATTCCACACAGCATCTTTTACATATACTATGAACATATACGTAATAAAAACTGGGCGGAAGTAGCAGGTAGGTATTTTTCTTAAACTATGGAGTCTACACTATACTATAACACAGCATCTATCATGTAATAAGATCTCTATGGCATCCACCGCTTCATAGAGCAGCTGTTTATCTGAACCGGTCCTCCCTCCCATCCCCCAAAAATGAAGACGCGGCAACGTATACGTGGACCACGCTGCTATTGTAATGTAGATACATAATAAATGATCACCACGTGTCACTTACTGTTGGATGCTGCTGTTGTTCAGATTAGTAAAATTTCTCATTCGTTTTATATGAAAATTATGTTGTTCTGTGGTTCAGTGAATATTATCAGAAAAAAATTTTTGATAATTCAAATACATATTGTTCAATAAATAAAACATTCCTTTAATAAAGCATTCACGCTGCAAATTAATAAAAACGTTTTTCGGTTGAAAACATAATAACAAATTTGCACAAAAAACTAACCGGTAAGCTTTTTTCTAGACGTCATCCCGAATCGAATGCACTTTGTTTCATCAAAATCTGTCCATATCGTTCGATTTCCGTAAGTCGGCCTGTTTCAATACCTATTTGACTCGACTACATGGAGGTAGTTAATTAAGGAATATTCACGTTCTAAGAAAATTGTGTGAGCCAGTGATGGAATATTGGGAGAGCAGATGGGCATTCTCATTTTTCTTGAAGGTTTGGAGGTCATAGGAATAGGAGAATACATCACTAGGTAAAGAGTTCTGAAACTTCGCTGTTTGAGCTCGTCTTGTCCGCCTATCTGGAATCTCTCGTGGTGGAACAACAGACGAGATTTCTGATGAACACCAACCATGGAAATATCTATAGAAAAGAAGGATATCTCCCACCTTTCTACGATGATCTAGAGAGGTCAATGGACTCGTAAGTGTGACATCATCAATAAGACTCTGAAAAGAATTCAAAAGCTTCAGCGTATGTTTGAGAACCGAACTCAGAACATGTGAACAGTACTCCAGGACAGGTCGAATGTGTGACTTTTAGATTACGAGAAGCTGCTGGGATGTAAAGTATCTCTTGGCACAGAATAGAAAACCAATTTTTTGTTAAGCGGTTTTCGCAATGGACCTCACATGATTGTTCCATGAGAGTTCTTTTGTTATGACAGATTAGTAGAACCAAATGTCAACCAAGTATATAAAATATTTTAATTTCTTCCTTCATAAATTTTTTTTTTCTAATTATATGGCTTTGGTCGCAACCTTTAGCCAACAGCCTCTGTCACGTACAGCAAAGGTACGATATCAATAATTAATTGGAATAAAAGAATTCAGAATATGGTAAGGGTGATATTGCCAGCGTCAAAAACTTAGTTATTACAAATCATCCACCTAAAAAACTCAAGGGATTATAGACGGGAGACTTTTCACGTTAAGGGGTCTCTCATAACGTCTTATTACACAAAACATAGGAAGACCATGGGTAATGTCCAGGTGTTTAACATAGGTTGAGAGGGAGGTTACACAAATACTAAATATCTAACCTAGCAGAAACAACAAATTTATACAGCAGTTGGTATAAGCATATTTCTTGAGTGCTTAGCAAGTAGTTATATATTTAACGGGTAATTTAAGTTGTACGGCCTTAACTGTTCTATTAAGGTTGCAGTTTCCAATTGGTGAAGCGGGCAATTAAAAAACAAATGATTAAGGTCACCTACTTCGCCACATTCACACAGATTTATGGGAAGTATTTTAATATAATTTAGATGTGCAGGAAAGCGACCATGATTTAATTTCAATCTGACGATAGTGGTGTATATTTCCCTTGGCAATTGTAACGTTTTGTGATACCATGATTTCCTTTGAATTTCTGGATGAATCAAAAAATAGTTGTAGGTTTTCGCAGATTTTGCGGTTTGTAGAGTAATATCCATGTTCTCCGAATCTCTGATTTGTAGTTGCAGATGAAATCACTGTGTGGTGTGACTTTATGTAGATAGTTTTCAGAATTGGTTGCTTGCTTTGCGTACAGATCAACCTTTTCATTTCCCTTCATTCCACAATGCGCTTTAACCCAAACAAAAATAAGACTATAATTTTGTTCAAGTAATTCCATGTATTTCCGGATTATCATTAGAATAAGGGGCGAACTCTTACGGTTAACGTTTTTTAATGATTTCAATACGCTTTTGCTCCTTCATAGTTAATAGTAGAGGAAATGAATGCATCAACATCTCGTTTTTTTGCAACATGGTGTATGGACATGAAACTTTTTGCATTCGCTTTATTTTTGTACCAATAAAAGATGCATCCTTCTAGATTTTGTCGCTCGTACCCCCTATAATTGCTATAGGGGTTAAGAGTACCCCTATTTTATATCTCGCTATGTTCTCAACCGAATTCCTTCAAATTTACATATCCGATGAGAAAATTTGAAAATAGAGCTGCAAAATGGAGGGCTTGAATATACAAATTAATTTCACGGCCAAACGGTTGAATGTAGAGAAAACTTGCAAGAGTCAAATATGTTTGGAATTCAATTTTCTATGAGGATACTCCATTTTTATCCACGCTTTTAATACCACTCATCGACTCCCTCAACAAACTTGTTATTCACCCCCACTCCGCATTTTTAAAATTGCAATTGGCGGGCATGCTTTTGGCTTTAGAGAAAAGTTTCGGGATATAAAAAGTGTTCTAAATTCGGTTCCTCGTAGAAATAGAGTATTTTCAGAATCACTCAAGCCCCCCTCCACTTACCCCCACCACTCATATCTAAAAATGTATTTTGCAGCTAGACTGTGGCTTTTAAGTAAAATTATCAAGACAAAAATTTGTTTAGAATTTGATTTTACATAATATTAGTACATTTACGTAGTCAATTCCAAAACCCCCTGCACTGAAGGTGAACATCCCTATTTCCTAGATTATTATGCCGGCTTTCTGCATGAAAATATATCAATCTTGAATAAAAAGACATGAAACATATTTGTGAAGAATATCCCTTCTTTCTCCACCTCAACAGATAGTACTGCAAAGGGTGGGGGTGTAGTAACTAGCCCAATCAATACATATAAGATGCAATGAACAATCTAAAGATGGTGAGTAAATGTTGTATATATATCAAAGGAATTAATATTTAGGCATCTTAAAAATGGTCATACCTTGAAAGTATTCTGTACAATGTTTTGTATTATAGGGAGAGAAGAATCAATTGAAATATAACAGGTATTATCAAAGAGTTCTATATCTCTTTGGGTATAATACATTTTTTTTATTTCGTGCTTAGTCAGGTAAGGATGTTCAATACTAAGATCTACGGTCGCTATTATAATCATGAACAGGCTCTCACAGATTCTGCATTCGAACACGTGGCTCAACACGGTACTACAATTATAATGATAATAATTGTCAACCCTAAAAACTATCATGCAGAAATCCGGCTTAATAATCTACAAAAGTAGGGTGGTCACCCTTTAAGAATTTGGAAGACTTTCTGTACCTTGAAATTTTTCCCTAAAACCAAAGGCTTGGCTCCATTTTCGATTTCAATTATGGTTTCCGATATACGGGGTTCGGGTGATCAACGAGTCAGGTAAGGGGTAGATGTTGGATGGTATTGTATGTAGGGTATCCTCATACAAAATTCGATTCTAAACACTATTTGACACCAGACATTTTTCTCTACAATCAAACGTTTGGCCGTTAAATGAATTTTTATATTCAAACCCGCCATTTCGCAGCCGCCATTTTGAAATTTCAAATTTTCTCATCGGATTCGTATTCAACGACCCCTAAAACCCTCTTTATGCAAATTTGAAGCAATTCGGTTGAGAACATAGAGAGATATAAAATGGGAGTGCTCTTAACCCCTGTAGCAATTGTAGGGGGTGCGAACGACAAACTCTAAAGGGGTGCATTTTTTATTGATCCAAGAATTAGGCAAATGCAGAAGGTTCCATGTCAATACACCATATACCTAAGGAGACAGAATTGCTCACATTTAAACACGATCAGACATTGCCAAATTTTGGGACACTCAGACCGCTGTATGTTACAAGTATGGCCGTATGGAATGTGCTGTTGCCGGATTGAGATTTGTAATCATTATAAAAACGTCCATAGCTTTATCTATTGGTTATATTAGAAGAAGTACTGTTGAAATGTCGTTTTCTCTGAAAAATATTCCATAATTTATGGTAACCTGGAATATACAATCGAATTATAGAATATTTGAATTTTTAAATATATAACTATTCCATTCCATTGCATCATTTACTCAGAAGGTAACAACGCGGCGCACTTTTTAGAATGGGGACTTGGTTCTGTACTACACAATTTGACAGCTTCCATATTTCTCGTAGCTATTTCGAAGCGGTGTTGCCTTACAAGTGGTACCAAGTTTTCAATCATAGCTACAGCGTTGCCAATAAGGAGTAATTTTGGCTCGGCTACAAAGAGGTCCTTTGGTTTTCTTTGTCATACTTCATGTAATCATTGCGACAAGTCAAATGGAGTTTTATGAATGAGATGTTTCGTCTCCTTAGGATAATAGGTCCATCCAATACACCCTGTTGCAAAATAAACGAGTGCCTTGAGTCTTTTATGCATTCATTTCCTCTACTATAATGATTCAAGTCACATAATAGGATCCTTAATTATTGTTCTAGATATTTGGTGAATGGAATTTTCAGTGATTTTGAATCTCAGATTCTATTTCCATGCCTCAATTACAGTTCATCGCAATAGATGTCAATCGCTATCATTACAATAATGATGATGGATTGAGAATTATGTCGTTTCTGTATTAAAACCTTCAATAAATTCCCATGTGTTTTTGATATTTATTTCTCGTTAGTCCTGATTTATATATAATAACTACTACCTCTTACAACATATATAATCACGCATCAATATGAAATGAGAAATTTTACAGTTTAGAGATTTTGACATCCATCAATATTAATGTTACAGTTTATATAAAGAAAGATATGAACGAACTACTTCAGTTTAAACTGCGAGTTGCTACGATATATTGTGTACGAAAGTAAGATTCAAGTTTGCTACATTATTTGTATATTTTGATTTTTAATAATTTTCATTCATATTCTGATTTGACAGGTTTGCTCTATAATATTATTCTGCTAAGAACTAACTTGACAAATTAAAGTCATTAATTGACAATATTATAAAATAAAACAATTTTACTTTGTTTTCTATCATACATATTGTACAAACAAATCGTGACTATAGTTTCGACACCAGCGTGTCATTTTCAAATGATATTAATGTTTGAAAATGAGAATAGTTCTGGCTATTTATGGTACAATATACATACAGGTAACACAGGACAAAGGACACAGGTAACAAGTGGGGTTGCGGTTGGGGAAATACATTGCTAGAGTAGTTGGGGAAATGAAGCATTCCTCATTCCAAACCCGGCGCAGTTGGATGGATTGAGATGCGTTTTTTTGCATTCGATCCAGAAAGTGATTTAGAAAATTTGTCCGGTACTTTTTTTTGCGGAAGAAATTTATTGCATTTCTACAGACAAAAAATCCATTTTTCTGAGTGCACTTCTCGAGGTAAATAAGAAAACGGACTCGAATTGGTTTCTCGGGGGGTTTTGGGGACGAATATGCTATCAAGATTCAATTCACTGAGGTCCCCTTGGACCTCCCGGGGGTATCAGGGCGTCCTGATGCCCTAGATATCGTTTAATGTTTGTTAACTGTTTGAGAGGTGATATAAAGGTTGCTAGTGATGATTACGACGTGAAAAAACTCTTCTGGAATACCTGGTGGTAGCCTGAGACCGGGTAACCACGTCATCTTCTAGGAATTTGTTAATTTTTCTTCATAAAAGGTAACAAATTCTGGCTCTCGAGGGTTTTCGAAGTCGCCGATCAGGATTATGATAGTCAGAAAGTTCATGCCTAGAAGATGACTCAGATACACAGGGCTCCAGAGACCCGGAAACACCTCCAGGTAATTCGCAGAACATTTTGAGTGTCATAGTCGTGATTGGCGACTTTGAAAACTCTCGAGCCCAAAATTTGTTACATCTTATGAAGGAAAATTAACAAATTCCTAGAAGATGACGTAGATACACAGGGCTCCAGAGACCCGGAAACACCTCCATACATGGGCGCTAACTTTTAAAAATTATTGGGGGGACTAAAAGTGATTGATGGGGGGGGGGTAAGGGTTGAGGTTCAACAGTTTAAAACTGTTGATTATCGTTGAAAGGACGAAAAGGACGGAAACTGTCACTTTTGGTTTTGTATTGCTAAACTTCTTAAGATTTATTTACAAATTAGAATAAATTACTAATGACTTTACGGTTCATTATGCATTGACACTTTTACTGAATAAAACACATCCTGGTTGTAATTTATTTAAACGAAACCTGAACACTAGTTTTAACCCTAAAATACTGATAGATTGAGGTTACTTCACCAAGAGCAGACGACTGAAAGAATGTTTTTGACTGCAAAGGTGCCAATTTATTAAAGCGTTTACCCAGCAAATCTCATTGGGCCTAATATTCTGGGTTAAAAGATTGAGCTTAACAAGTCAAGATTTTAAAATAAAGAGAATGTAGAATTCACAGCTTAAAACGATAACTTTCAAAGTTCAAAAGGGTAGTATCTAAAATAACATTTTAAACATATTTAACATAACATTTTTAGAACATCTCTAAGAAAAGTTTATTGAATAAAATAATTACACATAGAACAGGAAGTAAAACAGTAGTCACAGTAGCCTAGTTTTTTGTCATATATAAAACTACAGTACATTAGTAGATTGATAGATCAATAGTTTAGTACATCTTAAATAGATGTCGTCCTTATAACTTCCATGAACTTTGACAATGGTTGTATTACATAAAAAATTAGTAAAGCAAATGTAAGAATAAATATAATAAGTCTAGAGACCTAACAACAAATTAAATTGTTTCACTTCTACAAAATTATAAATGGTGATGGTGATGGTGCGTTTACGCACGAACTGAAAATTCCCCAACTCCCCCAAAGATGCTTGACGATTGTTTTCCACAACAAAACTTTATTACATTACAAAGGCAGTAGATTATGCATTCATTCGTGCAAGTGAATAAATCATTTTTATTAAAGAAAATACAGATACGAAAGTTTGTTTACAGTTTTTAATAGTGTGTTTATGGTTGGGATGGTACTCTTTTGGGAAGGGGGCTGAGCCCGCCTTTCTGAACATTGGAGGGGCTGGAGACCCTTGAGCCTCATGGAGTCGGCGCCCATGCCTCAAGGTAATTTGCAGAACATTGTGAGTGTCATAGTTGTGATCGGCGACTTTGAAGACTCCGAGAGCCACAATTTGTTACATTTTATGTGAAAAATTAACAAATTCCTAGAAGATGACGTGGTTATCCGGTCTCAAGGTACCACCAGGTATTACAGAAGAGTTTTTTCACGTCGTAATCATCACTAGCAACCTTTATATCACCTCTCGAACAGTTAACAAACATTGAACGATATCTAGGGCGTCAGGACGCCCGAATACCTCCAGGAGGTTCAAGGGGACCTCAGTCAATTTTCTTGATAGCATATACGTGTTCAGCGACCAAAAAAACCTCGATAAACCAATTCGCGTCCGTTTTTTTATTTACCTCAAGAAGTGCACTTGCATTTTTTGGCTGTAGAAATGCAATAAATTTTTTCCGCAAAAAAAAATACCGGACAAATTTTCTTAGTCACTTTCTGAATCGAATGAAAAAAACCGCATCTCAATCCATCCAACTACGCCAACTTTGGAAGGTTTGGCCTATTTTAGTGGTTTATTTCCTCGACTAGAGTAATAATTGAGATTGGATAATGAGTTAGAGTTAATATTATGATTAATGCGGAGGTATACTAGGAAGGCACAAGAGGATTATCGGAAATTTCACGTTATCAAGACATTGAACAGGATGCTGTAGTACACATTTAATTGATCATTTAAAATTTTATTGTCACTAGTTTTAATAACTTCGAAAATTTATATTGATTCTAGTGTGTTTAATTTAAAGTCTCTTCTCTGGTTATATAAGATTTTAACTTCATCATAATTTGGAAAAATATGCTCTGTTTCTAAAATTAGGTTAGAGAAAGATGAATCTGTTCTATTGAGTCTAAAAGATCCAAAGTGTTTCTTATATCTAATTTCTATATTACCACTAGATCTACAGATGTTGAAGTTATCACATTCTGAACAGGTTAATTTATATACTCCAGGCCAAGGTCGTACATACAGGTCTGGGAACTCGTATGTTTGACATGGGTCTCTTACGCGTCGCCAAACTCGTAGTCCCTCGCTCTGCCACTAGCTAGCGCTTGGATCGAAGTGGTAAAATGATTTCTTTCCGGAATCGCAAGGAGTGGTACTAAGTATTCTGATTTGAGAGAGGAATAGAACTCTTGTCAAAATGTATTACTCACCTTAAAAATAACTTCTCCTTTTTTGCACACATAAAAGACCTCGTTAAAACGATTTCTATCCGGAATCGCATGCATCCACTTTTTTCGCATTTCCGCATCTTTCGGCACTTTAAAAACAGAAGTTTCTTGCTTTACACTTTTGTACCCCGTTTTGCATTTCGACACAATTCACGGTTTCGTAATTTGTTTCTAAAAACGCAGGTATTCCTTGTGTTTACAAGTCAAGAATGACAGTTGTCAGAGAACACTCTTCGACTACTGCGACACCCGTTTTGGTACTACGCGACAGTTGACGCTTAGCGGAGTCACTTCTTGTATAATATGTTATAGTGGTTGCCTATGTATAAGTAGTGAATGTCAAGATGGCTGCCTTGTACAAGCATGATGTTCTTGTAGCTTGCTTAGGTTACTAACTATTATAATCATAATTGTTATTGTGCTCCTTACTGTTAATAAATGATATCTACCATATCGTACATGGTGTCAGATTGTTAGTAAGGAAAGTGCTGGCTTGTCTTGTCGTGTTAGTAACCTAGTTGACTTGAAACGAAGCAAGTGTAAAAAATGGAGTCATTTTTCAAACCACCAGAGCCCCTTGTATTAGATGGCAATATCTCAGAGAATTGGAGGAAGTTTGGACAGACGTTTCAATTGTTCCTTACCGCTACGGACCTAGAGAATAAATCCGAAGAGAAAAAATTGGCTGTTTTTTAAACATTGCGGGAGATGAAGCACTGGAGCTTTACAACACATTTCAGTTTAGTGCAAACGAAGAGAGAAACATTGAAAACACAATGGCGAAATTCGAGATGTATTGTGCACCCAAAAAGAATGTGATTTTTGAAAGGTTTAAATTTAACAGTATTGTGCAGGTTGAAAACCAAACATTCGACAATTTTGTTACCGAATTAAGGAAGGCTGTTCAGTCTACAGAGTATGTCAACCCTGATGAGATGGTTAGAGATCGTGTTGTAATGGGAATCAAAGATAAAAATACTCAGGAAAGACTTTTAAGAGAGCCACAGCTCACATTGGAGAAAGCAATCAACTTTTGTAGGGCTACAGAAGCTAGTAAAAGTCAATCGAAAGCTCTTCAACATGAAATGGAAGTAAATTCAGTCAAGAATGTAGATAAATGCAAATATTGTGGTTATAGACACCCTGTTCGAAAATGTCCCGCATACAAAAAAACATGTGCGAAGTGTCAAGGTAAAAATCACTTTGCGAATATGTGCAGGAAAGAAGACAAAGCAGAGGGACCAGCTAAGAAACCAAAAAAGAAGGACATCCATGAAGTGCAAGAAGAAAGTGAGAGTGATTGCAGTGAAAGTGATAAAGAGTTCTACATAGATCATATCGAGAAGAAAATTGATATGTTACAAACAGGTGAAAATGTATGGACTCAAAAGATAATTATAGGTGATAAGTCTATAGATTTTAAGCTAGATACAGGAGCTGAGGTGAGTGTGATACCAATGAATATATTAAAAGAAATCAATTTTGTTAATAATGTTAGAAAATCAAATGTATCATTAGTGTCATATGGCAGCTCTAAATTTAAACTTAGAACTGTAGGAGAAGTAGACCTAATGTGTAATGTTAAAGATATTGTTAAAGTTGTTAACTTTATAGTTGTAGAAACTGAAAAGCAAACCCCCTTGTTAGGATTGCAAGATTGCATAAATTTAAAATTGATAAAACGAATTGATGAAGTTCAAGCCAATTTCAAGTCACTAAATGACGTAATAAGTAAATATCAAGATGTGTTTGATGGGTTAGGAGCTTTTCCGACTCAACATCACATTACATTGAAAGAAAATGTAACACCAAGGTTAATGCCTATTAGACGAGTTCCACAGAGTTTGCATGATAAATTAAAATTAAAATTGGATAATTTAGTATCCCAAAACATCATTAGAAGAGTAGACAAACCTACAGAATGGTTGCATCCCCTTGTCATAGTGGAAAAATTGAACGGTGATTTACGATTGTGTTTAGACCCAAAGTATTTAAACAACGCCATAAAGCGAGAACATTTTTTAATACCCTCACTAGATGAAATTACAACGAAATTATGTAATAAAAAATACTTTACCGTACTTGACATGAAAGATGGGTATTGGCAAGTTTGCCTAGATGAAAGTAGTGCAGACCTATTAACATTTGGTACGCCTTTTGGACGATATCAATTTTTACGACTCGCATTCGGAATGTGTAGTGCGCCTGAGGTTTTTCAGAGGAAAAACTATGAAATATTTGGTGACCTCAGTGATGTTGGTTTATACTTTGATGACTTAATTATAACTGGGGATACAGAAGAAGAACATGATGAAAACTTGAAAATTGCACTTGAAAGAGCTCGTAAATATAACATTAAATTTAATAAAAAGAAAATACAATTTAAAACAACTTGTGTTAAATTTATGGGTCAAATGTTTTCAAGAAACGGTGTTCAAAGTAATAAAGCTTATGTCAAAGCTGTAGTTGAAATGCCCAATCCTAAATGTAAAAACGATTTACTGCGTCTTTTGGGCATGGTGAAATATGTAGGCAAGTTTATCCCAAATTTGTCTCAAATATCTGCTCCCCTAAGGAATTTAACACGGAATGATGTTGATTGGCAATGGACAGACGAACATCAATTTGCCATAAATCAGTTAAAAACGTTGTTGACAAATTCACCGGTATTAATTTATTTTGATCCAAATAAACCAATTGAGATAGAGACTGATAGTTCAAAAGATGGTATAGGTGCATGTTTATTACAAACTGGTCATCCGGTTGCATTCGCGTCTCGTAGTCTAACGAAAACTGAAGAGAAATATGCACAAATAGAAAAGGAAGCTCTTGCAATTTTGCAAAAATTTCACTTTTTTATATATGGGTTAAAAGTTAAACTGTTTAGTGATCATAAACCATTAGAGACAATTTTCAAAAAAGATTTACAAACAATTTCAGCTAGACTGCAAAGAATTAGGCTGAAATTATTAAATTATGACTTATGTGTAACTTACCGGCCAGGAAAGCAAATGTACATTTCAGATACACTGTCGAGAGCTTTTCTGTCTGAAGATAAAGGTTTAAAATCAAATCAAGAAATTGATTTTTACGTACATTCGATAATTAAAGCTTTACCTTTATCAGAAAGTAGATTAAATCAATTTAGGCTAGAAACCCTTAAAGACCCAACGTTGACAATAGTTTCTAATTTTGTAAATAAAGTATGGCCAAGGAATAGAAACAATCTTCCTGCAGATGCAAACATTTATTTCAAAAATAAAGATCACTTATATGTATATGGTGATATATTGTTTTTGGATAAAAAATTGTAGTTCCAACATTACTAAGAGCTGAAATGTTAAAACTTTTGCACGAAGGTCATTTCGGAATTGAAAAAACCAAGTCTTTAGCAAGAACTATTTTCTATTGGCCAGGCATAACATCCGACATTGAATTACATATACAATCTTGCCAAATATGTGAAAAATATTCGCGGAAAAATTCTAAAGAAACCCTCATGCAATATCCGATACCAACAAGACCGTGGGAACGTATAGGTATTGATATATTCACGAATGGCAAGGAAAGCTATTTAGTTATTTTTGATGCTTACTCTAATTGGCTGGAACTATTACCTATTAAAGATAAGAGCGCGAATTCTGTAATTAATGTTATGAAACCTGTTTTTGCTAGAGTAGGTTGTCCTGATATTGTTGTAAGTGATAATGTACCATTTAACAGTGAAATGTTTAGAACATTTGGAAAAGATTGGAATTTTGATTTAGCCTTAAGAAGTCCGAACTTTCCCCGGTCAAACGGACTTGCAGAAAAAGCTGTCGCGATTTCAAAGAATTTGATAAAAAAATCATTGGAAGGAGGAAAAGATATAGAGTCAGCTTTATTAAGCTATAGAAACATGCCTCTTAAACATATAAACTATTCCCCCTCACAACTTTTAAACTCGCGCAGGTGTAAGACCAAGATTCCAATCTCCATGGATTTGTTAATACCAGAATTGTGTAGTAATGTTCATCAAAGAATAGTAGATAAAAGAGACTTAAACAAAAAGTACTATAATAAAAATGCAACAGAATTTGCCACTCTCAACAAAAATGACAATGTTGCTGTGTACAATCATTTAAATAGCACATGGGAATCTGGAAAAGTGATAGAGCCTCATGTTGCGCCTAGATCTTATATTGTACAAGATAATTTAGGTAATGTAGTAAGACGGAATAGACACGATTTGAAACGTTCGCTAAATCCGTATAACATCAATCCTCGGTCAAATGTTAACGAGTCAAATAATATTGCAGAGTCGCCGGATCTAGATAGCAAAGAATCCGAAACTGATCCTGAACTATCTTTAAGATCTACTGTTACGAAACCCCAAAGTTCCCTTCAGATGTTCGAAAATAATGTTAAAATAACCCGCTCAGGGAGAATTGTAAAAAAACCTGAAAGGCTTAATTTATAAGAGGAAAGATGTATAATATGTTATAGTGGTTGCCTATGTATAAGTAGTGAATGTCAAGATGGCTGCCTTGTATAAGCATGATGTTCTGGAAGCTTGCTTAGGTTACTAACTATTATAATCATAATTGTTATTGTGCTCCTTACTGTTAATAAATGATATCTACCATATCGTACACTTCTCACATAGGAAACAGCCTCGAGTTCCCAGACCTGTATGTACGACCGTGCTCCAGGCTTATCAAACTTTAGCACTGAACAAAAAATAGGACAATTTATTTTGAGGTTGAAGCTTACTTTTAGATTACGTTTTGATAAAATGTCTGCAATTCTTTCACTGACGGTACCAAAATATGTGAAGGAAACGTATTTTATTATATTGATTATATTCAATTATTCATTAAGGTTTTCAGGAGAAAGAGGAAGTGAAAAGGCTCTATGTATCATTGAGTTGTATGCTGCTAATTTCTGACTACGGGGACTGAAAGATGAATTGGCAATAGTTGTATCTGTGGATGTAGGTTTTCTATAAATTTTGAAAGTAATGATGTTATTATGGTGAGTGGGGGTAAGGTCAAAATTCAAAATTGGTATATGTATAACAAAAGTGAGATCACATGATAGATTGATCACAGCTTTTTCTCGTTGTTGCGCTTCAAATAAAAATATCAATTAACAAATATTATTTCCGCATTGCTACTTACACCGGGGTTCGAACCTACGAGTTAAGGATAGCTTATTGTTAATCAGCTTTTCGATCAGATATATAAAGTAATATCCACTAGTTGTGTTTTATAGCAATTGAGTAGTGGACCAACATGAAAAGAACAATTACTATATATATACTACCAATTTCTTTCCATGTATTGACCGATTACATCGATATGGTACCGATTATTAATGTTTGGCTAAGGCTTAGACAGAGACTGAACTACTGAGACTCGGTATCTCAAGTCTAGCTGAGGCTTGAGTGAGAGTCGCGGTTCGACTGGTAAAGTCTGGCTGTCGCTTGGTTGAGAGTCGAGGCTCCATTTGTGAGGTCTGTCTGGGACTGGAACGGAGGCTGCTCCGCTACGGCTCAGCTCAGACATCGGTCAATGCATTAAATGCGAGACTGGCACGCCCAGGCTCTACCAAGTCTGTCCCCATTGTTAAGCATGGGGGGCTTCCAACATAAGGAGGAAATAAATAGTTAATCATTTTGCGAAATTAGTCAAATCAGGATAACACCTACATTACTTTCGATCTATTAGGAAAATAAAACAATACCCTGCTTGAAATCTGCTCACATAAATGTCGTCCAATTGTCATGTTAACTCCAGCTGAGACTTACCTGGAAATAACAGAGCCCAGAGTCGGTGTGTAAAGTTTGGTTGATACTTAGTGAGAAGCAGAAGAAAAGTGTGTCTAAAATATGTTTTCGTCTTGGTTAAACTGGTTAAACTCTTTAGAGCCGAAACATGGTACATACCTGGCTGAGGGTTGCTTAGCAGAAACAAAGCCGAGACTTGGTGTATGAGATCTGGCTGAATCTTGATAAGACGATATGAAACAGGGCCGAACCTTGGTTAAAAACATAAGAGCCGACACTCCGTGTATGAAACCTGGCTGAGGCTTGACTAGAAGCCGTGGAGCCGCGACTCAGGGCCCTGAAATCTGATTTGTCTTGGTTCGACGCTTGAGAGCCGGGTTTCAGTAACAGAAACCGGACTGAGGCTTGGTTAGAAACAGTATTTCTCGATTCATCTTTCTTTAATGTAGATTCTGGAATTCAACAATGTCCAGGCATGATTGAATGATTTCAATATAACACTACTTACGAAAACAAATCAATTCACATCACAATACACCAGTTTTATCCAAATTCACTAACTAATTATCGCTATTAAACATTTCACACAACTTTAAACTGCATAAAACTATTGTCTCTTTACAGGTATTGTTACCTGGAAATTAAATCATTCGGACTTTCAGTAAGATATTATCGAACTACGCAGTGTTGCCATTTCAGCTTTGTTCCGGGCTAACCCTTCAACTATCATGATACAACACATTTTTCAATCTTCTTCGTCCTGAACTTTACACTTTGACTAAATTATCATAAAGTATATATCTCTACGAAACGTTGGCATTGAGACGTTCGTTCCAGATATTTCCAAAATGGAGATGGGAGGAGGGTCCAAAGTGTTCGAGCTGTTCAAAGCATATTTCATACTCAGCAAATTTGTTGATTCATATGGGACCGGATGGAAAAAATTTGCTTACTACATATATATCTACACATTAAACACGTATATTCATGGTCTGACGGTTTCTTTCTTAATGCATTACAAAACTGCCTATAACAATGGAGCCATCTATCTCGCATTCTACGTGCCTTTGACAGTAACTTCTCTGTTAACAAGTTTGAAACTGATAATATGTCAAAGTAACAAGGTGAAATCCATTTTGACTCGAACGATTCAAGATGAAGCTCATATGAATAATAACAATGACGAAGGTATAAGAAATAAGCATACTTCGTACACAGATAAGAATATTTTACCAATCATACGTATGTACTCAGCAGCTGTACTCTACACTATATTCCCACACATTATCATATGCAGCTATTTTTATTTTGTTGGAAAAAACTGTGATGTAGCCGATGAAACATGCAGAAAGAAATTACTTCTGCCCATGTACTTACCATTCGATACTCAGTATTACCATGGAATTGCTACATTATTTCAGTGCAGTGTGTTGCCCATAGCAACTTCCGTGATGTTTTCCACAGATAGTGCATTCCTCGCATTGGCAATAAATCCTTTGCTGAAAATAAATATTCTTGGTCACGTATTGAGAAATTTCGATGAATACGCTAACAAGGCTGAAACAAACTATACACCAGAACTGAAGTCATTTATTCTTGCAAGACAATGTGTCATTGAACATCAATTGATAATCAGGTAATTAACTCAATTGTCTATTAACAAATAATAATAAAGATAATAATAAAGACAAGTTTCAACTTAATAATTTGGTTTCATTTCTCTAGAGAATTATAATTGAGAATGAAACTATCTTGATATACAAAGAAACTCAATTCAATAAATTAATAAAGAATAATACTTAGAAAAAATGAATAGTGAAACAAATTCTGACGATTTGATTGAATTTATAGGTTTAATTTTATGAAAGATAAATACATTTTGAAACAAGTTGAGGAAGTTAATGTGTAGTTAATAATCTTGGACAGAGATCACAAACAGCTGATCATGAAAATTTGATTATTCCAACTAAAAAATTTTACCGTCCTTGAAACTTGGTTGAACGTTGTGGAGTTGAATCTAAGCTCTACCCGAAATGCTTCTGCTACACAACACGGTACAAAAGAAGGAGACGTCTCGATCGTTTAAGCCCTGAAATACAGATAATGTGAGCAGTATCTTGGCCTCAAGTTCGAGGGCCTAAATCAGCAGGAACAATCAAAATAGTCCCACAACTGATTATGTTATCTTCCCAAAATGTGATTAAAAATTATAAAAAGGAATTAAAGTCTTGAAGAGAATAAATGAATTACAGGAAATTTGCTAGGCAGAGAATAACAATTTATTAAATTACAGTATTTAAATCTGAAGCAGAATAATCAGTTATTAGTTTACTGGTTATGGTTATACTGGAATAAGAGTTAATAAACTAGGAATAGTGATACCATCGTTTCTAAATGTCCAAGTAATAGCAGAAAGTTCACTCCCATAAAGCAGTAACTGAGAAATTTGGCTTTATTTATGTTCACCCAAATCGAATGATCATTTCTTCAAATCACCAATACTTCAGTATAAAATGCGGCTACTGAATCATATTTATCATGGCGAATGTCGTTTCAAGGTGCTACGGAATACCACGAAACCATATGGCTCATTTGCTAGGTTAAACAAGCTGTAATAAAGCGATATTAATTATCAAATTTATTACTCTATTTGGTGACGATAAAAAGAATGTTAAGTACATGCAACCGAATACAAGAATGATATGTGACAAGGATAAGTTCGATAAACGAAAACTTGAAAGCTTAAATAGCTAATATCTCTTTGATATTATGTAATTAGGGAATTACTATGGAATTACAAAATTGATCTTTATAGATCTTACATTGTCAAAAGTCACACTCAAGATGCCCATCTTTACAACCGTATTCAACCTATTCTCGATGTCGAGAAACGTGTGACCTCTTGAGTATATCTTCGATAAAATCAAATAATCATTCCAAAGCCTCTTGGAATATGATTAATAAATATAGAAAGGATAAGTACATGAATAATGAAACGAAATTATCTCTAAATGAATTCAAAGAATACTTCACTAAAGTTGGTTCCGATCTATTCAACGCGATGCCTGCTGCAAGTATGAAAAAAAATTTACATTCAAAATTGTTTAATATATGTTAAAACACATATCAACGAATATTCGTTAATATGTGTTTTAACATATATCAGACAATTTTGGATATAAATGCAAGGGAGAGACATAATTCGATGTGATATGCACTGTGTCAACATTAGAGCGAAATATAATTTACACATTAATTATCACCGCATGAAACATAGCAAAAATAGCGTTAATTACTGTAGTCCAACTTTTTTGATAAGCTACCACTACTGATCAGAGAGCTCCAACTCGAAAATTTTTTTAGGGTTATTGAAAATTTCTTACTGAACATTGTTTTTATACTTTTAAGGAATTTTTAGTTCTGATCTAATAATAAAGATTCTTAACCCAGTATGAATTATACATACAAATTCTCTGGAAATAGGTCACATCAACACTTTGTTTTATATTGTCGTCTTAAAACAAAGTGTTAATGTGACCTATTTTCCGAGAATTTTTATATATAATTCATACTGGATCAAGAATCTTTATTATAATTTCGGCTGGAATATAAGCCTTAATATGGAAGGAACAGCCACCTATCCTAAAGTTTTGAAGGAATACGGAAAGTTAATGAAGATATTAGCAAAGACGAAAATATAAAACAAAGTGCTGATGTGACCTATTTCCCGAAAATTTTTATATATAAGTTCTGATCTAATAGCATTAAGTTTTTATTCTTCTTTGTTCGATCATAATCATCTTGACGAATATAAGACTATACTTGATATTTAACATGAATAGAGTATTCCATTCTATTTTATTCTATTTTATTCTATTTTATTCTATTCTATTCTATTCTATTCTATTCTATTCTATTTATTCAATGACCCGCTACCGCATTGACATACTTAGCTTGAACAAACTACAGAGGTCGAGGTAGTTTCTGACATTGAATATCTGACGATTATCGGAAAAATAATAAATGATCATGAAATGAATGTACGTTCAAAACGTTACAATAAGGACATTCTGTTTGAACGGAGTCCTTAGTCACACCTCATTTGCTTTTATAATGATTCGACTTGAAATTTTATTAGCAATATGTAATTTGAATTGAGCTCATTGAAACAATACGAAATTATTTCAAAAATTCCGGGACCATGTAGTATGTGTTGGTGTTGTTAATTTACTTGAAGCCGAACTAACCAATTCAATAAATTTCATGGAAACTTGATTTTCGGAAGATGCTTTTAATTACCGTTTGACGATAGATTCCTGGGAAATGATCCTTGATCGTTGCCTGCTCTTGGGTGTAAGTAAAACATAGAATTTTCAACCAACCTTGAAATGCTAGACTCTACGAAACTTAGCAAAGGAAAACGGCGAAAGAGTTGCGAGTATTATAAAGCACACTTAATTCAAAAATAGGTTTTCCTATAAAAATAATTTGTAGGTAAGAATAATAGACTCGCGCAAAATTCAATTTAATTGTGAATGACATATTTTATTCTTCAGGTAGGTTGTCGGAAGAAACTATTGTTATTGCAGCAAAGATATAATATGACACTAACTTCTATGCAACATGCACAATATTGTTACTTGATGACGTTAAAAAAAAATTCATTTTATTCATAAAAATTACTATATCATCTGACGTCATAGGTTTAGGCGAATTTTACATACATCATAATGTTCAGCCCACATAAATAACATAAATATCGACCTTAAAATAGAATTAGTCAAAAATAACGTATCAAAAATTAAAGAATGACTGAACTATAAATGTTAGAATGCTATTATTATTCCCATACATTTGATTACAGATTATTATTGATTCATATATTGCCGATACTACAAACAAGTCTCATTCACTATCTATTTACTATGCCTGAAGTAACATCACTTCGATATTTTTAAATTGGATTCATTTTCCCATTCCAGTGTCAACAATAATTATGGTTAAGTGGCCCAGTATTCGAGAATTTGAATTCATTTTACATATTTGTTAGTGAGTATAATAATACATATAACTAATCTGGACTGAAATATTTTACAGAGAATTCGAGGACTTGAAGAAGAATACAAGCTTCATATTTGCCATTGACTTTTACTTACGATGTCTTGTGAACGGTCCAGCCCTATTTATTTTCGTTGTAGGTACCTTTTTTATTCATAACTAACAAAGACGAATAAGAAACGTGTGATATTCTATCTCAATGTATTCTGTTACCGATTGACGATAATAAAGTACCTAGCTGTTAGCCTCCGGTCCCGGCCACAGGAATAGCCAGAGGCGGAGGCTGCCGCATACAGAGCTGGTTCACCGGCGCGGAATATCGCGGTGCGGCCCTTGAAAAATAGTTAGAGGCTAACTAATCTTCCAAATATGAAAGATCATAAACGTGCTCCAGAAGAGAGTATATATTTCTCCCATATAGAATGTGTGCTACCTATTATCACATTATCTGCAAAGTAAGCAGACCTTGAACTGATATAATTATTCATCTTAGCAAATAATATGAAGTGCGTGATCGGTATATTGCGATGTGAACGATGAATATCAATCTCAATGATCCCCATTTGTACACACTATTCTTATCGAATTGGGAGGAACCGATAAGGGTACTTCCAACCTAGGTCGAAGCGCTTCGCCCGTATCACCTAGTGGAGCAGTTCACACTCAAGAGTGTTCACCAAGCTCCCAAGGTTGCCGAGCAGTCACCTATCCTACATTCATTCAAGACTGGGTGACCTGATAGGTGTCCACAGCCCTGAATAGGTTTAACACCATCCTTGTTTCTAGTTTCTGAATCTCCTCTGGGTCGCATAGCTGTACTGAGATTGCTATGCGTCTCGGGGATCGTTGTTACATATTTGCACAAAATGTGCTTTGTCATTTCGTTTCTTAATTTACATCACCTGCACAAGGATGAGTCGCTGAGAGAGGTGGTAAATAAACGATGCAGGTCCCTTATTATCTGTGCCAGAGGTTTGGCATCAGTTTTAACCATACTCCTCACTTCAAGATGCCCATCGCTAGTTCGGGGCCTATCAGGGGTTCTGAGTAACCAGAATAGGGTGAGTTTGTTTTTGTCGCCAATAAGGTTGTTTAATGAGTTAATGCTCGAGCCGTGACCTTATTTTCATGCTATCCAGTGCAGCAAGAGCTGCTTTGCTGTGTGAGCATATGCTGATATGGGATTGCGTGTTTTCTTTAAGCACTGTTTGATCACAGCTTGTTTAGTCAGTATTTCCGCTTGGAAATGTTTGTCCAAAGAAATACTAAAGCCTTTACCTGAGGGTTTGCGGTATATCCCTGCCCACTCCCCCCTGTCTATGGTTTCTGGCTCCAACAGTGAACCAGATTCCACTATTGGTTGATATGGCTGCTTGATTGTTGTTGAGCCAATGTTTAGACATACACGCTATTTCTTCTCAAAGTTTAATCGTGTTCCCATCCATGCTCATCGAGTAAATGGGATCTGTAAATATTGAGTATGTATAAATACATATTGGTTTCCTTATGATTTCGTGTGATTTTGGCACTATTATACAACAACGTTTCGCACCTCCCACACAGTTTTGCATATAGTCAAAATGACAAATGGCATATATTCCGATAGCTGATTGTTATTCAGGTTCAGAAATTTATTCATGTTTCCAAAGATTAGTAATACTGAAGTTTTTCTCATTCCAGAAATCAGATGATACTCTATTGAAATTACTTGTCGCTGGCTGTCAATTATGTGTGACTTTACAAGTGTTTATTCAGTACTATCATGCACAATTGATTATTGATCAGGTAAGGTATAATTCTAATTGTAACAAGGGTATTCCATGAGTGATTAATTAGATTTCATTTCAAAAGTACTCATCTAATAAACTGTTGGATCATTCATCAAGAAATTGTAATAGGATACTCGGAAGTAATTCTTATCTAAGAATAGATGTAAAGTCATTTTTAAGTTGATTCAGAATATCGGCAAAGATACGGGTTTGTTTCTTAGTACCCTGATAGGAAATTATAAATCTATCATGTAACAAACACTAGATAGGTTGAAGAAAACGAATGAGTGTCAAGATGTTATTTCAAGTACCAATTTGTTCATTATGACCATTCAATGACCTAGAAAGCTATGGTCACTTACTTTGAGCCTAAAACAAATGGTTTTTCTGATTTCTCTATATTTCTTACCATATAGGTAACTGGAATAATTATTTCAATTATTTAATCAATAAACAAGGAATTCTAATTTTATGTAAAGTTAGTTTATCCCCACCAGGCATATATAGATCTTCAAGTATTTTACACAAGCGTATCTGTCTGATGGGTGGGTCGAGGTTATGAAGTCAAAAGCCGAAGCGGTAATAATTCACTAGTCATTTAATATTTGTGAAGATGAGTACTTCACTTTACTCATAGTATCAGTAAAGTAGATAAACATGCTATTTTAATTGTTAAATCGTCATTTTACTTTTATTGTATTGTATATATTGGCGCGTCCGATACCTTTATTTTTAAGAACAAATAAACATTATTATATTCTATTCCATCAGAAATCTGGAAAATTTGAAATAATATGTACGATATTTTATTCCAGAGTATTGGTATTGCTAATGCATTATCTGAAAGTAATTGGTACACGCAAGATAAGAAAACAAAACAATGTTTCTTGATGATTCTTCTCCGTTCACAAAAGTACTTAGCCTTGAATGCTGGAATATTCATCGAAATGAACTTGGAAGTATTCTTGAGAGTAAGTATCAATATTTATTGCTGGATTCTGAGGAAAAATCACGCCTTGTTCTTTGATCCGTTTTTTAAAGGTCCTTCCTGTCGGACGAATATAAGTCTTCGGAAAAAAGTCACATTTCAGCTTATGAACCTCACATTTTTTTTACATTAATACCTGGTTGGGACTCCTGTGCGCTCCGACGACATCTCAGTAATCGCGCTGGAATAACCTAATTAGTTCACCGAAGCTGCTTCTCCCCTCGGTGGGTACGTAGCTTCAGGTTCCCAAAACGTGTGCCCTGAGTAGTTTTATTGAACCCAGAATGACTGCCTTCTGCATCCGGTCTATCAAGATCTGCTCCGCGTTCTTATAGGCCGAGATGATTTTCAAATTCGAAAGCAGCGTAGACCGAATTCGGCCCAAGACACCGATGATCAGAACAACTAATACGACCTTGTGGCCTGGCTATAGCGTGCGGAGCTCGAACAGGAGATCTTGATATTCTTTCCATTTTTCCTCCTCCTTCAAGACTATGTCATTCTCTGCAGGAGCATAAAATTCGATGACTACATTGTCTTGTTTTGTTAATCAAGGAGGACAACGTCAAACTTATTTTCTTGTATAGACCTGACGGTAGTAAACGGGTAACTCCAGTAGATCTGGCATTTTTCGTTTCCGACAACGGACTCAATATCTCCTGGCATGTAAGGCAGCACTGGCTCTTGGTGCATTCCGTACGAGTGCCTTAGATGATAATACAGTAACTGTAGGGCTGTATTATGGTGATGGGTGTACGCCGAGACCACTTTTGCCAGACATGCCGACAGCATGTGGAAAAGCGTCTCAGGCGCCTTTCGACAGGTGCCTGTTAGTAAATTAATCATCAATTATTTAATTGAATTTATTAATTTGTAGGGAATTAATAATTAGACCTTAGGTCTACATGCCGCCTGAGCATTTATCTGGGCTTTCAGGCGAGAAGTATGTAACTCGAGGTTGCCCTCTAGTTGGCCTTCTCGACTGATGTGGAATTCGAGACCACCTGCTTTCTCATCTTTTGGTGCTGCCTTAACGATAAATGCCCCCACTCTGGCAAATTCGTAATTTTTGACAAGGCACAGGAGAGGCTCCGAACTTCTAAGAACTTCACGGAGCTATACTCATAACCACACTTCGATGAACACCCTCCAAACAGAGGAGTTCTCTACCTCCCCGGTGACTTGGGAGATAAAATGCTGAAAACGGACGACCTGTGATGAATATGCATCATTTTCCGGGTGTGTTTGTCGAGTCTATGCAGATCATCGACCGTCCATTCCACCACTAGAAAAGGGTCGAGCAGGACTATAACGGCCAGCATATTTATTGCAGACGCCGTATTCTCACTCAAAAGTTCGGAAGACCAAATCTTTTGAACAAGGTCTCTGTACTTGCCGCTGAGAGCTCTACCTAAGAATCATCATAATTAGGACTCTGTTCGATTCCCAGGTATCGATAAGTTCCTCCAGCATCAAGATGTTTGAAAATGCTTTCGTCGGCAAGCTGTAAATTCTCGTGCACTTCCGTAGATCGTCCTCTCCTCAAATCCAACACTGCGCACTAGTTCAATTCCAACTCCATGCCTACGGCTCGTATATATTATTGAATCACGTTTGATTGAGGTTTTACTCCCCAGAGACATACGATTTCAGATCATCCATGTAAAATAAATTCATGATCTAATGTCTCTGCTAGTTCGATGGTCCGGAGTAATATCCACGAGTCCGTCTTGATGCAATGGTGAGCGGCAGCGGTGATATGTTGAACAAGAGGGGACTCAAGGAGTCTCCTTGGAAATTACCCCTCTTGAATGTTATCAATTCTGTCAAGACTCGTTGTGTTCCTGATGTGATGGCAAAATTAGTCTTTCAGAGTGACAACAGTGTTCTATGCATCTCACTAGTGGGGTTGGTGCCGAAAGGCATTGTAGCGACTATTATAATTGCTCATGTGATGATGAATCAAATGCCTTCCGGTAGTCAATCTAGGCCATGGAAAGGTTGCGATTGTGGAGTATGGAGTCCTTAGTGATAGAGCTATCTATAGATCCAACACCAGGTTCTCCTGGAAACCCTTCATGCCTTTATTTGCTCCACGCTGCTCGCTGATGTTATTAATCGCCGGACCGATCGATCTCATCAACCTTGCATACAAGATACGTGTAAAAAATTTGTAGCGGGTGTTGAGACAAGTGATCAGCCGGTAGTTCTTGGGATCAGACAAGTCTCTATTCTTTGAAAGTAGCACAGTGTACTCCTCGACAGCCCAGATTGGAATTTGCCGCTCCTCGTTGACCCAAGAGTCAAAGTCTGGTCAGACGGCGGTGAGTGGAAAAAAATGTCTTCCATCACCATATGTTAATGCCGTCAGCAGCGAAGGTTTTGATACCAACAAGAGCAATTCATCCAATTAATAAATTCACAATTCAATTGGAAAAAGACAACTTCATTATTTTTTGAACCTAAACATGAAGAAAATGAATAACAAATTTGATGTTTCAATATATCGATAATCCACCTATACTGATCTGACAATACACAATATTTCAAACCATCCATTCCAACATAGCTCAAAGTATGGATGTTAAACGATAATTTTGATGAAGAGTTGAAAATCATTAATCAAATGGCTGTAAATAATGGTTACTCTTCCAGACTTGTATATCAGATCACATCTAATAAAAACGATCCAAGTTAACTTTCAACTCTGTTTTTTTGTAAAACTAAAACAATAGTATCATTATGTTGGTATTCACTGATAAATCAAACTTTCTTAGTAATTTAGGTATTTACGTAGTTTATAAAATGCATAATAAACTAGATAGATTCATAAAAAATAATGAAAAAGATGAATCATCCGATGAGTTGAAATGTGGGGTTAACATGATGACATGCGGCTCTTGTCCTAAGCTATACATTGGTCAGACAGGAAAGGTTGTTAAGAAACGGTCCTCAGTACACAGGCGTAGTTTCACTAATAATAAATTTGACTCCACATTGTTGCAGAACACTTACTTACAGAAAACCATATCTTCAATAATAATTTCAAGCTTTTACACATTCTGAATAAAAGTAATGAATTGAATTAGCTGAAATCGTTAGAGATTATTAAGTTCAATGAGTCCGATTTCCTGTTGAACGATCAACAAATACTTAATAATTCTTCCAGTACTGTTGCTACCAGTTCATAGTTGAATCCCTGGATGAGTTTAACAGCAATTAGAACTCCATAGCCTCCTTTTTTAAGATTATCATTAATGTGATAAACTGGAATAGCTCTTATGTTCAAAGCTAGTACTTTGTTGTAAAATCTGTTTGGAAAATCTACAGTGTTAGCGAAACTAGTTACATTTGTTTACTAAATTAATGAAAATCAAACTTTCAAAAGTTGTTTTAATCAAGTCCATGCGATTTGTACCGTTCTAGAGATGACACGATAGTTGTCGAAACTATAGTCACAATAGTGATCTATAATATGAAATATATTAAAAAAAATTTCAAATACAAGTCTTTATAGGAGTACAAAAAGGAACAATAATTGTTCTGTTATTTATGAGACTTGAATTATTCTATTCTCAGATCAGGAAATAACATATTCAAAGGCTTGTAGTATGAGAGTTCCTTTTTTCATTTGTATTCGAAGTGAATACGGATGGCTGATACTCATGTATTTACTTCGGAGACAAAATATTGATTCTCATACGACAAGCTCTTGAATCTGTTATTCCCTGATATGAGAAAAAAATAACTTGCGTATCTTATCTAACAAAGCAATTATTTCTTCTTTCCAGTACACTTCAAAATAAATACACTTTAAATCGAATAGTTATGAGTCGGTCAATAATAAAAAAACTCGTCAGCCATCTTGGAACCCCAAAAAACTTCACATACCGATGCTGAGTAGAAGCGAACCATTATCACAAAATTCGTCCCCCACATTGGAGTCGCTATTTTGACTGAAAGAAAAACAAGATTTCCGGCTCCAAAAGCCCCCAAATACCATTTTGAATAGAATCGGAGCATAATCACAAAACTCCACCATCTTGGAGCTGCCATCTTGTGTTTCTTCTACAATACATTGTCATGCGACGGATGAACACCTGCCAAGTTTCAAGTTAATCGGACGACTAGAAGTGGGTCAAAATTCAATTTGCAAGATTTCATCAGCACGTACAAATAAATAATAAATAAAACTGTTTTATTCTATCATTAATCAAAGATATTGGCCAATAATTTACAATCTAAGACTCATCCTCGAAAATATGTGCCTTCCCCATGGAGGAACAATTACATATGTATTGAACCATACCTATCTTTGTTGTATATATCCACAACAGCTTCATTGAGACGAATAATTAATTAAATGACGTTCTGTTTCAGATTGTTAAAATGGTTTACTCCTTCATGAGCTTATCCAGTACCATGTTCTCATTCAGTAGTAAATTTGTTTCTATTGCATCGAACAATTACAAATTACATATTACTGTTCTCCATCTTAAACATATACAATTCCACATTAAAATTAATAGAACAGTTGCTTCTATTGGATGAAACAGATACACATTTCACAATACTCTGTTTGAGTTGCACGATAACTACTGTATTC
This sequence comes from Endomychus coccineus, assembly GCA_958510875.1. Classification (NCBI taxonomy): domain Eukaryota; kingdom Metazoa; phylum Arthropoda; class Insecta; order Coleoptera; family Endomychidae; genus Endomychus; species Endomychus coccineus. Next base: position 160,602,665 of record OY294068.1, read on the forward strand.
ACTCTGAGAATAGTAATTTATGATGATTGTTTAATCCATTTTCTCTACCTATGCATTCGCACCATAAGCTTAAAAGAGCAAGGTTTTCACACATCTATTTTTAAGATATCAGTGTTTAGAGAATAGAGGTTGTTAACTATATTGGCATGGGCGCTACATTCTGGAGATATAAGTGAATGTTAGAGTACATTCATTTGTTTCTATTTGGCTTTTGTCAGATAACAATGATAAGATCTCAAGCCTAGATCGATCATCATTATCACAAACTAATGGTTCTAGACAGCTGTTTCTCTCTCCTCATGAAGATTATCAGTAGAACGAGAAAGTTTGCAACGTTACTGACCGATCATTCTGTTGAAGGTACACATAACTGCCATCTATGAATAGATGTTCCACTGTGAAGTCAAACAATGCACCACATTGACTAATAGATTTCTCGAACTTTCAATGTTACGGGAAATGTTAAGGTACTTGAACGCCAGATGGCGACACCAAACCGGACCAAAGTAACAATCGAGATACAAATAGATGTACGAATATGTAAAAATCATTATCATTCCTCTAATTACTTCAACTTTCTCGAAAATTTTAGTTTCGTGATAGCTTTAATTTTTCCTAAATTGAAACAATCATCTTTGATCTGCATTTAGGATAATAGTAAATTACAATATTTGATTTACATAAAAATTTAATAAAATTCAATTTACCTAAAAAAATTAAGTTTTACTCATTCTTATACATGAATTGAAACCAAAATAGATTAAATCACTAATTATTCAGTTGAAGGTACACATAACCGACATACAGCGTGGTAAATCATTTAATGCCAGCTATGTATAGATTTCTCACTAAGAAGTCGAACAATGTACCATATTGACTAATAGATTTCTCGAACTTTCAAAGTTGAGCTAGTTGAACGCCAGATGGCGACACCAAACAAATGTAACCATCGAGATACAAGTAGATGCCCGAATGCGTAATAATCATTATCGTTTCTTGAACTGATTTAATGAATTTTCAAATAATTACGTCAACTTTGTCAATAATTTTAGTTTTATATGATTCATTCTTCATGAATAGAAACAAGCTGGTTTGGACTGAATTTAGGATTATAGTTGATCATAACATTTGATTAGCATTCAAAATTTAAAGGAATTTATTTTAATTATTTTATAAGAATAAATAAAAATTAAATTGTTTTTAATAAGAAGAATTCAGTTTTTATTTATTCTTATTCATTAATTGAAATCAAAATAAGGTAAATTGCTGTTGATGATTGAATTTAATTCAATCTCCAAATAAATAAATAACATAAAATAAGCTTCCAACTTAATATGAAGAGTTTACATGTCTTTATCTCCATTTATAGTTTATTAAAATATATCTTAATGTCTTATAAAAATAGATTGAATCTCATAGATAACTCAAAAATGAATATTTTTCCTTGATATCATCAATATAATACTCTTATATATAAGATATTGAATTAAAAAATAATAAAAATTACTGACAATGAAAAAAATATAATATTTATATAAACATAATTTTTCTGAGAAAAAGTGGGGAAACTGTTCAATTACGTCTACCAAAACAATTTTTAAATATATTTATAAAACCATATTTATATTAGGTAAATATAAAAGGACAATTTTATAATTTAGAAATAGTGTGACAAATTCAAATTATAAGATAGTCCAAATTCAAACTAATCTATGATGTGAAAATATATAAAATTATATTATGAGAAGAAGAGCACTTTATTGGAACAATAATGTATAAAACTTAATAAAACATTCAGGAATGTTACAAATTTAATCCTGTAATAAAACTGACTACATTATTTTTAATTGTGTCCTGATGAAAATTATTTCCTATTCAATAACACATTTTTTCAGAGGGGAAAAGTAAAAAAAATTGAAAATAGGTAGATTATGGATTCACATAAAGTCAAAGCCAAATTCATTAAATGGAAAGATAGAAAATTGTATAGCCAAGAGGTACGCCTATCAATTAATTCCCATCCAAGCCGAACCATGTCTGCCGCATATGGAAATATAAATTACGTTATCTCCTTCAGCAAAATGAAATATTCTCTGCTGGCATGGATATATTGATGATATTATTATCAGTTCCGAAGGTTCAGAGGAACAATTCAACTCTTTTGCTAACTATCTCAATACCCAAACATGAAATTTAAATTTGAACTTGATTCTTTAGTTTGCAACTTTAATGGAATTTCCTTTGATATATACAGATACCTATTTTCACGGGCAATTTATGTCTAAACGATTCATTGAGTCATATTCCACTTAGAAGGCAGCCCCTGATTCTATGATACCTAGATTATCTTCAGTGCCTCCACATTCAACAAACCTCAGAATAAATAGGGAGAAACGTTTTCTACCCGAACACAATGACTGGGCGAAGGGAATGTGGGAGATATTCACACCCCCTGTTCATTCAAAACGGTTTGCGTCGGTCGTGGATGTTTGTTTTGGCATTTGATGACTTAAGTTTGTGAATAAGGTCAGTTCTGCAGCATGTAGATTTTTTCAGACAAAACATTTCATTTTGATTTAGAAGACTTTTTGAACACTCTTAATAGGAATCTGATTCACTGAAATTCACTGTTTCCGACTTCGACATATCCGGGATTTACAAAATAGATTGTGAGTCATTTTCAAAATGCTATGTGAGGCAAACTGAAGGATCATTTCATGTCGGTATAGAGAAAATGTTGCACATATAAAAAAAGAATTAGGAAAACTCAGCGTTAGCGGAAGACATTTTAAATAGAGGTAACACCATTTCTCAAGAAAATTTATTACTTTTAAAACACAGTACGAAAAAATATCTAGGTAATTTAGAAGGAATGGAAATGTATAACGGAAAGGCAATATCATATTTCGATTTATCCCCAACTGAAGGTAACTCATTGTTTGCAGTATTATCCCTAAATAATATTCAAACAGGCACATTTGATTTTTAATTCAGTTTACTCTGATGATGGCTACTTGGTAGCCGAAAGGTTCTCAGAACCTTAACAGTATTTTTAGTGGGTAAGGGTGAATGTTTCTTATTTATAGTAATAGTGTATCCACAGTGTGAACTCTTATAGTTTATCTGTAATTCATTGGATGACGCGATAAGCATCGACATTTTAGTTACAATTTCCATTGTTCTGATAGGGTGTAGGAAAACGAAGAAAAAGCTTCACTCTCATATCAATAAACCACCACGAAGTAAGGCTTATTTAATACAATTATTGATAAGGTTAATATAATTATATTTATAAATCAATTGATGCATTCCAATATATCATGTGAAAAGCATAATAAAATATCCACTCCCTTAACCCACACTCTCTCCGGATACTCTTGGAACTGCCCCCAATAGTCTAGTAGCCAGAGCGATATTGATGGTCTGAACATTAATCCGATGGCACTATGGTTTATCGTTAGAGGACGGTTCAATGACCAATTCATCTCACAGACCGAATTTTCCCCGGCTGCTAGATCTCGAGATAAGGCATCCGCATTTTTTTTGTTTTGACTGGAGGTTAACCCTTTCCAAATTGCGGTTACTTGAAAAGCATGCCATTCTTATACACTTCCACCATGTGCCATCATTTTTCGTGGTGTCCGTTTATTAGGTCGACCAGTTAAAATTGGACCGAAAATGGACTGCTAGTTAACCCCCCAAAACCTGGTGGAAAATGTTCATTGGTGCTGGCAATTGTTAACACACCATCAGAAGTTATCGGTCCATTTCCGAGTGATTGGCCATTACTTGGACCAAAAATGTTTCTTTTTTTAATTTTGTTGCCAAAACTTGCGGGTTACAAGATAACATGATGGCACTATGTTAAATAACTTTATTGGAGGTCAAATGAATATTTAAAATTATAGCCATCACTCTTTGCCTATTCAAACCCCCGAAATTCCCTAAAACCACCCTCCAAAACAAAATAAAAACAGAAAAACTGCCGTTTCGATTTTAAACCCAGCCAGAATCTCAAAAATTTACTTATTTATGATAAATTTGGTTGTAATATCCATATTGTTCATATTTTTTGGAGATGGTTTCATGGGATTTTGGGGGGTTTGAATAGGCAAGGAGTGAACTTTAAATATTCATTCGACTTCCAATAAAGTTTTTAACATGGTGCCACCATGTTATCTTGTAACCTGCAAGTTTCAGCCACAAAATGAGAAAGAGAAACAGTTTTGGTCCAAATAATGACCAATTACTCGGAAATGGACCGATAACTTTTGATGGCATAGGGTATTTTAACAATTGCCAACACAAATGAACATTTTCCAACAGGTTTGGGGGGGTTAACTTGCAGTCCATTTTCGGTCCAATTTTGACTGGTATGCCTGATAAACGGGCACGATAAAAAATTATGGCACATGGTGGAAGTGCATAAGAATAGCATGATTCTCAAGTAACCGCAACTTGGAAAGGGTTACCCTTCAGTCAAAAAAAAAAAATGCGGATGCTGTATCTCGAGATCTAGCAGTCGGGGAAAATTCGGTCCTTGAGATGAATTGATCATTGAACCGTCCTCTGACGATAAACCATAGTGCCATCGGGTTAATGTTCAGACCATCAATATCGCTCTGGCTCCTAGACTATAAGCTCAGAACAATTACAAACAATATTCATCAGCCAGATTCAATTTAACCTTCACTAGATTACTCCCTACCGATTATGTCAACGCATATGCCAATACATTTTTCAACCGCTTAGGAATTTGAATAATAAATAGGTAAGACAAATCTAATTTAGACAATTTCATTTCAAAAATCACCTCTACCACTGTAAAAAGTAGAGGAGGTCCAACAGTAATGATCCTCCGAGTCAGATATGATCGTATCTGTCAACTTTTAGAAATCAATTAAAATTCAATAAATCTAGTATACCAACAAAATATCAAGAGAAACGAAAGTGGAGTGACCACGAATTTTCAGTATTTGAATAAGTGAAAGTTGAAGGTATAAAATTTACCATTACCACCAACCAGGTTTGAACAATGGAAAGTTATTCGTGTACAAGAGTGAACATTGCGGAAATTGTGAATAAAGTTTTTGAATCCCAATGATATGTCAGATACGCCTCTGTTTCGAATTCTATCGTGATTATCTGGATGGTTTTGTGTACAAAATTGAGAAATAGTTCATGCCAAATCTTTCTATCACTGTCTTTGCAGTCTATTGAATGCAGTTGAAGAATAAGAATATCATTACATATCATTATGTACTTTAAGAGACACGTATATTAACTACAATTTCTTATTTTTACATAATAGGCCATAATCATTCTCAATTTGACATCAGAGTTTTAAAATACTTATCGTTTATGCATTCTGAAACTTCAATTGTGTAACAAGGTACGCTTCCTTACAATCTCACAATTATTTCACCTTATTATTTTTGATCTTCTTGTAATAATAAAAAGAGTGAGAAGTCAGATTGATTTTCTTCCCAAAAGCACGAATATCCGAAGATTTTAATGTGCAATTACTTTTTGTGAAATTCGATTTCACAATTTACAAATATCGATATGTCAATGAATTTTAATTTATGTTGTCATTATTGCTATAATCTCATTCATGCTATTGATAATTTCTGATGCATTTACAACGAATTGGAAATTTTCATTCATTATTGTCGGTTTTTCTTTTCTTCGTACCAGGTATCACTTCAAAATGTATGACCAAAGTGGGTTTTGCTTTTTTGCTTGTTTTGTATTTCATTCACAAGACTTCATCTGCTTCTATATTACTTGTAAGTATGGAAAGTTATTCCGTAGGTACTATTGTTTTCCACGCTATACTGTACTTAGACATATGCACCCGCTATGCTTTTCTGTGCTCAGCAGTTTTATACCAAGGACTTGGCCTATCATTAACAATCTGTTCAGAGAAGCTGAAAAATCGTTGAGTACAATGCAAGTTTGTGAGACCAAAACGGCAAATTGGCCCCAAGATGTAAGAATACCGATAGTTTTTCGGAGGCTGGTTATTTGGAACCTCACTTCGAATCAGATTGCAGTCTGACTAAAATCGTTCCCTAGAAAGTATAGTTTGCCACCAAATGAAGAACCAAGTTTCCATTGAAGACCCGAGGATGAAGCCATTATGCCTGTCATCATTAGGATCTACATATTATGCTACCCTATAAAAGGCATACTGAGTGAAATAACAACCAAAAATCTCATTCTACCCAACGGTCTAAGTGGGCTTCTAGTAGTTTTGTATGAATGAAAGAATCAAGTGGCTTCATTATATGGAATTCAATTTTTTTATCGTTCATATTTTGATATAACAGGCTTGCATAATAATTTAGATATAAAGGATTTTCAATCAAGAGTTACCGGATGTTCGCGAGGTGTATTTATCGTGAGGTGCCATGATTTGATGACAGCGTCATTATTCTATCATTACAAAACTGGTACAAATGTAAATATGAAGCAATACACCATAGAGCAGCATGTTAACTTCGTTAAAACCTATTACGAAAGTGCATCTTCTGTAATTAATAAAACGGAAAAAACTATTCGTAATATTATGGGCAAATTTGGAACTACAGGATCTGTTCAAGACGTTGAGGCACCACTATGTACTCTGGTGAATAATTCTGCTGAAAATATTGCGGCAATTCGGGAAAGTGTAGATGAAACTCCGAAAATGTCCATTCCACGCCATTCCCAGCAATTGAGTCACATCACTACATGGCGAATATTAGGAAAAGATAAGATCCAACTAACACAAAAAGTGAAGCCAACTGACCATAGGCAGCGTCATGATTTTGTTAATTGGATTCTTCAAAATAGAGTAATTGATAATGATTTGCAAAAAAATTATTTTTAGCGATGAACCTCATTTCGATTCAAGTGGCTACGTAAAAAAGCAGAACTGTCGTACATAGGAAGTGAAAATCCAAGAGAACTCCACGCAAAATCCAATGCATTGACAACGTGTCACTGTTTGGTGTGTACTATGGGCTGAAGTAATATTGGCCCTTTTTTGAGGATGCAAACGGTCAAGCACTAACGGTGGATGGTGAGCGTTATCGAATGACGATAAACAACTTTTTGAGGCCAGCGTTACGCGATATAGATTTTAACGATTTGTGGTACCAACAAGATGTCACACAGCTCAGGAAAAGTTGAACTTATTAGTCCAGGCAATAAGTACGGAAAAAGACGATAATAAAAAAAAATATGGTAAGCTAGAATTTAAATTTTTTTTTTGGTTTCAACCCCTCAGAGGAGCATTCTTATGAAAACAATCTAAAAGTGTAGAAAATTAATGAATTAAGAGCCGAAAATGACCCCAAGTATGTTTTTTGGGTCGCTGATCACGATTCCAATGTTATTTTTTCCGAAAAACTGTCCAGATGGAAAATTCGGGAAATTTGAGATTTTCTTAAGACGGTTGTGAATAATAAAGTATAATTTTGTTGCAAAAATTACCTGTAGAAGGTTTTTTGGGTCGTTGATCACGATTCCGCTGTTATTTTTCCCAAAAAACTCTTCCCAGATGGAAAATTCGGGAAATTTGAGATTTTCCTGAGACGGTTATGAATGATAAAGTATAATTTTGTTACAAAACCTAGTAGGTTTTTAGGGTCACTGATCACGATTTCGCTTTTGGTTTTCTCGGAAAACCTTCTCCAGAGTGAAAAGTCCTGAAAATTGTAATTTCCTTTGCAGTTACGGGTAATAGAATGGAACAAAATTTCAGGTATGTATTATTACTTTTTCTATTTTGTATTAAAGATCTACTTTTCCGAACTTCATTATTTTACATACCTATTTGTTTCCATCATTATATATATATATATATATATATATATATATATATATATATATATATATATACATATATATATTTTTATTATTATTATTACTTTTATTATAGAATTATGATCTTCCCTATATTCAGACAAGATTATTATAAACAGGCATACTAATCTTGACTGTGAAGGAGCCTCCTATAGAATAACACTCTTTATGCCTGCGTATCCTTTTATTCTTTCGACAATGTGTCCAGGGGCGGAGTAGATGAAGTAATTTTTTTTTAAATTATCAATGAATATATGTAAATGAATGAAAAAATTTATGATGATAATAATAATAAAAATTATAATGATAATATTATAATAATAATAATATGTATGTAATGATGGAAACAAATAGGTATGTAAAATAATGAAGTTTAGAAAAATTGATCTTTAATAAAAAATAGAAAAAGTAATAATACATACCTGAAATTTTTTTCATTTTATTCCCCGAAACTGCAAAGGAAATTACAATTTTCAAGATTTTTCACTGTGGAGAAGGTTTTCCGAGAAAACCAAAAGCGAGATCAGCGACCCAAAAAACCTACTAGGCATTATCATTTTTGTAACAAAATTATATTTTATTATTCCCAAACCCCAGGAAAATCCCAAATTCCCCATCTGGAGGGAGTTTTCCGAGAAAACTAACAGCGGATTCGTGATCAGCGACTCACGATATACTAGGGCTCATTTTTGTAACAAAATTATACTCTATCATTCATAAACGTGTCAGGAAAATCTCAAATTTCCCGAATTTTACATCTGGAGAGTTTTTTTGGGAAAAATAACAGCGGAATCGTGATCAACGACCCAAAAAACCTACTGGAGGTAATTTTAGCAACAAAATTATACTTTATTATTCATATCCGTCTCAGGAAAATCTCAAATTTCCCGAATTTTTCATCTGGAAAGAGTTTTTTGGGAAAAATAACAGCGGAGTCTTGATCAGCGACTCAAAAAACCTACTAGAGGTAATTTTTGCAACAAAATTATGAATTATATATTATTTTCCTCATCTGGAGGGAGTTTCCCGAGAAAACTAACTGCAGAATCGTGATCAGCGACCCAAAAACTTATTAGGGGTCTTGATAGTCATGAATGATCTATGGGGTATTAGGAACAAAATGCGAAAAAAAATTCGAAATTCTAGCTCACTATATTTTTTTTTGTGCTTCGTTGCCTGGACCATATTGCGTATACAGTTCGAAGATAGACTTCTTTCACGAAAAGGCGATGTCAACTGGTTTACTCCCTCGATTATTTTCTGTGGGGCATACGTCAACAATCCACAAACACTCGATGAACCAAGGAACCTGTTCCGTGAAATAATTCTTGATGTTGGACAGCAAATATGCTCAGAAGTAATTGAAAATTCCTCCAAAAAAATTCTGTCATGTCAGAGGAGCTGAGGTGGATATTTGGCAGATATTATTTTTCACGTATGATTGTGAGTCATTGTTTTACAAATTACAAAAAACGCTAACCACTTCCATACCGCAGCTCGTGACATATTGTCTTTAGTACCCCTCATATTAGTGCACCCCAGGCTAAGAATGTGGTAAAAGCCTGGCAGCACCATAACGCGGAGACCAAATATATGTTAATGGTGCTCTTGACAATATGTCCAGCTGGGCTTGGAAGGTCTCAGTCGGTCTTCCCAAGAGCATTCCTCCTGGCGTGAATGGGATTCCCATATATTTCCACTCATCTGATTTTTTTCAAGGCAGGTAAAGGTTTGCCTTGATAGTGGAATGTGGTCTTGGCATCTACTACACTCTTTTTCTCTTGCGGGACATTCCACACTGTGACAGTAAAGCATTTGTCAGCATTTACGAAGAGTCCACACTTCGAGAGAAAGTTCGTTGAGATGTCGAGCAGACTTTGCAATCCCTGTGACGTGGTGGCGGTAAATATCAGGTCGTCGGCGAATACAGAAGCATTCACCTTCTTTCCGCCTACCTTTACCCCCCCATCTTTTGGGAGAAGTTGCAACAGACGTTCGATTATCATGTTGAAAATAATAGGGGATAAAGGATCTCCCTGCTTCACTCCACAAGTAGGATGAATAGGGTTAGATTCTCAGCCGTCACAGGTCAAAAGAGTAGTGCTTCTGTGGTAGGTGTCCATGACGTAATTGACCATTAATTTTGGGATTCTCATTGTCATTAAGGTGGTGTTAATTGCTTCGTGCAAGACTGAATCGAAGGCTTTTGCCACATAAATAGACGCCATGAAGAATCCCCTGCACTTCTGTCTATGATACCGAAGTAGCATGTCTAGAAGGAAGACATTCTCCGAGCATTTATCAACAGGCATGAACGCCTTTTGTTTTTAATTGAACTCGATTACTTGAGAGATTATCGATGCTAGGATCTCATGCATCGTTCTAGTAATTACTGACGATACAGTAATTGGCCTGAAGTAGCTCGGCTCACTAGCAACTTGTTTCTTTGAAATCAGGGTTGTTCTTGATTCCAGAAGGTTTGCTGGCAGTTTCCCGCAGATCAGTAATAGGTTGAAAATCCTTAGGAGAATTTCAATCGGCATACTTTTAAGTAGCCGGGCTGATACACCATCAAGACCATCAAGGTGAGGTGCTCAGCGCGGAAAATGCCTTCTGAATCTCATCACAAGTAATTGGTTTCGACCAAAGTTCTGCCTTACCTTCCCGCCTAGCACTAACATCGGGCGATGTAGCCCCAAACCGGTCACGACTTGTGTCCAGAATGGAATCTAGACCTCTTTTGGAGGAGTGTTCGAAGAAGTCTTATCCGTGAGAATTGTCCTTAGACATTTACACGGATTACGTGATCATAGACCTTGTACTTTGGCATATTCGTGCTTTCTCGCAAGCCTCTTTGAGGTGCATTTACTCGGTCTCTCATGAACACGCGCATGCGGTAGCGGTTCATGAGGGGGTGCTCTAGCTGAAAGCTGCACCATCTTGTGTTTATGGGTTTTCTCACATAATGTGTATTTTATTCAATAATGGAACCCGGTAACTCTTAATGGAAAATCTTTCAGTTATAAATAAAAATTGAACATTCTGGATCAATATTTTATGAATTAAAGCTTCATATGCTCCTGATAAAACTACTATCAGATTGCTAGCCAGTAATATTTATCCTGTTTTACTATAATACTGTATCATGTACATAATGTTCTAGATATTCTAAAAATGGAGATGGAGAAAGGAAGCAAGGCTTTCGAGCTCATGAAAACGATTCTTATTGGGAATGGACTAATGGAACCACGTATGACTGATGGATGGAAGAAAAATATTTACTACATATATCGCTACTTGCTACACATCTCGGTGCATGGATGTACATTGTATTTTATGCTAAGCTGCAGAACAGCTTTCGAAGGTGGTGCCCTGTATTTTGCATTCTATCTGCCCGTTGCACTCACTTTTGCTTTGACGAGCTTAAAAATGATCATGTGTCAAAGAAAGAAGGTAAAATCCATTTTGACTGAAATGTTCAACGACGAAGCTTATATGAATAACAATAAACACGAAGGTATCAGAAGTATACATATTTCGTATTCAGATGCTAATATTTTGCAATTGGTCCGTTTTTATGTAGGAATTATGATATACATTCAAGTCATGTTTTGGATCGTATGTTGTTTCTTATATTTTCAAGGGAGAAATTGTGATGTTACTGATGAAACATGTGAAAAGATCCAAGCACTTCCTGTTAACATACCCTTCGATACTCAGGTTCATCACGGAGCTGCTACTTTGATGCAGATGAGCGTAATCGTGCCAGAAAGTCCGATGATGGTGGGGATGGACATTGTATTTCTCAGTCTTACAGTGAATCCCTTGATAAAAATGAATGCTCTACGTCACGTCTTGAGCAATTTCGATGAACACGCAGAGCGCCAACGTGTGACGGCGAAATGTACGCTAGATCAGGCATCATTCATTCTTGCAAGACAATGCGTCATTGAACATCAATTGATAATCAGGTATTATATTATAAAATTATACATATACAGGATTCTTAGAAAAAAAAATTACGTAAGCAGGGAATGAAGAATTTTTCTTAAGGGAGGCTGATTCCTGAAGATCAGTTTCTCTGAATATCATCGAAACGGCTCAAGATAAAATTATGAAATTCAAAATGATGAATGAGTGTACGATTCCTCAACTATATCGGCATAAATACCCCAACTTTTTGTACGTAATTTTTTCATAGTTTTGCATGAAAAATCTTGAAATTGGAACTTCCTTTGACGAAAGAGATTGCCTTGTTTTGTCTCTATTGAACGCATCATATCATAGTGAAATCAACTTCAAAATTATTTAACTTTAAACCAAGGATGGCAGCAAAATATTTTTCCTATGAAATTGTACTATTTTAAATGCTTGCTATTTTTATGTGGTATCGGAAAAATAGAATTTCATCATAGACGTGCCTAACAGGGAGACAGCTTAATTTTTTCGTCATATTTTCTGATGACTAAAATTCTTAAATGATTTGAACCAAATTTACACAAGTAAAGTACTTCTTGTGATTCGCCTTAGGGCTCACTGAACGCCAAATGAATAGGTTTGCAAAATTTGATGAAAACTTATAATTGAGAGCAACTCTGTTCACAATACCCTCTTCCACTCCAGGAGTCAGTGGCGTAGCAGTTGAAGCAGACTGGTCTTAGCGCAAGAATTTTAAGGAGGCAAATTCTTCCTGAATTAACCCGATTTACAATTTTTTTCAAATATCATGAGAATTTCCTCATATTTCGTAGGCACTATAATATATCATACCTATTAGGAAAGATTTGTTAGCGCACGTACACTACGCTGTACGCTGAAGTTTAACGCGGTCGTAAGGAACGAGCGTTAAGGCGGCAATCGGGCACTCATTAGGCTCAAGTTCGAGTGCATGTACTTATTCAAAATTAAAATTGATCAAAATATATTCAAGAAGTTCTATGTGACACCGTATCAGCTCTTTGGCTACTATATCCGTTGAATGAATAATAGCTTGTGAACTGGATTTGGACAAAGTCATTGACTAATGTGCAAATGAAAAGGCGAGAAAAAAATGTTGATGGTTACTTTATGTGAAAATAAAAAGTGAAACCTAAAAATAAGTAGGTACGTATTTTCCCACCGCATTTTCAATGAAAAATTGTACTTTTTCTCTCTTTCAACTATTTAATTGAACTTGTATTGTATTCTACTATCATATATTTTTTTGTAAACAAAATCGTAAAATAAGTGGCTGTGCTTATATGTTCATTTACATCCCAGACTCTTCTTTTTGCAAAGGGTCAACTGCTGTGGTACAACACATGGTCAAATAGGTACTAATTTTTCTAATTCTATGGATGGTCAATTACAGACACAAGAACTTGTTTTTATATTTTCAAACTAAGATTTCGAGTCTATTATATCGAAATACCATTGCTCATTCCTCCATTTAGAAATGGTTTTATGAATTTTGAACAGTTCACTAGACTGTTTTAGTTTAAGCTACGGAGGTAACTACTACTGCACTACTGGTGCTCTTACACAATAAATTATACTTTGTTATATTATTATATTTTGTTTTCATTAAATTGACTATTTTATTGTTGAAATAATTTGGGTTTAGATCAAAATAAGTACACATAGTCTTTTTCCGAGAATACATGCCAGTGCATCGATTTTACTTGCTCCAAGGGCGCAGAATATATAGCTACGCCACTGCTCGAAGTCTTAGTGGAACGAAGAGTCTGATGCAATCGCGTGGAGGTTTTTTGGCATGGTATATGACGAAATGAATGCTTTCTTGATACAACCTTCTCGATTCTGCTGCATTGTCAATAGCTTTTCGATAACAGAAATGCGTATCAGCTATTTCTGTATTGGTATAACCTTGCATTTCAAATTTATTGCACTTCTGATGCTTCTAGATACTAATTGAATGTCAAATATGGCGTTACTTACTCAAACGAAATAAGCCTACTTTATTTCTTGTCTTAATTACGTTGATAGTATATTAAGATATTAGTGGTTAGGTGAGTCTTTCAAGCACGCGCAGTAAGTTTAAGGGCACAATGATCACTTAGCGCCCCTTAAAGCTGCAAGTTCTAGAAAGGCTCTTATTCACGAATTTCAGTCACAATTCTTTCTTTAACCTGCATTATGAGTCGAGAAATTGAGATGAAATTTGAAATCAACATAAAATAGTTTTCTACCTAAGAATAATTGATACTGACGCTAATTGAGGTCAATATAAAGTAACATTGATGAGGTGGGCTTATTTTTGCATGGAGATAGTAGTTGTTGACACTATTGCACACCATTTTGCCTATTCATTTACTTTTGTGTTGAAAATGGCTATAATGGAGAAGTTTGACTTGAAATTAAGACTTTAGCCAGATAACCTGTAAGGTTTTGAGTGATCTAAAGATGTATAATGGAGAATATTAGAAGATATTGCTTTGGATCGCGCAGAAAAAGGTATCATTCGTTAACGGATCCGTAATGTTGGCCTGTAAGAATGAATTAGCCGCGAAGAAAGAAGCTTCTACTCTTTGATTTGTTGAATCTAACCTACAAGTGATGTTCAGAATCATAAGGGGAATACAAATCAATTCTTACCATGAAGTGAAGGCATTCATGAAACAAGTAAATGACTATTACAAACCTAAAATGCCCCTCGTTTCTACTGAAGAAGAATTCATGCGTCCGATAATAATTTCTCATTCTTAAATGATGTTGCAATTTGTGACTTTCTTGGTTCGACTGGAGGAAACGAAATATGCGATAAGCAAAGAGAAGATTCTGTTCTGATGAATAACACGCGTCCGTAGAAAACTGACAAGGTACTGAAATTAGTGATATTAATGATAATTAATGTAATAGCAACTATCCTTAGTAGTTTTCTTATATATTTTGACTACTCGATAGGGCCATCTAAATGATGTTAAGAGAGGGGATAGTCATTGAAATTTACCTGATAGTTTGGAGGTTATAGACATCAGGGAAGGTCTCACTAAGCAAAAAGAGTTCCATTCCCAAATTCGCCGTTCAATAGAAGAGTGAAGTCTGGTAGAGAGAAGTTGAGCAGGTCTCGAGCTTGACAAGGAAGGAGTAACCAGGTTGAGATCGAGGTGTCTGTCTACACGAAATTGAATCTATAGAAAAGGGAGAGATCGCTCATGTTTATACGATTCTCTAGAGAGGTCAATGAATTCGTAAGTGTGACCTCATGTATCAGACGGATAGATCTCTTCTAAATAGAATCTGAGTGCTTTAGTGTAGGTTTGGAAGCTGAACTTCAAACATGTGAACATTTTGAATCTGAGCTTTGTAGATTAGAAGGAGCTTCGGGAGTGTACCACAGTAGCTCTTGGCACGAATTAGAGAGCCGAATTTATATGAAGCGGCTTGCGCAATAGACCTCACATGTTCGTCCAATGAGAAGGTGCCGTTGGTGGTGATACATATTATACCGTTGACCCTTACTGCAATAAACCGCAATAAGTGGGTGCTGGTCGGCCTTGAAATATACCCACATTCCCACATATTGATTTATTATTTCGAACTAAAAAGGTATTTCACACTAAAGGAAAATAATAATGAATTGAAAACAATATTTTGTTCCATTCCCAAAGATATAATATGAATGATAAATAATAATGTGTTTACAAGGAACAGTTTTGTAATCAATTTTAACAACTTAATTCTTATGTAGTTCTGTATCCAAACGTAAACATATTATCAAGGGTTGAACATTAGTAATCATACACGTATAAGAGTTTTACACCTCAATTACATGTTGTATACAGTTTTTCCAACTGTCTACAGAAATTTTACTTACTATGCCTTTTATTGATTCCACTACAGATATATTTGATGTGGGAGATATATTATTCTTTCTAATTGATTTGGCTTCGTGCCAGTTGGTTAATTTGGTTCCATTTATGTCCAGAGGGATAATTGAAGTGTTATTGCAGTCAAAAGATCAATGGTATAATACGAGGGCAATGTTTTTCAAGTTTTTCGACCCCTTCCAAATAATACGATTTCGGCAATACTTCAAAATAGGCGTTTGTTCCAGTGATGACCTCATCGTTGGAGCCTAATCTGGAGAATATTGTGGATGACGAACCAATTGCAATTTTACCATCCAGACTGCAAACCTGTGCGACAGGGCGTTGTCCTGGTGGATTAGCACTTTCTTTCTTTGCCAAATGCGGCCGCTTTCGCTTCAAATCGGCATCGAATCGATCCAACAGCTCTGCATAACATACGCTGGTGATCGTTTTGCCCTTTACAAGGTAATCGATATGGACGATACCGTGTTCATCCCAAAAAAACAACTTTGACCTTTTTCTGCTTCGATTCGCCAGGACAAGTCTACTGTTTCGACTGTTCTTTGGTCTCTGCGGGGAAAAGTCCTTCTTATCGAGCTGAACATCGCCAAACACTCCTTTGAAGTTGTCACACGGTCGCCCTTGTTGTCAACACAGATCAAATGCGGCACTCATCTGGTAGATAGATAGCTTTCTCATATTCAAAAATTGATGCAAAATATTCCGTACCCGTTCGGTTGAGATGCCCATAGCCTCAGCAATCTTTTGAACTTTAACCCTCCGACCGTCCAGTATCATACCATGAATTCTATCGACGATTCTTGGCGTCTTAACCTCAACTGGACGACCAGAACGTTCGTTGTCCTTTGTGGTCATACTACTCCAACGAAAATCAGTAAACCACTTGTGAATCGTTACAATCGATGGTGGAGAGTCCTCATAATGTTTAACAAGTGATGCTCTGGTTGGCGTAATGTTTTTTCCATGCAAGAAATAATGAATCAAGACGCGACGAAATTCACTTTCTCCCATGTTTATAAAAATTTTCAAAGCTGCTTGCTTTCGATGAGTGTCAAAACAGAACTGAATGACATATCAGTCTAAAAATTTAAACTTCGTTCTAGTTAAAGATGGCCACTCGGGATTTCCGATTATGGCGCCATCTGTTTATTTTTTAAGGACATTTCACCTTGCCCTCGTATGCATAATATGCTACCTAACATGATCCTACTAGGTATTGTAGGATCGGTCTTGCTGGAGAAATTCAAGCTAGTTTTTCGTTGCATTAAGCTCTACTAGATTAGGAGATCCCCATTTCCGGATGTGACATATTCGAATGAGACTTGCATCCATATTTTCGGAAGGTGCCCCTCTCATTTACAGGTGTCTTGAAATCACCATTTGCAATTTATTCTGCCACCGTAGTGACTGAATATATTGAGGAGTTGATATGAACCAAAAACGGAGTTTTTAGTTGATTGTTGAAGCCGTCTAAACGATGGATTCTAGTCAAGTTAAGGCTGATAATTATCCAAACGATGCATCATCAGAAATAGTTAGTATCAGACTTGTAGTTCAGTTCATATTCTAATGTATGTTGACATTTAATAACAAATTCGACATTTTCTACCTATAACTTTAAGTCATTGCTCAAGAAACCTTCAATGCACGTGTGCTACAAGGATCAAATCACAAGGGGAGAATTGTCTTTGGGCGCATTTTGCTTGATCTCCATAACAAAAAGTCTATGGGGCCAGATGGAATTCCACCTGTCGTTCTCAAGGAATATGCGCCTGAACTAACACGAGTTTTCTGCAGGTTGTTTACCCTTTGATACAGACTTGGTGTCTTCCCTTCCAGCTGGAAGACCTAGCTGTTCAACCAATTTCAAAAAAGGAAAGAAGGCCCTTTCTAATAATTATAGACCCCATGCACTATTATATGTGATCTTTAAAGTGATGAAGAAAAAATCAACATCGAGCTCATCCAGTACCTAGAGAGTTCCAAAAGTCCACACTTCATACCGTTTTCTCATCTAGAGCCCCTATACCATCCAATGAAGCCAGAGGAGCGAGACATAGAGTTAAATGCAACCAAAAGCTTGCGTTTTTTCTAGAAAGGAGAATTACTTAATACTCAATGTGATGATGTCAGGTACAACTATCCTATGAAGTCTTCGATATCCATGCTCGGGATCACCACCAACAGCACGATTTCTGTTGTAGGATTGGAGATAATAGTGGAGGTAAAATAGGTAAACTGTTATGCAATGCACATGCTTGTTCATTATACAGGTATTTAGTATGTCTAGAAATCTTACACCGTTGTTATTGAGTCCGAACATGTACCGCGGTATTCAAAATTCGACATTCAACTATGTGTGGGGCAACAGTAATCTTGGTTTATATTTTTTCAGTGATTTTATGGACCTGAGGAAAAGTTCTAGTCTGATGTTTGCCATTGACTGCTACACGAGATGTTTTGTGAACGCTCCATCTCTGTTAATACTCAGTGTAGGTACTATCGTACTTCGAATCAGAAAATAGGAATATTGAATGAACCATACTCTAGCAGTCTATCTCAATGATTAAGTACCTTATTGATTGTAATTGCTCGTAAGTGTCTCGGATGAGTCTGCATGGACAAAAGAGTCGACCCGAGGCTTATTCGCAAGAGAATATGAGTACACGATGCTCGAGACCAGTCTCGTCTTGGGACGCCTCGGCGATCGTGTAAAAAACGCTCTTAAGCGTGTACGACATGTGGCAATTGGGCGAATGCAACAGTAACCATTCTCACTGAATTGGCCCGTAATAAGAAGCTAAAACATATTCCTAAGGTTTGATCTCATTAAAATCCTTTCTAACGATACATTCTCAGCTATATTCCTCGTTCTTTGATAGAGATTCTCTTATGATTGGCAGCATTTGGAATTGTTGAACGTCCTAAATACATCTCCTTCATTAATCTTCTCTCAAGTTTTAGCTTACACTTTACCCATTGTATGAGTGGCTTATTGTTCCTCTGAGAGCTTTGAAAAACCACAGATATGTATCACCACATCCAAGCATACTCGGTAATTGTATGACAGTGTTAGATTTCATACACTTTACAGATTCAAAATCTAGACAATTAGGGCTCATACTTCCGGTATCGACACAGCGTGCACAAACCTAACTATCGTATCTGCAATAACCCCTACACCCACGGCCGGGGCTTCTCATACGGATAAGGGGTAATTACGATTATCAATCACAATACCACCCCAGCTTATACTTCCGGTTTCGACACAGCGTGCACAAGCCGTTGGCGGTTTGGCCGTCTAGGATATACTTATACTTCCGGTATCGACGCAGCGTGCACAAATATACCAAAGACGCCCCTGTCGTTCAAACATACACACTCTATACACACCATACAATTATTTGAATTTTTCAATTCATGTGCGGATTCAAATCGTGCGTGGTCCAACCTATGACGGGATAAACTCAAATATAACAATACAAATTACTGAAAGCTACGGAACTCAGATATCGTACAAACGTTACCAATCATAAACTACGGAAATCAATATATCGTAATGCCCAAAAATAATAACTATTAAGCTATCATTTATATTATGTAAAATTCACTAAGCGGAACACTATTGGTAATTCAAATTTTAAATCTGACTTGAACTCGGATAATAATTAATTCACTTTGATTCTAATATGATAATCACACTTTAACGGTACTGATTGATAATCTAAATCACAAAAGAACTGAAAAAGATCCCTGTCTTTTGTCTGTCACTGCTTTTATATGTTTGTCGAGGTTCTGGTCAAGTCCGCATCACCAATTCCTTATTTTGTGCCGGGACTTTTTTTATTTATGTCCCGAACAATGCTTGAAAGTGACGCTACTTTTCAGATCCAAAATTCGCGCTCATGATATCTCGATAGTACCTCTTGGCACAGTAAACAAACGTTATCGGAGTTTTTTGGTTGTTCGCCCTTTTTATACATAAGGCTGTTCAAACTTTGATGTGTTAAGTTACCAGATCCCTCCCCTTAAAACTAATCGTATCAGCACAAAGCGTCCTCATCGCACAAATTTCAATTAAAAATGAGCAACATTTATATCACACTTTTTTGAGTATTTCTCAATTTTATCTGAGGTCTCTGGAATGTATGGCAATGTTATAAAATTATCTGTATTACCGTTTATAATATTTACACAGGGGTCCCAAAATTGCTGGAAAATGAAACTACCACTTTGTAGAGGTCAAAATAAGTCGATTGGAGCCAATTTATATAGTAAAATGAAGTACTGTTTGTCCGTGAGGAGAGTTCAAAATTCACTTAAAACATCTAATTTTTGGGCGCTATTCACAAATGCGTGAAAAAATTTGATGAAATTTTGCAAAAGTGTATTGTAAGAAATTACTCTACTTTCGGTAAAACAAGAAATTGAAAGGAAATTGTAGAAGGGTACAACCACCCTCACCCCTCTGATATTTTTCTAATAAGTTTATTAGGGGTGATAAGATGATTTTGAGATATCTTCAACAGGAAGGCTCATTCATTATCTTGATTTTTTATGTCTTGTAAAAATTCAATATTCCGCATAGTTTGGGAGGAAAAAAATGTTTTCTCAAATACTGATAACTGATATTCTTGGAACAAGTTTAATAAAATTGTAGTACAAAACTTAGTGAACACAAAGACAAAACTTTTTTATGACAGGTGTTCAATGTGACATCCACATCCATTAATGCAAAGATCAATTCGGCGTAAACAATTGAAATGCACCCTCCTGAACACAACGTCGTTTTCTCGTATTGCGTTTACAGCATTTTTGGAATTCTGTTCAGTTGTTCAGAATTATCAATTTGAACCTTGTATATTTGTGTTTTCAACGCTTCCCAGATGGAGAAGTCGCAAGGATCCAAGTCTGGAGACCGCGGAGGCCACTGAATAGGTGCTTCTTGTCCTCTACCAATCCATCTACCAGCAAATTGTTCATCAAGATGTCCTCTTACGGCACGTGCAAAATGAGGTGGTGCACCGTCGTGCATGAAGAACATGTTTTGACGCGAATTAAGGGACAAGTCTCCTAATCATTTTGGAAAAATTTCTTGAAGGAACTAGCGCCATCCTGACGGGCAAGCAATTGGAACGGTCCAACCATAAAATTGCCAATAATTCCGACCCAGACATGAATTTTAAATTCTCGTTGATAATGTCTACCTTCAATAGTATGTGGATTTTCATCTGCATGAACATGCTCATTGTCCATGTTCGTCTTGCCACGACGTGTAAAACAAGACTCATCAGTAAACAAGATATTATTGTGAAATCTGTTGTCGACTACTCTGCGCTCCCGAATAATTTATGCAAAATTTAAACGTGATCCGTGGTCAAGTGGGAATACCTTTTGGAAGTCCAATCACCCGTTGCAATGGTCTGGTACTGGTCTCAGGAATGTTATCAATCATTTGAAGAACAGCATTTTCCGCAATGATTCTGACTGGCTTAAACCTCCCTGTTTCTCGAAGACGTCTCTCAATTCGAGCAAAAGTCTTGTGATTTGGAAATCACCGATTTGGATACCTCTCTTGATAGACGTAAACACTTTCGAGGCAGTTACTTCGACAGAATCCAAGAACTAAAAGCATATCGACCTGCTCATTAAAAACTATTCAATAGCTGCCAATTAAAAGCAACAATAACAGCAATAGTAATCAAGTAATAATAGTAATTGAGGATAAATAATACAAAGGCAACTAAGAGTGAACAAATTATTGGAACATATACTGTCAACAATAAGCTGGGACACTTATGAATTTCTTTCTTGTCAAAATCATGACACGGTCAACTAAATTTTGTACTTTAATTTTATTAAACTTGTTCTAAGAATATCAGTTATCAGTGTTTCAGAAAACATCTTTTTCCTTCTAAACTATGCAAAATACGGAATTTTCACAGAAGAAAAAAAATGAAGATAATGAATAAGTTTTTCTGTTGAAATAATCTTAGAACCATATTACCACCTTTAATGAAATTATAAGGAAAATATCAGCGGGGTGAAGGTGGTTTTACCCTTAAGCAATTTCCTCTCAATTTCTTCAGCTACTGAGTGTAGGGTAACCTTCTAAAATACACTTTTACAAAATTTCATCAGATTTTCCTCAGGCATTTGTGAGTAGCGCACAAAAATGTGATTTCTTAAGTGAACTTTGAACTATCCTCACGGACAAACGGTAAATTTTTACTATATAAATTGGATTCAATTGAATTATTTTGACCTCTACAATAAATGGAAGTTTTATTTCCCAGCAATTTTGGGACATTCTGTATATGACGTTCTATTATAGATTTTGTTTAATCTTTCTTTAATGATGGAACTGATAAATGTTTTTGGGTAGCCATTTATTTCTAGTGTATTTCGAACAATTTTTGTTCACTTCTATTTCACAAGCAAATTGAAATTTACATTGGACATTGTTAAATTCATTTATCTCATGTTGAAGACCAACATATCTCACGCCATCTATGCATAGAAGTCCCACTAAGAAGTCAAGCACAGTTCTGTAAAGTTCGAGGAATCTGTCAATGTGGTACATTGCTTGATTTCTTAGTGAGACATCTACTCATAGATGGCGTGAGATATTTTGGTCTTCTCCCCACGGGTTAGGCTGGTTATGACTACCTTCAACAGAGATCTTCCAGCACAATTGCTCATTCCACTGATGAGTTCTATGCTCGGGAGAGAATCTACTAGGCCGGAGAGAAACTGGCGGTAGATTCAGCAAGCAACACCTCTTCGCGGTTCTCGAGACAAGTAACCCTTCGGGGCCAAACTAACGTTGCCACTGCAAAAGATCCGGTGAACTGGGCACCGCATACATTTTCACCTCTAAAACCACGACCCCGTGCCTTCTTATCCCAGGGATGCTGGTCGGAACGGATTCACGGACGTGGTAGACACATGCGGAAGGCCAAACTTGAACGAGGCCGACGATGGTTCGTAAACGTAGCTTAGGCTAACACGAGCAGGCGAGTGGGGCTATTCCTCATTAGTCAGGAGGAACAGCTAGCAAGTACCGTGCCTGTTGCACCATAGGTAATGCAGGTTCTCGCTTAAAGTAACCTCGGCCTGCCTGAGCAGGGGCGAAAAAAGTTACCGCTGCGGAACGTCAGGTAAACGGTGCACCACATGTCGTTTACCCATGAAAACCACGGCGCAGTGCCTTCTTATCCCAGATGGCTGGTCGGAACGGATTCACGGCCGTGGTGGCATATGCGGTAGGCTATTTGAACGAAAGCCGAACGTTTACTCGTAGCGTTCCTGGTGAAACAGGTAATTACGAGGAGGTGGAATTGACCATAGCCCAGAAGGAGCAGTGTATGAGTCTAGCAAGCAAGCTCCATCTTGGGTATGCACGGGACAGGGTCCTATGTATGCCTGAGATGGGACCGTCTAAAGTAGTCCCGCCGGGGGTGAAAAAGCTGCCTCTGCGTGGGTATTATGCTGCACCACATGGCTTTACTCATAAAGTCCGGTGTCTGTGCTTCTTATCCCAGATTTCTGGGCAATTGATTCGCGGCCAGGGTAACAAATGTGGAAGACCGATGATAAGAGGTCGACGGCGACTCGTCAAACGGGAGCTGTTATAAATTATAACACTAACACGAGTAGACAGGGGGAGAGGGGCCCAGACGGTTCAAAAAACTGTCTCCTCTCCAATTAAGGCGTTGGTCTCTGTCGGGCAGTGGCGTGCTGTTGTTGTAGGAGAGGGCAAGTCACTAACAGGTCTAGAGTCCACTGGACAGGCAGGCCGGGGGGGACTGAGGTCCTACCCCACAGTTATCAACGTGATGAGTTCTATGAGAAGAGAGAAACAGCTGTCTGGAACTATAAGTTTGCGACAGTACTGATTGATTTGGACTATAAATACCTTATCATTGTGTTCTGGAAAAAGTCAACATGTTTCTGATTTTCTTACATTCATTAAATCACGTTTTCATACGTCATTCAGAAAGTTCTGCGAGCTCAAGTACGAATAGTTACATGAAATATGATAATCGGCAAATCTCCGTAGTTAATTACTGGCAAGAGTCTATTTCTGTATTTTCTGCAAAGTAGTGGAACATGAATTCAGTTGATATGCATTTTTGTGAGGAATGGTCGATGGGTGAGATTGAAATCACCATGCTTTTTTCTAGGAATCAGATGATTTTCTATTCCGAGCTTTTATTGGAGGATGTGAACTATACGTATTTTTACAACTTTTTCTGCTGTATTATCAGGCCCAACGAATTATTGACGAGGTAACAACTATTTCCAAACCACGATAATCTCACTCATAAATTGTGAATGATCACTCCAATTAGAATAGTCGAGGATTGTTTCTCCACACAGTGGAATTCTCAAAATGAGTTATGATCAGTAGGTAATAACTCATTTTGGAGATGCCACTATGTGGTAAAACAATTTTTGTCATTTGACATAATATATTCGTTTTTCATTTATGACTTCATTCAAACACAGCAAACTTTCCAATGTATTGTTTTTCGTTGCAGAGTATTGGAATCGCTAGAGCTCTTTGTGAAAGTAATTGGTACACCAAAGATAAGAAGACACAACAATGTTTCTTATTGATTATAGTTCGTTCTCAGAAGTATTTAGCTTTGAAAGCGGGATTCATGATCGAAATGAATCTGGACGTGTTTTTGAAAGTGAGTAGGTTATATTAGAGGTGGTGTTCTCACCAAGTCTAATATATTCCCCTCTCTAAACGTTTCATATCAGTAGGTACTTCGGTAAGCTCTAGATCTCCTGTAAAGACTTTACCTAACTTCAATGGTGTGATTTCCTGTATGGGACTACAACTCCCGAAGTATTTGCTTCTGCGGATGAGTGTAGTTCTGTAGTCACAATTCGATTTATGATGTTCAAGAAACCCCAGCCTTACCGTCAGTGGACATTAGGCTCTCTCGGGCCCTCCCATTCTATGCAGCTATGCTATATTGCGCAGCAAAAATTAACTCCTTCACCTAGGTGTTCCTCTCACCCTGTCTGCTCATGTTACCTGTAAACAGTTAACGATTGTCCAAATTTGGCATACCGCATATCTTTGTGTCGGCCGTGAATCAATTGCTTGGAGCCCTGGGATAGGAATTACAGACACCGGGGCTTTATGGGTATACGCCATATAGTGCAGTGCATACACATCAGAGGAAACTGTTAGCTTCGCATTATTTTGTGAGGGGTTTGCTAGTTGCGAAACTCTCGAAGAGGACATTGCTTGCTAGACTAAACTCCCCGAACAGAGACGAAGCAACTAACGGGAGTTTCGAAGTCAGTGAGAGAATTTATCGTTGTTTCTTCGGCTTCTTTGCAGCATCTAGACATCTCATCATCTCTTATGTCAATTTTTCTCATATAAATTTCGAGTTTGCATTTGGTTTGGAGGTTCTGTATTAACACACTAGGTAACATGGATATTGGGTGTTCCAACTATGTTCAGATAGTTTGTTCCTTCCACCGAAGTCTTATACATCGCTGAGACTCTTCTGTACTTATATTAAGCATAGTCTTTATCGCAGTATCTTGAATTGCTATATGGAAGGGGGTTATTCGGAGGACAAGACCTCAGCGCCTCAGTTATACATATACAGGCGAAGTTCCACGATATATAAAAAAATTTTGGAAATCTTATTTGCTCTCATTCCATAACATATAATGTGTCTGGCCAACTGTCATGTCACAAACTGTAAAATTAGGAGGCCATAGTTTTGATTTGTAAAAGCTCTGTGTATTTGTGAGGCAAGGAGTGTGCAAGCACTTTTGAAGGTCCATTGTACAAACCCTTTTTTTCGAACCCTCTGATCTAGATCTTAACTTGTCTTCTTTTGTATCTTCTCTCTGATTTTCTATGATGCAAATCTTTCGAAATATTTTCTTTATCTTCCTCGTTTTTAGCATCTAATACGCGCCTCTGGTTTCTATCACAATCGTCACAAGTTTCTAAGATAAGTAACTTGAAAGCAAAATTGTATTCTGTAACAAAAAGGATGTAATAGTATGATTCTTCAATGATATCTTTGGTGTTAACATCGTTTGCTTCGCAGTACTCCTTATACAGTTTGTACATGAGTGTGATATTTAAACCTGGCTTTTAGTTTTTAGTGGTACCATTGCGAACATAGTGACTTTCTGTAACCGGAAAACTCTTAATATGTCTGTTTGCAATTTCTTTTGCTTTCTGCCCGACGGTTCTAATTGGTTGATGTTTCTGTCTTTTATCTGGTGAAGACATTGATGTATAGTCGTAATTAGTTATGCATTTCTTAAAAATTTCTCCCCTATTGATAATGTGTTAAGAAACTTCACTTTGCATACAGAGATAGATTCGTTCCTTAGCTTCAAACAGTATTCGTATGTAAGCTTACGCCTACCTTCTTGTGACATCAAACCTCTGACAATACTGTAAAATTGTAACGGTGCGGATTTGGACATCCGCTGTTGAAGCATTGGATAGAGCGAATTCCCATGGTACGGAAGTCATTAAAAAGTGAAACCTGCCAATAATGTGACATTCGCCCTTAGTGAACCAAATCCCAGATATTAAAGCACCCTTCCTGTCTGCATCACTGAATTCAGGTCATAATAATTATCAAAGCTGAAAAATCTTTTTGTTTCAGATTGTCAAAACAATTTACACCTTCTTCACCGTCTACAGTGCAATGTTCTAATCTGGTGGCACAATTCACTCCATAGAATTGAGGAAAAATCATTTCACGATACTTTTAGTCATGACAATTTATCAATGAAAAACCCGAAGAGGGATGAACAAACTAGTTTTTCTTAATCCTTATCCTCAACGTAACGCGACAAGGAGAGAAGAAGAGAGAAAGAGAGAGAGAGAGAGAGAGATTTACAACTTTGTTCACTTGATAATTTTCACCAAAATTAGTATTTCACATCGAAAATGTGAAAAATCACAAAGCCGATTAACTATAGTCACGCCTTTTCTATGGCGCGTTCTAGCGGTGAAAATATGCAATTTCGAAAAAAAGTCTTGGAAAATAAAAATAGTCAATTTTACGCTCTACAATTTTGCTCCATTGATAATTTTCACCAAAATTCATATTTTTCACGTAAAATGCTAAGAATCGCCGGAAAAGTACAATACGTGTATCCGGATATATGTAAAAAAAATCAATAAGTAATTCTATATCATATTTCCAACAAAAAATTATGTAGGGGACAGTAGTACTCAATGAAACGTAGTACACAATGGAACGTAGGCACTAACTTAATCAAATTTCGCGCCACATTGCGTTTAGAACGTCCAAACGGCCATTTGCGCTTGTTGTTCCACTCAGTGTAGTTTGGTGGTGAAACTGATTCGACTTTGTGAATTAGAGACAAAAACGTTTTTTGTCTTGAAAAGTACTTTTTATCTGCATACAATAATAAGTTATGATATTTTTGCATATTTATTGAAAAATTTTCAACTGTTTTATTTGAGATTAGATATATGTTGGTAGCATAACCTATGAATTTCATTTCTGCATGATAGAAGTTTAGGCGTCTTTTTATTTTTCTTTCAAAATAATGTAAAGTGGTACACTTCGAAACAAGTACATGTGGTACACAATGAATCAGTGTCATTCTGTACAACCACTATTAGTCTATCGCAATTTTTTTCCAAACACTAAGGTAAGCCGCAGATATGTACAATGTTAGCTTTACGACCCTGAGAAGGTACGTTTTGAAACAATTTGAAGACCCAAATGCAATCTCTTTTGTCAAAAGCCAAAGATGACCAGAATTATTTGGAAGAACTGAAATATTTCAATCCAGAAAATGAAGGAAATGATGACCATATCATTACAAAAAGATTCGTTTATGTTATCCCGGTTCTCTGGAAAGGTCCCATACTTTAGAAAAAGTAACAAGGTAGCTGATAGTTTCCATTTTCCTGATGCCTCCAACGTCATTGTGGCATTAAAATCTGATATCGCTATGCTACTGCCTGAACCAATTTGCACGGCAAATAATTATAAATTTGGCTTAAACTTTAATAATATTATTTAACCTTAGGAGATCAAAGATTTTTCATTTAAATTTACATTTGTCTATTTTATTCTCTTGTTATATCCGAAAGTCTATTTCAAGTTATTGTTTGATTTTTTGCAGTTTATTCTTATTCCTACTTTCGATGAATAGGAAATAATGAATCTTTATTTGTATTTTCAAGGTTATATTGTATGTTATCATTGACATAAATACACTATACTACTACAGTTTCATAGTGTTCTACCATCTGTTCTATTGTGTACCCTAGATGGTACACAATGGAACAAATTTCGAGATTTCAAAAAATATATGTAACTTTTTTCCTTCAAATGCTTTTTGTGTAATTTTTCCTTATCCATTGGCAGCACGCTAAACATTGGTGTGAAACATTTACTTCATCCTCAGCATTTTTAAATTCCCTTAAAAAAAATAAAAATAAAAAATTGATTCATTGTGTACTACTCTCCCCTAATACATATTCCGATTTCAAACGGTTAAGAAGTAATTCGCTATTTTCAATTTTTTTATGAAAACAACGAGTGTAGACAAAATTAAATCCTTGCAAATGGAAGAAAAATGGACAAGCTCATATGATGCCATATTTATCGGAGAAATGCTAATATTTGTATTATTTTTATATGTCCTAACATTTGGTTGTCACCTGTTATTTGATGAAGTCGTCAAAATTCAAACGTCAAATACTCAATATTATTTCGAGACAAATATGGAAGACAGCTGTTTCCAAAAATCAAGTTTTAGAATAGTGTAAATAATATTTTCATCGCACATGCAATGCGAAGAAATTGTGTTAAATGTAAGTCAACATCAAGGCTTGTGAAATACTAAGTTTACTGTAATTCCAAATTTTGCTTGCAGAGAAGTTGTAAAGCAAGTTGCAATACCCACACTTAGACTAAAAATTTTCCAAAGAATCTGATAAACCTATCCACAGCTTCTCATGATCAACCATTAGACCGCTATTCCATGGCATACTAGATTTCCTCTAGTTTCCTTAATTTTTATCCGATATTTATAAAATTCAACAATTCGATTGGGAGTGACTTTTTTTCTAAGATACATGGATGATTGGCATCTATGGCTTGCTCAGAATAACCGCTAAATTGTAGGTACTCCTGTAATTCGTAGTAAAAATCAAGTAGGCGATCGTCAAAAATCTCCTGAATTAGGCAAACGTCAAAAATATCCTATATAAGTTCTTGAGACCGAACATGTTTGCATCAACATGGTGGGTACTTCGAGCAAATGTTGTAATTCGTGCTACTTCTGATTGTTATTGTTCATGTTATTGTTAAGATAATATAGATAATTTCACTCCTATTCGAATTGTTGAATTTCATAATTTTCGGATGATAATTAAGGGAACTAGAGGAAACCTAGTATTCCACGGAATAGCATCGAACGGTTGATCACAGGAAGCTAGGGATAGGTTTTCAGATTCTTTGGAAAAATTCCAATCTATCTTTACAACTTCACTACAAGCAAAATTTGGAATTACAGTAAACTTAGTATTTCACAAATCTTGATGTTGAGTTACACTTAACACAATTCCTTCGCTATTACATGAGCGATGAAAATTTTTTTTACACTATTCTAAACCTTGATCCTTGGAGATATTTGGGCAACAGTTACCTCCCATATTTATTTCGGAAATATATTGAGTATTCAACGTTTGAAATTTCACGACTTTATCAAATAACAGGTGACCTAAATGACTTAAGAATAATAAAAGTAATAACAGGTAAGAGTACGCACTTAGAGGAAATATATTATCAAAAGTCAAGGAACAGAAAACGTAAATATTTCATTTAAAGATGTTTCATATTATCAGTAACATTTGGGAATATGAATAAATGTAAAACTGCTGAGATTAAAAAAACTATTATAAAAAACATTCTCGTACTCTCAGCTGCGCGAAAGGCAATGTAAAGCCGGCTACACACGGTCCGGCAGGCCTGACAGTTCTAACTGAACAGTCCGCCTGAAGGCCTGTCGCCGGAAGGACTGACTACCCTCCAAACGTTCAGGTGAATCTGAAATATTTTTCAGTCTCAATTTATTATGGCCTCTACTGATGACGATGTGTTAGCGCTTTTCGGTCTAGTAGTCGCTTTGGGTAAAGGTAAAAGGAAACCCAAAAAAAAACGTGCAGTATGGTGCAAGAGTGGTTGAAAAAATTCACATTGAATCCTTAACCTTTTTTGATTCCTTGCGAAAACTACTTCTTAAGCTATTAATTTTTTTGAGAACAGTAGACTTCGTACAAGAAGGATCGATTTCCTTCCATTTTTCTACCAATTTCAAATATGCCGCATCTTTCTCATCACGGTCGTGATAGTTTTTCGATTTCACACTCCGCAGACAAGGCTCACTATGATAAATCGTGAAACGGATGTGAAACGGCAGCCCATCTATGCTGGGCGCCAGTGAAACGGACCCGCTTGGGTCGGTTTTAATTGGCCCAGCTAGCTCAATTTAAATTAATTACTCTCAGGGCTCGTAGTGAAACGTGCCTTGTGATTCAAGACTGGTGAATTGCCCGAGCGCCAACTGCTTGAAAAAAAACTATAAAACTGAATGAATTCACAGTCAAGAATACAAGCACTACGAGATGGTTAAACAGTCGATGGAAATTCAGAAAAACAATACAAGTTCAACTTAACAATTCGTATATTCCACAGAATTTGAATTATAACAAAATGTAAATTACAAATTTTTAGAATTCCAATTGGAAATATAAATAGTATTGAATTCGTAGAAACAATTATCAAATTAAACCAAATCGTAACATAAATGAAATTTTGAGTAAACGATTATTAAATTAAATTGGTTTGTAACATAAATTGAATTATAAGAAAACAATTAATAAATTAAATCAATTATCAAATTGAAAAGAACTAATTTTCCAATAAGAGGACTTACAGTATACCTCGAATGATTCTATAAAAATTAGTGGAATACAACTTCGGATAAACAACAAAATAAGAGAATGAAATTATGGTCATTCAAACAAGAAAATGTTACCCTCCTTGGAACTCGTAGGAACTGGAAGTCGGTCCTGTCAGGAAAGTCACTAAACCGCCTGGGAGTGAAGGGGTAAGGAACCTCAGACGTTCAAACCCTGTAAATTCAAAGAACGAACAGTACCTGACTTGAGATCAAAAGGACAAGCAACACCGTCGGTTGGAATAACCAAGTGATTCCACAACCAATAATGTTATCTTTCCCAAATTGCGGAAACACTAGTACAAAATGGATATCTTGACGAGATATCAATTTAGGCAAAATTTTAATTTAATCTGAAAGAAATAAACAATTACAATTGATTTTTAAAATTAGCAAAAAGTTAACATGTGACTAAAAGAATAATAATTAAATTTATATCTGAAAAATATTATTTGAACGGTTGAAAATTTGCTAGTTAGCATAAAATTCTGGTTTGCTTGAAATGAATTATACACGTGGATTGATACTGTAAACTGTAATAACTCCCTAACGGCGTGACAGTGTCAAAAATATATGTATACCTAATAAGCAGTAATTAGGTTATTTCACCCTTATCAACCTTTACGGCACGTTGGTCTAATAAGACCACCCTATGTATCAAGTACTAGGATAACAAAATGGCGATCTACAGAATCGCGCAACTAACATGTGCTCAAATTACAGGTTCAAGTAAAAGGCGGAAATTAAATATTGTCTGCAACAGCTGCCCACGACTCGTCAGAGTAATTCTATACAACGACTAAAACAATCCCGATAATGATGGAAATGATAAACCTGGGATCATGCTAAATGCAAATTTGATTGTGTGTTTTATTAGAGTAAGTCGAGAAAATTCCTCTGAAATATAATCACATGCGGGTACTTTACATCCGGACGTTTAATAACAATCTAAATCAAATTATCTGTAACCCGATGTGCATCATATTTCAGAAGCCAAAAATTAAGAAAATGTATGCAAAGAATATGAAATATAACTCGACTTACCCTATTAAAGGTTAACACCACAATGAATTCTCTTCGACTTCCTTTCTATTACCTCCCACTTCGCGATATATAGTGACATCTCATATCAGGAATGGTAGTATCAATAATCTCTGTTTTATTAACCGGCAGATATCTTTAAATATCATATGACAAGTTTCCTCGCCGAAGAGAATTCTACTCTGTTCTTTAAAGAGTTCTATATAATAATCCCGTAACGCAACCTGTTCGTTACAATCGCGATAAATTCGTCCAAACACCTGTTTTCCATTTCGCGCGACTTGGTGCACTCACACTAGAACTGTCTGACAGATAGTCCGACAGACGACCATGCCATACACACGTTCAGACTTGTCTTTGATTGCATCAGGCCGGCCGGATAGACGAACATATTTTTGAACTTTTTCCGGCCGCCTGAACAGTCTTAACTGACAGGCCGACCGGAGTATATACACGTTCAGGCGACAGGCCTTCAGGCGGACTGTTCAGTTAGAACTGTCAGGCCTGCCGGACCGTGTGTAGCCGGCTTAAGATGTTTATGTAATTCGACCGTCGAATTAGCAGCGAGGAAGTAGTTATTCAAGGATTATTTACAATTTATATGGCGAGACAGATAAGTCTAATCCAAGTGAATCAACTTACATATTATGTTCACAGTTTTACACAATTCATACTATTAGTCGAGGAAATAAAGCACTAATATAGGCCAAACTTTGCAAAGTTGGAGCAGTTGGATGGATTGAGATACGGTTTTCTGTATTCAATTCAGAAAGATGATTTAGAAATTTTGTGCCGGTTTTTTTCTTGCGGAAAAAATTTAATGCATTCCTACAGCCAAAAAATGTATTTTTTCTTAGTGCACTTTTGAGGTGAATAAAAAAACGAACTCGAATTGGTTTCTCGAGGGTTTTTGGGGGCGTTGAACACGAATACACTATCAAAAAAATTCCCTGAGGTCCCCTTGGACCATCCCCGGGGTACCCAGCAGTGGCGGCTCGTGAACTTTTTGAGAGAGGAGGCTGGGCATAAAACGTTTTTGTAAAAATATACTCTATTCAGCCAATTAATTTAACCTTCAGTGAAAAAATTGATTGTTACCCAGCAAGAACCAACGTGGAGGTATAGAGTTTCTCTTGCCCACAAATTTTTTTTTCGTTCGTTTTTTGTTTTTTATTTTTTTTTGGATTTTTAATTTTTTTTCTTTTTTTTTGGAATTTTTCATATTTTGTTTTTTGTTATTAATTTTATCAACTTTTCTATATATTAACGACATTCTACGGTCTTTAATTTACGAAAAATGATCAATAATATTATCATAAAATGTATCATTATGTTTTAAGTGTTTTACTAAATCTTTTTCAATAGATATTAAACTAACATTGTATAAACGATTTTGGCCCATTGTATTTCGCATGTATGTTTTAATTCGTTTGAGAGTAGAAAATGATCTCTCCACCGATGCCGACGTGACAGGAATGGTGACTGTCAAACAAAGTATAGTTTATAAAACTGAGGTAAGACTTGTTGCAAATCATTATCTATCATATATTTTATCATATCGGCGTGACTGTCGTACTGGCCTAAAATATCTTTATCCCAGTATACAACGCATAATTCATTGTGCAGCGCTATTTTATCAAAAAAATTATATTTTAGAACTAAGTTATCTGAAAGTGTATTGAGAAACTCTTTTGAAAAAGATTCGAAAAATCTTCTATTCGTCAAATCGAAAAACTTCAATTCATGTAAATCGGAAAATCGAATCTCAATATTTTTCATGAAAAAGTTGTTTATAATGTAGTTTCTTGTCTACCAAATTATATGTTTTCCTCCTTTTCACGGGAGAAGCCTCATCAGTTGAATAATTTCCAAATAAAATATTAAAATGAAATTCTGTATAACGGAAACTTGAATTTTATCAATGAGATGTGTTAAACGATGTCTTGAATGAATTATATTAGTGAATTTATGTTGTAAAATTTGAAAAATAAGATCAGTTTGTTCAAATATTAATTTAAAAGTATCAAGAAATAACAAAAATTCTTCATTTTCTAAGTAAGATTTTAAACCAACAGCAGCATTCAATGAAACCTGATCTGTTGAAAAGTCATCACTGTTTAATATAAGATCAAATGTTTCAATTAATTTGTCTTTATTTTTATGGATGGTAAACTAAACATTGCATGTGATGTAAAATTCCATCGAGTTCGAGCATTACAGGGAATTCTGTTTCCTACTATGTTATTTAAAACTTACGTTTGTTTGAAGACCGTTTAA
Source organism: Endomychus coccineus (assembly GCA_958510875.1). Lineage (NCBI taxonomy): Eukaryota > Metazoa > Arthropoda > Insecta > Coleoptera > Endomychidae > Endomychus > Endomychus coccineus. The sequence goes on from OY294068.1 coordinate 160,636,678, forward strand.
ATGTCCCGCCACTACAGATGCCGTCGTAAGTCTGATTTATTCGCAAAGTCGAATCGTTGAAATGTTTCCATTGAAAAATTGAATAAATTGACCACTGTTCTTCCCGAACTAACATCGTAGAACCCTAAAAATCTTTCCACTAGTTGTCCATTTTTACAATTAATAATTTACCGAACAGACGAACTAATCTAACCTTATTTCGCGTGGTGTCACTCAACCATTATACCCGCATAAAACAAAACAAATGCCTGCAAATACTGACGCGTTAGTCATAAAATCGCGAAGCTTACTGTCGTATTTACAAAACAAATCTAACAATTACCTTTATTAACTGAATTTTCAGTTTCATCATGCCCTCTAAAAGCCAATACTTGAAATGATAAATACAATAAGAAATCAATGATTTTTTTTTAAACTTCGCGGTTTTCTTTAACTGTATTATTATGATTTTCGATTTCGCGTGTTCGTGTAGAATCAATCGCATTAACAATATTCTGTTTACCGGTTAATTTAAACTTAATACACGATGTAATATGTTCCTGCGATTTTTCATGTCTTTCTAGGCCACGAGCTAAATTTTTCAAATCATTATAACCCAAGTGCCCCCAACATGAAGTTGTATCTGATGTGAATAGCAAGCAATACCAGCAATATAATTTATTGTGTACATCAGATCCCGTTAACCATACATATTTTTTATAATTATCAGTATTAAACGATCGATTTTGATACTTCCCTGCCATCACTAATCCTTTCAAATCCGGTAAAGGCCGTTTGTTTTTGAAGAACACTTTTCTATCATATGTTAATCCACTAAATGGATTTTCTAAGAACTTTGCAACTAAGTCACTCATAATTTTAACGTTCACCGATTCCGCTGAGATAAATTATAACTTAAAAATTAACTACTTAACCTTACTACGCCTCATGGAATAAAAACAACAACTAACCGCATTCTTCTAGCAGCGGGAGGCGGGAGCGCAAGTAATCGTATTTCATTCGACCGACGAATGGATACGAAAAGCTAGCCTCCCTACCCTGTTGCCGATTAGGCCGTTTCACGCTATTTGGCGATTGACTGGTCGGAAAAACGGCAACTGTGTTGAACAACACAACTCAGCGTTTGAGATATATAGAGAATCTAGCCTCTGACCACTGTTGCCGGATTGAAAATAACTACTGAGAACGGGGAATTAATTGTAAAATTTAAAGAATTATCAGAGAAACAGGAAATAAAATGGAGAATGATCATTAAGATAAATTGGTGAGGAGACTGAGCCTCCTTAGCCTCCTTCGAGGAGCCGCCACTGGTACCCAGGGTCTTGACGCCCTGAATATCGAGGAATTTCATTAGAAAATTATTTTTTAATGTTTGTTAACTGTTCGAGAGGTGATATAAAGGTTGCTAGTGATGATTACGACGTGAAAAAATTTTTCTGCAATATCTGGTGGTACCCTGAGGTTGAATTGAATCTATTTTATGCATAATGTCTTGATTCAAAGATAGAAGTTGTGGAATAAGTTTTATCGATAACACTAAATTGACAGATTCTAAAATACTGATATCTAGACCGATTCAACATTATTATTATATTATGTTCTTTATTTAACACATAAACGGATACGTGTCTGTTACTGAAACGAATGATCCAAATGCAGTCTGCAGATTGTATTAAATTCAAAAGGAAAGCCACAAAGAAATCAACCTTAAATTTGGCAGTTATCATCTCAGTACTCAGCTGGATAAGGCATCCATAATAAACAATAAAATCTCACGATTGCTTTGTTCACTCCTTATCACATTGTTGTGTGTGATTAACTTACTCGGCCTATTCCGCTCTACGTTACGTATTAAGAAAGCGGTAGCGCTAGGGAAATGAGTTTATAATGTAACAAACAGTTAATTAAAAAGTATGAAGGGGAGTGATAGAGAAGTCATGGAACCCCCCGACGGTGGTTATGGATGGGTTATAATAGCAGCAACAATGTTGATAAATGTGAGTAGGTATTAATAAACTTAATAATCATGCATTACAGAGCTCAATGAATGTATTAAGAAACCGAGAGCATGCATGCGTCTACTTTTATCTGTGAAGATAGTTGAAATTTATTTAACAAAATGGAAAAACATCTTGCTTGCCTAAACTACTTATATTTTATTAGGTATTATGTTTTTCATTTTTATATTTAACGTAAATAACAACTTAATCATTTCTACACTGCTTATTGTATCACTTATGATACACACTGATTTATCTTCGATTAAATAGCATACCAAAACTACCAACCTCTTGCAATGCTTTGTTCTATATTTGATACATATTCATCGCCTTTTTTATATGGGTTATTCAGATTGGTGCCATCTAACATGACACAGACCAACTTAACATTAGTTTTACCTTCTTGGCTACTGCTATTGTGAAATGTGATTTAGTTTCCCAAGTTTATAAGATATTTTTCACTAAAAATTATAAAAGAAAGTACTGTGGCTGTTACTATCTGTTTATCAACGATATAAGTATCGTAGTAGCCTTTTCACGCATATATTTTTTCGAGGTAAGCTAGTATTTATGTATGTATCAGATATGATAACTTGTGCACTTCGGGTACATATTTTTTGTGTATGTCCAAGTCTGAGTATGAGAGAGACATAGACCACTTTCTGAAAAAGAACTCTAAGAAGTTTTTGATAATCTTCGATGCAGTGAGTCATTGGGCATCCAATCTCACAATGGAAAATTGGCACAACAATTGTTTTATTACCAAATTGACCGTTTATGAACAATTTGAATTAACAAACTTTCCAGATTCCAAAAAAATTGTTATTTCGAGACAGAAATACCTCCTCGGGGGTTTTTGGGGTCTCAATTACGATTCCGAAGTCAAAAATAACAGAATTATTCATCATCACCTAGAAATTGGTCAATTGGTACCGGAAGTTGATGATCTTAACATAATTTATACCTTTTTCTTGCAAAAAAATTGATTCAATTGTTTTTTTTTGAGCTAGCAATCACTATATCGAATGAATGAAACGACGAACTGTAAATGTAAAAATTATAATAATGAGTAACTAAGACTTTTTATTCATTTATTGCCCTCAAGTAGTGTATGTTATCATTAAAATATGATTATAACTGATTTTTCTCAATATGTCATATGACTCATATGAATATGAAACTGCATCAAATCTTATGCACTTCATCAACTTCCGGTTCCAATTGGTCAAATTTAGGACTGTTATAGATTGATATTTCATCTTTGAATTTGGTATACTGATTGTTATCTCAAAAAAACCAATTGAATCAATTTTTCGCAAGAAAAGGTCTAAATTTTGGTAAATTTCATCAATTGCTGGTTCTGATTGGCCAATTTTCGGGCGATTATGAATAATCTCGTTATCTCTGAAATTGGTGTATAGATTGATAGCTCAAAAAACCAATTGAGTTTATTTTTTGCAAGAAAATGATCTAAGTTATAATGAATTCCATCAACTTCTGGTTCCAGTTGGCCAACTTCTGGGCGATTATGAATGACCTTGTCATCTTTGGATTTGATATAGTAATTTCTAGCTCAAAAAAACCAATTGGGTCCATTTTTTGCAAGAAAAGGGTATAAATTATGTTAAATATCATCAACTTCCGGTACCAATTGGCCAATTTGTAATTAGAGACCCCAAAAACTCCCGAGTAGTCATTTCTGTTTCAAAATAACAATTTTAATTGTTTATAAACGGTCGATTTGTTAATGAAACAATTGTGCCAACTCCCATGGTGAGACTGGGTGACCAATGAATCTCATGACATCAAAAACATTTTGCAACAAGCTTCAGACAAAGATCAACTGTACAAAGATATTCCGGAATAAAATCTTCAAAAGACTACTAAGTAGTATTCGCAAAGCAGGCAGATAAAAACGAACCAGTTGAAAGTGGAATACTAGAGGGAGAGCTTACTATAGAAGAGGAGTGAATAATTGTAGGGGAACAGGAAGTAACTAGATCCAGGTTTGATACAAATGCTTCGAAAAACTTAAGTTGGAAATTCTTCAGATATTTTTTCGATGACTTACCTAAAAATATCGAAGAAGAATCTTTTTTATATAGTGCCCGAAACAACTCAGCAAAGCTAGTAAACGTAACTATTGAAGATATTAAAAAAAATTAGAGTAGTTATATATGTCAGTAGTTGATTCACCAAACATGCGGTCATATTGGTCTCAGAAAATTGATTTTCAACGAATAAGAGACTCAATGAGTCAAAGAGCATTCGATCCAATTCGTTCAGTTATTCATTTCAATAATAATACAAATATGATACATAAAGATCACCGTTCATCATACTGTCTTTTAAAAAATAGACCAGTTGTTGATATTTTGAATTCAAAGTATGCGTCAATACCATACGAGCAATTATTGTTCGTGGATAAACAATTATGTGCCACTCAAGCAAGAAATTTTTTTAAGACTGTGAAGTCTCACAAGCGGGGCTCCAACCTTTTGTTATATCTGGTGTCAGCGACAACGCCTTTAAATTAAAAAAAATTTTCCCAGAAAAAGCAGATCTAGGAGCCTCTGAAAATATTCTTGTACGGGTTTTCCACGTAATTCCACGTGATGCAGCCTACATACTTTATTTTGATAATCATTATTCATCTATACCATTGGTATCCTAATTGGCTCGCCAAGGGAATCATTCTTTAGGAACTATTCGTCGAAACAGAATCGTTTGCTGCTGCAACCTTCCATCTGAAGTAATCATGAAAAAAGACCCGAGAGGAAAAAGCTACGAATATGTAGATAATGTGAATGGAGTATATGTTGCCTGGAAAGATAACATATTACTTACCCTAGTATCCAATTTTACTGACAAGCCACCATTTCATGAGGTAGAACGGTTCGACAAGAAATCGAACTCAAACGTGAAACTTCCACGTCCAAATCTGGTTAAGTAGTATAATAAGCACATGTGCAGCGTTGATTTCCTCGACACTTTGCTCGGAGGATACAAGATACAACTAAGAACCAAAAAATGGTATATCCGCATATTTTATTGGTTAGTTGATCTGACCTTGGTGAATAGCTGAATACTGTATAGAAGGCATGAAAATAACAAAATGAAAAGTATTCATAATGGATCTAGCCGAATATCTTTGCTGCTAAGGAATTGAAGTCCACCATCCACATATTCTATAAAGGAACAGCAGAAAGAGAAGAAAAAAAGTCCCCACTCCCTATAGCCCTCCTCAAAATATCCAAACAGATGGTATCGGTTACTCGCCCATACATACTACCATTGGAACAAAATGCAACAGACCTTTGTGTAAGAAACTTTCATATGTAAAATGGGAAAAATGTGGAGTGTTTCTTTGTTTCAATAGAGATTTGAATTGTTCTCGAGATTTTCGTCAATAGAGTTGTTGATGCACTTCGTATCAATTCTGATACATATGAAAAATATCGATATTTTGCTATTTATAGTTTTAGATTTTTTAAAGCATTTTTCCCTTATTCCATTCAGTGTGTTTAACATTATGCATTTTTAATAATAATAATAATAATTAAGCAGTGTAGGGTTAATACAGATGAGTAACCGTCTATACTAAATAAGTTGTCATTTTGCGATATAAAAGTCTTTGATAATATAATAGCATCTGGTAAATAATAATCAAGGCAAGACAGTAATATTTCGAACTCTTTGCAATTTTTTTGAAAGCTTCTTATATTCATATGAAGTAAAATAAGATTATAATTTCCACTAATATTTTGTTGTAGAGACTAGAGAATTGACCGATTCGTAACTGTTCGTACTTATTTTATAATTATCAAGAATATTGATATAAAACTGTTCATTAAAAAGGGAAAACAATATGTTTAATAGAAATAAATTTTTAACCGAGTTGGACTTATTTTGTCAACTTCGGCAGATCAGCTTATTTGTTGATCAGAATAACAGAACTGTGTTCTGATTTACTTGTCAGAATTTTGCCATTCATACGTATTCAAAGTTGTTTTCTATTGCCATTTCTCTGGTAAACTATTGGAGGCGATAGTAGGTAGTTTTGGTCTCATGATTTTCTTCATCAGTAAATATTTCCTACAATAATTGGCGCAGATTTGACTTTCATTTTCATTAATGGTATGTAAATTGTTTCAATGTCACTTTATCCAATTTGATATTTACTTCTCGTGCAATTTATTTTATAATTTCCATGCAATTTTCACTGGATTGATCAGCATTTTTTTCCTCGCGTCCTATTTAAACTTGCATTTAAGTTAAGTTCCCTTAGAGTCTGAACAACATATCGTTATTATTATCCACAAAGATAATTAAGTTTCTCTAGATCAAGCAGCTGCGGGTAAATGGCGTTAAATGTTCTGGTCTCTCTAGGATTTTGAGGTCATCTTGCTCTTCCTGCTGGTGAGCTCGAGAGAGCGAAACAGATGCCGGTAACTATTGTCTGCAGTGTTACTGGTGAATATAGATAGCCCTAATTATATTTTTTTTCCTGAAATATAGCTTAAAAAAATTTTTATTCTTCTTGAAATTTTCCCTAAGAAGAGACATGTCAAAACGAATCAGCAATTTTGTAGAAAAATCTCAACTCATGGTTAAACCTACTTTCGACACGTTATACGAATATTTCCGAAACTGGAGAAAGCGTAGCAATCTAAGTTTAATCAGAGTATAGGAGGAAAAGCGTTTGTCAGGTTCATTGACTTCATTATACATACTGATTTCAATTTCTGCATTTGACTATGTTACATTGATAACTAATTTAGTTATTTTTAATAATCTATCCATATTGACATATCGTTAATCCACAGACTGCGACTTAATCTACATAAATTATTGCATGTAATTTTCCTTATCTTCCGCTTAGCGTTATCATATGGCAAGGCTCTAATATGAGCTAATAATTTCGAGTGTTACTACTTATCACTCAGTGTGTTTTCATGAACTAAGGCTTTAATCAAGAGTTCTATTTAGAATGACTTCCTTGCGGCTTGTACTCTCGGTTATACTAGAAATGAGTTATTAATATTTTAGGGATAATTCCACCTTCGTGCGAAGAATTCCTAATATTCATTGAGGGTATTGAAGTTGTGTTTAGATAATTACCAATTTCACTATCGGAGAAGATACTTTTATCAGTGATGTGTGAACAACTTATTGTGAATCAAATGAGAAGTTTCTGTATAGATATAGTCAAGGAAATAAAGCAAAAAAGGGCAAAAAAATCGGCTTAACCGATTTTGATGATTTCTTTATAATCGATTCTAGAAGTCATTAAAAGAAAATTTTGCCAATTTATTTTTTCCTGATATGCATTTTATCATTTCTACAGGGAAATGAATCTTTTTGAATGCATTCCCAGGGGATAATATTAAAAATGTTGGAAAAATGACCGAAAATAGCCGAAATAGGTCAGAATTTCGTAATCGGCGGTTCCTGGGGTTGCTGGGATGAAACTTGTGAGGGACGTTCTTTCGAGGTTGCCGTTTTTGACCATGACCCCCTATAGTCACTTGGTGATCAGGATACCTTGATGACCTGGTTCATCTCCATGGATTGTTTTTTAATATACTCTGAAATGCAACAAAATTCTACTCTCGGAGATTTTTTAGGGCACCAATCACGATTCTAGGATCAGAATCAAGAATAATAAAAATAATGATAATAGTAAAAACTACGTAATTTTTACTTATATAATATTTCTAATAAACAATTAAAAAAGTTGAAGTGGAAGTTCGTGTCTTACGATATTGTTTTTGCCGTTTTTTCTCGTACACTCATTTGTTGTACATTGATTCTTGAAAAAACAAACCTAATTATTGTAATTTAACATTTAAAATCAAAAATATTGCACTAATATTTGTTTTGCACTTGAAGAACTCAATCAAGTTTGATTACTGTGCAAAAGGTATTTTTTAAATTCTTTGTTGCCAACGTCACATATCTGTTTATAAGATGCATTGTCGATTGACTCCGAATCCAGAATCATGTTCTGCGGCCCCATGAACCCCCGAGATACGAATTGGTTGCATTTCAGAGTATATTAAAAAACAATTCATGGAGATGACCCAGGTCATCAGGGTATCCTGTCCACCAGGTAACTATTGAGTGTCATGGTCATGACCGGCAACCTCGTGAGAACCTCCCCAACAAGTTTCACTCCATCGCAAAAAATATTTTCCCGAATTCCGTGGAGACGACGATATTACCAGGATGTCCTGAGCCTCAGGGGCGTTGTAGCTGTAATATGGCACCCGAATCGTGATCAGCAACCCCAAAAACCCTCGGGTAAGAAAGTCTGGCCTATTAGCTTGTAACGACATAAAAAATCAACATAATCACGAACCTGAAGAAATTGCTAGATAAGTTCTCAGTGTTGCCTGCAAAAGAGAAGCGGAAGGAGAACCTACAGAGAGACCAACCGAAATATTGCATAAACAATTAGCTTCAAAAGGTTTTCCTTCAGATTTTTCTACAGGAACATTGATTTCCCGGGGCTTAAGATGCGTCAAATAAAATATAAACAATAGACGACGTAAAACATTGCCAAATTTTCCTCACCCTGCCAACGAAGTTCACCGTTATCTGCAAGAACATTCTTACAAAACGTCAAGAGAGGTGCAAGATGTAATTGTAATTTTTAGCTGCCAAGCAAATTTGAAATTTTCATGTGAGTCGAGTTTTATATACATGGATGGCACATTCCAATACTGCACTATATTTTTCACACATTTATTCACCATATCTGGTAACATAAATGGACACTATATACCGCTAGTGTTTAGTTCACTGAAAAACAAATCAGAAGAAACTTATAGACTTTGTTTGGAAAAAATTAAGTTTATATGTTCTCTTAACAACTTAAGTCTTATTCCTGAGAAAGTGGTTGATGTTGAAATTGCCATTCATAATGTAGTTCGTAAAGTGTGGGATAACGTTACAATTATTGTTTGCCGCTTCTATCTTACTCAGTCTTGGTGGCGTAAAATACAAAAGTTGGTGTTAAGTGGTGAATATGAAAACAAAAATTGTGAAAATGGAAAGTGGCTTCGTTATGGTTTTGGTATGTCCAAATCTGGTATGTGATTTTTTTTGTTTTTGAGTCACTTGCCATAAAACCAAGTGACGATAAGTTAACGGTTCTTGCTGATTATTTGGTGGATTATTTTATATCCGACGAAGCCACTTTCCCTCCCCACATTTGGGCTGCCGCTTCTTCAACTCTAAATAAAACCACGAATGTTTGCGAGTCTTTTCACTCTCATTCAAATAACCCTCTTTATCATAGCTCACAGAATATTTTTTATCACATAGATGTTTTGTTAAAATTTCAAATAGAAGTGAACATGAAATGTAATAGTGTAGCTACTCCTTGTAAATCTAAAAACTTAGCCACAATTCGGAGACAAGATTTCTTGCAAAAACTATTGTTAGATTTGGAACAATAAAAGATATCTACCCTCCATTTTGTTTAAGTTGCTTCTAATACATATGCACAATCCATAAAGTATGTAGTATTATTATGTATAAATTGTCAATGTTTTTCTTCCTAGTGTTATGTAAAATTTATGTATTATAAGTACATTATATTCTAGATCATATGTTACACATTCTTTTATTACACTAATTTAGTGAATAAATAAAGTAAAACCCAACCTCATCATAATAAAATTTCTCAATCATATTAATTTTTTTGTATAACGTAAAAATATTACTGGACGCCTATGGTAGCAAAATTGTTGCATCAACAAGATTTTCATTGTATTTTAGAATTTTAATCAATAATTATCTTCGTGACGAATTTCGTAGTCCCAAAATCGGATGACAGAATGCCATGTGATGAATATCGTACATGAATTTTAGGTACCTGCGTCTGTGACGAATTTCGAATCCCCTACTGTCGTGATACCACGAAATATATTGAATTGCAAAATATTTAAATTATGGATGCAAGAAAATATTAGAATATTCATCAAGTAAAACTCATATCTCATAAAAGGATGTGAACACAATTACAAAGAGTTGACAGTTGTTCCGACTTACTGAGTTGTTGTGAAACTATTGTTCTATTAAAGTTTTCTCTTCTTACAGGGATGCCTTCTAACATTGTTGCAAACATTTGGAATTATTTTTAACGATGAATTCAAAGCGATGGGTATGACAAAAAGTCAGACATCGTCCTTGCTGCATTTCAATAATTCTATTTTTTGCAGTTCAGGTAATTAAAGATTATTATATCCTTGTTAACATACTATCTTGTTCATGCCATATGATCCTGGAATCTTCTGCTAATATACGCAAGAGCATACGGAAGTTAATGATGAAGCTGCAAATTATACTGTAGAATTTTTGGTCTATTTGAATCTGCCTGCAATACCTACACTTCAGCTGAGATTAAAAGTTCGGGTCCTTCTAGCCCAGATCGATTAGTAACGTCACAAACCTACAGTTCCAGATAGGTGTTTTGCTTTTCTTATAGAGCTCATCAGTGGGACGAGCAAGTTTGCTACGTTACTCAAGGATCTCTGATGAAGGTAGTGATAACCGGCCTACAACGTGGTGTAGAAACCAAAATATGTTTTGGTGTTCTCACCACGTTGTATGCGTAATTATTCAATTACGAAAAAGCGATTCTTTATAAAATTTGGATTTCCGTGTTCTCCTTCGCATAGACGTTTGATCCGTCATCTTCAGCTCTTACTTGACAATAGCTTGCTACGGCTCCTGGTTACTTGAACTGAACTTATGTTTCCGGGTTCTTGAGTCGGTTTAAGTACCTGCTTATGTTTACCATTGAACACACCTGGCTGATTCCCATGGTCTGTCGGCGTGTAGTTGAATGATGGTCGGCGAATTGTGGTAATTCTCCGGTTTGTCAAGGTTAGTTTCCAAGATTTTGATAATCCCTGGGTATGATCTCGTGTGTTTAGATTACGAGGCATGTTCTCTACTTTTTTAGTTTCTCTGTTTATCTTGGTTTTGTAGATTCCGATCTTGGCTAATACCCTGGTGTTGTTGAAATCTATGTTGTGTCCTACCTTCCCCACGTCATGAGTTGATGACGATATAGTATGGTTTTTGTTTTCGGATTTCCTAATATTGCACCTATTTTTCAATTGATTCTGAAAATGGTTCTTTTTTCTCACTCCTATTCTTCTATTGGTCTGTTCAAACAAAGTCTTTGGTAGTCTTCACAAGGACTCTTATGAACTCCTTGCGATTCTTATGGAATTTTTGTTTTTGGATTTCCTAATATTGTGCCTATTTTTCTATCGAATTCGAAAGTTCTCCTAATATTTTCGGTTTCGAAGATTCTACTGATTCTATCGGTTGTTTCTCTTAAATGAGGTAAGTATGCAGGGTCTATAAAATGGTCTTCCTGTTCTTCGGTATTGTCTACTTGACTTCCTCTCATTCATTATCTGACGTTTTGAAAATCTATTTTCCTGTAATGCTTCTTGGAGTGATGCCAATTATTCTTAGATGTTCTCAGTTTATCTTTGAGATCTTGTAGCTAATCTTCTCATGATGATGCCAATTAGAATTCGAATAGTCGGCCTGTGTGAGTGGGTTCCTATATACAGTACCTCCTTAGGTGCCATTTTCCGTCTTCTTCACTAGAACATCTAGAAACGGAAGTTGATTATATTTTTCTACTTCTATCGCGAACTTTATTTTTATTTTGTCATAAACATTGTTCAGATGTTCCAAGAGCTTGTTGAGGATTTTTGGTCCTTGAGTCTATATTGTGAAGGTATTGTCGACGTATCTCAACCAGAGTTTTGATTTTAGACTGCATTACCCCAACCTCCAAATCTTTCATGAACAGGTTTGTAATGACTGGTGATGTAGGTGATCTCCTTGGTCCTCCGACTTGTTTGTACCTCTGTTCGTTATGAATGAAATCAGTATTCTTCAGGAAATGTTTCGTGAGGGAAGTCATATGGTCTTCAAGTTGATATTTTCTCTGGATTATCTCCAATAATTCTTCTATGGAAGAATTCTATTCTCGTGAATAGCGATGTGACATCTAAGCTCTCCAAAAGATCTCTGACCTGTAGTTTGACGGCTCAGAAGTTCAATCCAATTGGTCGGCGTTCTTGACGTTCAATGCACGGGCCTACCTAGATATAATATATGTCCTGGTAACGCCGCGTTGGGAAGATTCAGATAGTTAATGTATAAAGTTAAAAATATAGCAGTTTCAACAAATGTTCCTTGATGATCAGTTTTTTATTTTTCCAGGATTATTAAGTGGTTTATTGCTCAGGAAATTCAGTTGCAGGACAGTCGCATACATAGGAGCTAGTTTGATGTGTACCGCCATATTTTTGACCAGTTTCGCTAACAGTTATGGATATTTAATATTCACTGTTTCAGTATTATTGGGTAAGTTATTTTTATAAGCAGTTCAACAGTTCGGGAAGTTATTATCCCTATATTTGGGAATATAATAACTGCCCTTCAAAAGTTAGTTAAGAAACTTACCGTCAAATAACAACTAGAGAACTTGGGTAGGTAGATTTCTCTGTGTAGTTCGATGGAACTATTATTATTTTCTTTCGGATTACTTATATTATAGAAAATAACGTGACTATGTTTCCGACGATTAGCATGTCATCTTCAAAACGATATAGAAGGTGACATGCTAGTTATCGACACTATATTCACGTTAATACCTATTTCTATAATAATATATGTAAGTGAAAACTAGGAGGTCGGTCAGTAAGGTGCGCATGCCCGAAGGGTTGGGACGGAGCGAGGGGACTTCGTTCCCTATGCTCACTCCTTCTCTCGCATAAGCTGATCAAGAAAGCGAGCCGCAGTCTGTCTAGATTTACGGACTTGATTCGTCGGCAGTCTTCAGCAGTATGGATCGTCGTTTGAAATATGGAACTCGGAAACGGCTTATGTTACAACATTGAATTTACAGACCAGTAAATTTGTTTATTTATTTCTTAATTTAATCCTACACCGATCGACAGGTATAAAAATAATAAAACAAAAACGTGTGGCACTCGGGGACTGCCGCGGTAAAGCTATTGCATAGCATTTTTTTATCAACTTATGCAATTATAATTATTTATTTATTTTTTATTCATGCAGTATTTTTTTTCTTTGATATTAATTTAAGTTTATTCTTTGATATTAATTCAAGTTACACTTTTTGAGCGTGGTGACCAATAAGAAAACAATTTTTTTCTTTTATTGAATAAATGAGAAGTTAATATCGTTTACAATATTTTTATTATCTTACAATACATGTAGATTATTCAGGAATTTCTATCATTGAAACTATAGATTTATGATAACTGAAATAAGAAACATAAGTTTGAGACTTGATATCCTCTAAATTTCTGGAAAATACCGCGTCAATGGTGGTCCCATATTTTGTTGTGGATTCTTGTGGATCATTATTCATTTTCAAATTCAATTTTTCCGAAAGAAAAGTTGTCAACCGCTCTGATTTTTTATCAGCGAAGTTGATGTTGAAATCGCCAGCCAAGATAAGAGGAAATTTATTAGGTACCATTTGTACCGAATATTTTTGACCCTTCTTCAGTGTACTCCAGTAAAGTGCGATGAATAAAATGCTCTACCAATTTTGGATTCGAAGAAATGTAAATTGCTACCGTGACTATGTATAGGCCATTTCTAAGTTTGCATAAGCACGCACAAATATCTCCAACAAATGAGCGCCTAACATTAACATCGCTAACGTATGCAATATTTATTTCAATATTCGGAGTCTATTCGGAGTCTTAATATTAGTAACATTATTATTATTTTGATGAATAGCTACCCCACCTTTTGGAACAGTATCTACAACAGTACATATACCTACATGTATACTTACGGGGCGCACATGCGGTGAGTGTGGCATTATAAAGATATAACCTATACACCTATATACTTTCTCACAAACAGCTGCTTACGAATTCGTCCAATTTCGGAGCAGCTCCTCTCGATCCGTGCGAGCTTCCTACAGTCGTACCATATACATACACGTTGAGCGAACGGTCGGAAGAGCTACATGGTAGGCGGAGTGGGGGGTGTTAGGTTTTATTTTCGTTACTGAATTTCTTGATTCGGTCGCCGCGCTCAAAGCCCGCGATAAAAGCTACGCAATAGCTTATAAAAATATATTAACCAAGTAACAAATAATAAAATAAATATATTAACAATTATTATCTGAATTGTATGTAAATAACCTGATTATACTCTAGTCCGAGAGGAGACAAAATCAAAAATAAGAAGAAAATATCCAAACATAGTTGTCACAGCAATGTATAAAGAGGATAACAAAAAAAAAGAGTTGTAAAGTATGAATATTGTTTCATTGCAGTAGACGAGCAATCTGTTTCAGGCTAGAATTGAAAATATATTGAGTACGAGTGTCATTGATGTTGTAGGCATGACACATGCAAAATAATGAAGATAATCTAAGTAAGTTAGTACGAGGAGTTTGGAGGTAGAAAGTATTTACAGACCGCGAGTTCAGCCGAGGAACTAGGAAATTGACTCTGTCTAGCAGCTTTGGGCAGACAATTAGGTTATTGAGCAACTTGAACAAACTGGCCTGAAGTACATGATTATTTCTGCATGAAAGGGATGACATATTGAATCTATCTAACGGGAAAGAATTAGGAATGTCCCTGATAGGATAAAAACCGTCTATCTTGGAGCACAGGTACTTCAAAAAGAGGCGCTGAACAGATTCCATGACATCTTTTGAGCATGTCTATGTCTGAAAAATCTCGACTGCTTCGAACAGTAAACCCAAGTAGTTTGTTAGCAGCCTCCATCACAGACTCCAGATGAGGAACGAAGGATAGTTTGAGATCGAAAATTACGCCGAGGTCTTTATAGGTTGCTGGTCTTTTAAGGATAGTACCGTCTACGTTGTAATCAAATATAGTAAAGCTGGTCTTATTTGTGTGAGACATAACGTAGAACTTGTTAACATTAAGAGACAGCTTGTTCGCCGAACGCCATACAACCATCATGGCAAGGGCTCTCTGGAGTAGATAACAATCAAATGTGGATTTGATGACAAAGAAAATTTTAAAATCATCGGCATATGAAAGACTGAGTACACTCGGACTTGTTAAAAAATAGTGGTCCCAAAATTGATCCTTGGGAGTATCCTGGAGAAGCAAGATACTGAATCGATGTCTGCTCATTCACCACGACAAATTGCCACCTATCACTGAGATATGAGGCGATGAAAGATTTTTAAGCCATCATGTCTAAATTCTGTGGAAATTTTGGGTGAATCGCAGACACCGTTCGACATCAAGACATCAAGAACGAGTGGGCTGAAAGGAGGGGAGACTTCAATTCCTACGCTTCAACAAAGTAATAAGTGTTTCATTTTATCAACATGATACATTATCACGAGGTTTTTTTTCAAGGAGTGGAGCTAGGTTCATACTCCACAACTGATTAAGCGTTTACTCTAATAGTGGGAATAAATAGCAACAAAAATACACACTGAAGTATTCTTATCATTATAATCTGATAATTTCGATCGATCTGTTGCAGGACTGGGCCAAGGAATATTAATGCCCGCTACTTATATAGCCACTAATTCATACTTCAAAAAAAGACTGACCTTAGCCGTTTCCTTGAGTATAACAGGTGCTGGCATCACTTCGATATTCATGCCATATTTAAGTTATTCTCTATTGAAACAATTTGGGGTTCAAGGCACTTTATTAGCATTGTCTACTATATCATTAGGGGCACTAGTAGGATGTAGTGCCCTAAAACCGTTCGATCCATATACACCCGGCCAGGATGCTAGCTTGGATCCTTTGAAAAAGAATAGAACAGATTGCGAGGAAAATAATAAGGTAAGAATCAGATCAAGAGAATGAAATGTTAGAAATTATTCCTCGGTCTAATGGATAATCGATAACCGATTGAAAGATGTGATTAGGGTCATTTCAGTATTTGATTTATTCAAGGAAATAAATGATCACAGTAAATGAATCAACATAGGTATACCAATTATTCATCTGACGATAAGTTCATAATCTCAATAAAATATCCTACGTTCCCGGTATAAGTATTACTGAGAAAAAGGAGGATCTGTTCATTTGGAGATTTGAAGCGATCAAGACGAATAATGAATAAGACTGAACTTTACTGTGAAAACATTCGAGAATTGAAGATTATTATTTTGCTTGATATTGATTTCAATATCTGAAGGGTTCAAGCTTTCGTTTTCTAAACTGCTTTAAGAGGATTGCTTTCGATCTTTCTCTTCATCTTCACAGTTATCATAATTAAATGAAATAACATTTACTTTAATTTTATACCAGTCTTAACAATAAAATGAAAACGTTACTAGTAACGATTTTATCATTAAGAGTGGTATAAAAATGAAGTAATTGTTCTTTCATTCAATTATAATCAAGAGTCTGCTTCACCAGTAATAATCAACAAAAACAAATTCTTGGAGTCTGGTAAAAAGAAGTTCGGCAGGTCTCGAGCTTGACAATGAAGGGGTTACTAGTTTGAGCACGTCTAGTCCGTCTATCAGGAATCTCTCATGGTGAACTCAGATTTCTGATGAACACTGACCATAGAACCTGTAGAAAAGGGAGAGATCTCTCACATTTCTACGATGTTCTAGAGAGGTCAATGAACTCAAAAGTATGACATCATCAATCAGACGAATAGTACCCTTCTGGATAGAATCAAAGAGCTTCAGCGTATGTTTGGGAGCCGAAATTCAAATATGTGAACAGTTTTCCAGGACATGACTTTGTTCTTTGTAGAATATGAGGGGCTGCTGGAATGTAAAATAGTTCTCTGCACGGAATAGAAAACCAAGTATATGTGAAGCTGTTTTTGCAATGGACCTCACATGATCGTCCTAGGAGAGGGTATTGTGTTGGTGATGATTTCGAGCATGGATATGGAAGACTTGATAGGATTAGTACCTGACATCTTCATAATACGTATTGTGGAATCCGCCTTCCTGTAGAAGACGTAAACTTGAGTTCGTTTACATAGAGAAGAAACAAAGTTGGTGTCAAGCCAGTTCCCTGTTGTGGAACACCAGCGTTGACCGCCATTGTATTGGAAGATACTCCGTCAACCCCCACATGGAGTGATCTATCTGAGAGAAAACTCGATAGTAAGCGACAAAGTTGAGCCGGCAAACCATATGAGGGAAGTTTCCCAAGAAGGCTTTGGTGCCAGTTGGAGATTCTCCATGTTATTCAATAGATTTCTGCCATAGATGTGTTACGTAGGTTAGCAGGTTTTCTGTCGATCTCTGCTGACGAAAGCCATATTGCCGGTCATTCACGATTTTGGAGCTCTCTAGGTATTCAATGAGCTCGATGCTGATTGCTTCCTCCATCACTTCAGAGGTCACAGATAATGATGCAATGAGTCTTTGATTATTACGAAGGGTCTTTTTCTTTTGGAATTAGTTGGACTCTAGCTGTCTTCCAGCTGGAAGAAAACTGGTGTCAATTCAAGCTCATATTCCTTGAGAATGACAGGTAGAATTATGATAATTATAATTTTATTAATGATATGTAATAACAAAAAATTTATTGAAATGGAGAACCCAATGAACAGGCAGATGAAGAAGAAGTGTTCTCAATACTTCACATTGAGGAACTCCAGATGGTTCATTTCGGATGTTGGATAAATCACAAATAAATCGAGGTTCTGCAACTTTCGCTTACAAGACCCGGAATGTGCACACTTAGCAAGAACATATGATGACTGATTGTGTCAAAGGTCTTGATGAAATCCAATGAGACAGATGCCAAGCCCATGTCTTCATTGACTATATATCCGTCAACGCCGTTTCCTGTATTCATTTTTTTATTCGGGAATGATGATGTTGGTAGTTAACGGTTCTAATATTTGCTTGTGAACTACTCTTCCTAGAATCTTTTATTTTTGATCGATAATAGGCTTGAGGCTGAGATTGATCAAGATCTCAGGGTTATTGGTGTCAGGAAGGGGCGTAACTAGATATGTCTTCCACTATTCCACTGGCAACTATGTCACTTTGATACAGCAATTAATAATATGTAATAGATAATCAGAAATTGCAGGCATCATCTGTTAAAACTTCACTATTTGTAGAGTTATGTCATCTACGCCTTTACTATTCGACTTAATCTCGTGATTGGCAGTACAGTCTCTGAATTCACCAATTTCAGATCGAAATTTACGGCATCATGGTATATTGAATTCTTACAGTGGCATATTTTATCAGGGCAACCAGTGTCGCCCGTTTCGAAGACCGACGTGAAGTGATCATCCACTTCTGACTGTTTTTTAGGCACCTCATTAGTGTAAGAAGATTGAATTGTCAATGATTTCAATGTTTCTACTGAGTCTCTGTCTCTTCTACCAGAGATTGAAGATGAGATCCCTTTGCTCTGAAAACAGCTAATCTGCATTCTTGCACGTTATCTAATTCTGATAAGTTTTTGTGCACTTGAATTTGGATAAGGCTCCATCTGTTTTTTTCATGGTGAAACTGCGCTGGTTAGTCATGATGCCTTGGGTTTGCTGAGTCGTATACATTCTATGGTGCATGTATATCGATTGGTTGGAACCTTTTTCCAGTGAAAAATAGTATGTTGTCATCTATGTTATTAAATGATACAATACCACACCAATTGACGTTAAAAAAGTCAATACAAAATAAATTCAGGTCGAAGATTTTCAGGTCCCTATACGTCATGAACGTGTGATGAGAAGGACGCTTTTCTATAGAAAACTTGCAAAAATAATAGTTTAAATATGAACAATTATTCTTCAACCACACAGTGGTATCATGACTCATAAGAAAAAGCTTCAATAACTCATAATTAAAAGCCTCTCTGTGGCAGCCACTGTTCAGTGGAACAATTGTAGAAAATATCTACAATTTTGGATTTTCAGATTATAAATTTATGTTTCATTCAAATCTCATTATTCAACATTATTATACATTCAATACCAAAAAAATTAAATATAATAGCTTAGATACATTTGAATACCAACCTTGGTTTCGTTTAAAATTAACACTACATTTCATCATCATATCAACATATACGATATATATAACCTCAGACCGTGTAAGAACATCGGAAAAATACATTAGATAACTAATCCAGGCAATGAGCCGGTATTTCAAATATAATAAAAAAATAATGATATGTAAGTCAGACTTCTGGGGGTGGAAAATCGATCAGATTGGCCATTTTTGCACCCCATAGATTATTTTGGCAATATATATTATTTTTGGATTTTAAATACACCAAGGAGGTTTTTTGAGTCGCTGATCACGATTTTGACGTCAGATTTACTTTTAGTCAATTCTGGGGGTGAAAAATCGGCAAGTCTTGGCCATTTCTGGCCCCGAAGGGAGAGGGACTGGTGAGGTATTACTTGTTATGAATGATCCTGATAACCCCACGAACCGAATTCCACAAAATTTTTTCGATTTTGACCTATACGTCTTTTTTTTCATTTTCCGGTTCATTGCCTGGACTAAATTACTTCTGGTTATTTTTAGATGGATATTCGTATCAACATCATTTGCTGCTTTATTATCTGTTCGGTAGCAAACACAGTTATAATTTTTTTTTATTTCAGAACGAATCTCAAACACCTGATATTATCCTACCTCAACGTGGAAAGAAACCCCGAATCATGTCAAAAATTGTGGAAATGTTCAGTTTAGAATTATTGCTGAAGAAAGACTTACTGTTCGTGTTGCTTGGTTTGGCATTAACATTTGCCTCGGAATTGAACTTAGTGGTAACGATCCAGTTTATCCTACCAGATCTTGCGAACTTTTCCAAAGGGGATGTTGCTCTAGCTCAATCTATACAATGTTCAGCGGACATTGCAGGCAGACTTTTCATTCCTCTTGTCGCCCACATGCAAAAGGTTTCACCTAAAGTCATGTATTCTGTAGCGTTGATAATTTCGACCATCGGCAGAACTAGTAAGTGAAGGTAATATACTAATAAATAGTTCACAACTGTTGGTACACTATAATACCATTAATAAGTAGGAAATAATGCTCCTTATCAAACAATACCTTCGATAAAGTTTGTCATTTTCACAAATATGCAATATTTATAGGAAATAATATACATATGAAGGAATTATCTTCACTCATCAAAACCAGCATCTATTTCAGGAACAGGTCAACAATCTTGATCAGAATACAAGAACAAAAAATGACTAAATCTGCAATAAACTTAATTAAACATATCTCCAGAAAAATGTACAATGTAGCATAATAGAAATTTATAATAAAATTCCCCAATCATTGAAAAAATTACAATAAAATCGTCCCAAGAACAAATCAAAATCTCTATTTATGAAACCAGCTTACTACTCACTAAATGCAAAACTTTACGGACAAAGATATTTGAGTTATTCCTAATTCTGAGTATTGTAAGTCACATTAGTCATATCTGTATATATAGTTTCCACTATAATGTACTGGACCTATACACATTTTAATCTGCATACCCACTATTTTTTTTATTCACGATGACAAATGTATTGTAATTCATATTTATATAAAATTTCAATTTGACGTGCTCCACACCTCTCTGAGGTATTCTTCCATATGTTGTTTTGTTTTATATTTTATCTGATCAAGACAAATGAACTTAACTAACTTAAACTGAATGAGTGAGGGAGATTATTCCTTATTTATTAGTTGTAAGTGAAGGGTAAATTTCAAGCTTCAAGAATACTATAATTCATTCAAAAAGCTGTAATTGTGATCCCAAACACAAATTTCGCCTTGTGCTGGAGTAGCTTCAAGAGAACAATATCCAGGTTCTGCGGTGGCCGGCACAATCACCGGACGTTAACCCTGTTGAGAACCAGTGGGGAGAGGTAATATGCACTTTTCAAAAAATAAAATAAATGAAGTTTGGACAAATTAATATGCCTCTCAACACTACTCAAAACATAATTGCATGTATGCCGAGTCGTTGTCATCAATGATTATTCTGTTAATTATTAAGTTTATTCTTTATAGTATTCAGCAGTTTCTATAAGCTTCCAACCGTGGTTTCTAGTTTCTGTCTTCTTAAATAAAATAAAGTATTTTTTTTCATTATAAATGCTTTATTTTTTTCGTGCTAATAAGCCGCATGCTTTAAATAAATTAACGTGCTACCCTATTTGACATCAGCCCAGAGGCGTGCCCCAGATTTTCTTCTGGGGGGGGAGGTTATCACTCGTTATCAGTTCCATCAATGGATCAATAGTTTCATAGAAAAAAAAACATTTTATTTTGAAAACACCCGGACTACAGGCTTAAAGCTGCTAGCAACATGGAAATAAACTGAATGATAAATATAAAATAAAAAATATCTTTGGTAACAACAAAAAATCCATACAACATTATCATACTAATTAAATTGAAATCTCACTTTAATATAACAATAAATAAACTTCTGTAAGGTACTACAAAAACGAGCACAAACAATAATATTGAGTGAAATATTACAGACAAAAATTCAATTTCCGCTTCTTTGATTTGCTCAAAAAATCTATGACCTCTTCAACACTTATTGGAATTTCTCGATGAATATTCAGAAGAGCTAGTCCATTGAGCCTTTGTGCTTCCATAGTATTTCTGAGGTAGGTTTTGAGCCGCCTCATAGTGGAAAATGTCCTCTCATTTGAAGAGGTTGTCACTGGTATAGTGACGAAGATTTTCAAAAGCTTGTAAAGATTGGGAAATAACTCACGATTTCTTTGTTTGAGGAAAATCAGTGCATCCATAACATTTTTTGGTTTATTTTCAATATCTTTAAATATGCTGTACCATAGTGTGACTTCCCCAGAACAATATCAAAACTTTGAACTTCTAAAAAGTGTATACAACTTATTCAATTCACCCATGTCTACTTTTATTTCATCTTTTGATTCTTTCGGGACTTTTGGGAGTAGAACATCAAAACTAGTTAAAATATCCTCATGTTTCAAAAATCGATCATCTAGATGTGAAATAAATGTGTCTAAAAATGGAATAAAGGTTCCTCGCCTATATGCTCGCGACAGCACGATAGCTCCAGATCTAAGAAATGTCGTGAATGAAGTATTCTATCGGTCGGATCTTGGGGGGGGGTTCAAACCCCAAACCCCCTCCCCCCCTTGGGCACGCCATTGCATCAGCCTACTATAAGCTTTTATTCTGGGAGGTATCGAATATTTGCGATTGCCAATTTTATTGTATATAATTAAATATGTGTTTTTACCATAGTAGTAGCTTCACTTTTGTCCAATTATGTAGAAAATGGAGAAACTTATTTGAATATATTTCATTTGTTCCCTTCTCGGGTTTACATAGAATCATAATCATGTTATAACAAGCATATTTTCTATAGTATTCTTGGAAACTTATCATCAAACTATGTATATACAAGGTGGCGCAAAATCAAGTACGCTATTTCTTTTTTATATAAAAGCAAGATTAATTAAAAAACAGTCATATTATACATGAAAAACGTTTATTTAAACTTTAAAAATTTGTTTTGTTACACACTAAAAATAATATCGACCAAATGGCCACCCTCAGCATTAATGCAATAATGAGCTCTTTTTAAAGCATTTTTCATAACTTTCTCCAACATTTCAGGTGGTATTCTGTCAATTTCTTCCCGGATGTTGTCTTTTAATGCCTCTAGTGTTTGAGGATTATTTACAAATACCCTATCTTTGAGATAACCCCATAACCAAAAGTCTGGAACAGTTAAATCTGGGGACCTTGGCGGATATGCAATATCGCCGTTTTTCGAGATAAGGCGTCCAGGAAAAATTCTGTTCAAAATGGCTATTGTCTCACGGGCCGTGTGTGCTGTCGCACCATCTTGTTGATACCAAATCTCTTCCTGATTAAGTTCTTCCATTTCCGGAATTAAAAAATTCAACAGCATGCTTCTGTAGCGATCTCCATTTATTGTAGTGGTTCTTCCGCGATCGTCCTCAAAAAAATATGGCCCCAAAATTTTTCTGCCAATAACGCCACACCATACGGTCACTTTTGGCTCATGTAACGGTTGCTGGTGAATAATTTGTGGATTCTCACTACCCCAGAAGCGATGATTCTGCTTATTCACAGCTCCATTTAAACAAAAATGAGCTTCGTCACTCATTATGATTTTGTTCCAAAAATCCCCAATTTCGTTTTCAAGGTTTACTATAGCATTACAATATTGAAGTCGTTTTTCAAAGTCTAAAGGCATAATTTTATGGGTTACCTGTATTTTGTAGGGGAACAAATGCAAATCTTTCACTAAAATTCGTTGCAATGAACGTCGGGTAATGTTTACTTGCGAAGATCGTTTTCTTGTTGATGTGTAAGGCCTTTCCATCACATCTCTACGCACCCGGTCTATATTCTCCCTTGAACGAGCTGAACGAGGTCTGCCAATATGAGGTCTACCAGATGTAGACCCAGATTGTTGAAAATTTGTCGCTAATCGCCGAAATGTCTTCGCAGTTGGAACACCGCGTCTTCCATATTTTCTACGGTATTCTCGTTGAGCTAGGATAACCGACGAATTATTTTGATAAAAAAATTTTACGATTTCAGCACGTTCTTGAGGCGTATATCGATTCATAATAATTTCCCAAGTATCTACTTTACAACTGACAGAAAAACTCGAACAGATGTCAAATACAAACGAACTAATGACAACATTCCATAGGGTACTTGATTTTGCGCCACCTTGTAGTAAGGTAGTTATCATAGGTTATAGCTTATTAACTTATAATTTAAGTTTCTTCGATTTTGAGTTATTGATATGTTTCGAAAGCAGCTTGTACATTCTGTTTTTCCATGAGCTCAGAGATAATGGTTCACTAAATACCCTTTTAACTTATGATCGGGAAGGATGTCGCAAAATAATTTATGGGTGAAATGTAGTTCCTGTTACTATATTTACTTATTTTTTTAGTCTTAGCGGAATTCTACACTTTGAGAACTCTGGTGTTTGTGAGTACTGTATTCATAGGTTTAGGAAAAGGAACCAAGGCTGTTTACCAATCTGTGATAATCCCAAAATATGTAACTCTTGATAAGCTAGCGCCAGCAACTGGTCTCAATATGGCAATGACTGGATTAGCTACTGTGATAGTGGGCCCAGTTATTGGTAAGTATGAAAACTTATATAAATAATAATTGATAATTCCATTCAGTACAGTCAAATTAGGCATGTATGGCTTCTGTAGCAAAAAGTAATACCCAACTTTTCTGTTTTAATAACTTCATTTAAAGCAACGTATCAAAAATCGATAGTGAGATATTCAAAGTCGGAAGTCAAAGAGATCAAATTAGGCTTCTGCGAATCACTTCCTGTGATTCGGAGGCGAACTAAAGTCATTATTAATAAGGAAGATAATCATATTCTCATCAGAAAGGTCTTTTTCTTATGTATAACCATCCTGCAAAGTTTCCATGGAAAGCTCATAGTCAAAGTATACCAGGTCTGCCGGAGCCTCCCTTCTACTCTTTTTAAAATTTTAGTGCAATGTGATTGGTCGTTTATTCCGTTTATTTAATGTCATTAATGTTATAGACGACGACATAATATGATGTTGTTACGTGCCGGCGACGAGCTGATGAGAGCAAGACTGTGATTGGAGGAGCTGAGGGACGTCACCCAGCGCGAGAAACGATGGAAGGGAGGCTCCGGCAGACCTGGTATACTTTGACTATGGGAAAGCCTATGCTCCATTTAGTTATCTCTATTCATTATCTGTCAATAGTGTCATTATTGATAAATTTAATGACGGGAAAATGTTCCAATAAGATGAACCGCTCTCCGGTGGTCTGTAGAATGTAGTATGGAAATATTGAGAGAATCAAGTGACCAAAGAGGTGATGAGCTTATCAAACATGTAGCTTATGTTCACTCTAGAACACTTACTACATGTAGAGCAACTAAGAGGTTATTCAAGCAGAAACAGCATTAAAACTACAAGAAGCTTCTGATCAGTCATAGTCCAAGTATAGCCGATATCCTTCTATATTAAAAGGCCTCAACGCTGGATCGTGACGTCAATAGCCAGAGACTATGTTGCAGTTGGCCACCCGTATTTGATTCTTCAAGACATACATTAGAACTTCATGTTCGAACGGATTTGCCAGACGTAAGCTATGGTCCTTAGTTGCACCCCATTTGATTTGATTAATGTAAAAATCTTCTAATGGTTCTGTTCGAAATTTTTCAATATGTAATTTGAATTTAGCTCATTATAACCATACGAAATTATTTCTAAAATTTTATGAACTGTGTGTGACCATGCAGTATGTGCAGGTGTTGTTAATTTATTTAAAGACGAACTAGACTTCCACGTATCTAACCAATTTGAAAATTTTTTTGAAACCTTGATTTTTGAATGATCCTCTAAGTTACCTTTGGCGAAAGGCTCCTGGAAAATGTCCCTTAATCGTTCTTTTCTGAGATGAGCTATTTTAAAATTTTGACGTTCCAAATATAGATGATAGAGTGATTTTAATCAACTAACAGATGTCAGGAGACGACACAAAACGCGTTAAGAACCATCATTAACATTCACTCAGGAAGCCATTTTGCAACGCACTTTATTCAGTCGTAACATTCTTATACACTCTTGTCTATTGGTAACAATTCATTCCAATCACACAAGGACACCTTCGGAACATGTACAACATATAATTTTCCACAAGAAAGAGTTAAAACTGATTAATTCTAATATTTCTCACCTGCCACATTTGATATAGGCTATGCACGATTAAGACTAATCGATTCTATTGTGTGCATATCTTCTCAAAGCCTCTTGTTGTTGACGTCACACTGGCATTCAAGACTTGTACTATAGAGGGTTTGTTCTGTTCTGAACCTGCTAGCGGAGAGCTTCAGATGAAAAATAGTTGGATGATTGAAAAAAAAGTGCTTACTTAATAATCTTGAACACAAAGGTTTGAGATCAGGAAGGAAGAAAAGAAGTTGCATACTTTCCTGCGGTGAGGCACTTTTATAACCACGAGATGCACGTTTGCATACACTCCATCTTGAAGTTGGATAGACTAGTCTTAAATAAAATGTCAGTTCTAGTTATGTTGAACAACAAATTCAACATAATTTGTTAGTGAAAACACTTGATTGGGTTCCAACAACATAGTGTGTGAAATACTTAGGTTACATCTAGATAATGGTCTAACCATTTTGACACCACAAGTCTACGTAAAGTATTATATTGGAACATAGATTCCGTACATCTTTAGTATCTCTAAAAAAATTGGACTTATGTAGCCGGCATTTTAAAGGTTCTTACGGCCCGGGTAGCCCGGGCAGTTACGCCACTGTATAAATGCAACCAAATTGCAGCTATCGAATTTGCTTGCACTTTGGTAGCTTATATCACGAAACTTACGAGTGATATAATGTTTTTCAACATATCCTGAAACT
This sequence comes from Endomychus coccineus, assembly GCA_958510875.1. Lineage (NCBI taxonomy): Eukaryota > Metazoa > Arthropoda > Insecta > Coleoptera > Endomychidae > Endomychus > Endomychus coccineus. The sequence continues at coordinate 160,663,151 of OY294068.1, forward strand.
GAGTTAAGTCGTTAAGACGATTCAATTAAATGTGTAAAATGTTTAAAATCATATCATTTAAATGTAGGTACTAACAACTACATTGTTTGGAGATAATTAATAAATTAAACAATGGAACTGTACCAAGTGCTTGTAGATGAATATGAATCATCTAAGTTAATTTAAGTCATTAGCATTAAAGCCAGTTATTTTTGTTCATGAATTATCATTAGCAGTTATTAAATCATTCCTAAGAGCAGCTATTAAACCATTTCTAAGGAAGAGAATAAGAAATGAATGAATATGAATATACTCATTTATATCATGCTTTTGCTAGATAACAATGATAAGGTCTTTCTAATAAACTATAAAAGAGTTCACACTTACTCGAGTCAAAAATATACAAACCCAGGAAAAATGAAGATACAATTTCTTGCCCCTGAAACCTTCTGCAATATCTTAAGTTAGCCGTAGATAATATAATGCACTCAGTGAGATATGGAGCAAATGTCTCATTCTTCCTAATAAACAATAAATAAAAAATTTAATAAACAAATTGAATAAGTTGAAAACTAATGCTGCTGTTTCAACCAGAATCATACCTACGAGGTTTTTTGGGTCGCTGATTAGGAATATAAAGTCAAAAATATCAAATTGCAGATGACGCTCGCGTAAAACCGGAAGTAGCGCTCATTGTGTTCAATTTTTATATAACAAATTGAATAGCTCGATAACTATTCATGATTTTTTGTCAAAAATTACACCCCTGTGGTTTTTAAGGCTGCTGATTATGAGTTTCATATAAAAAATGTATATCGTAGATGAGGCTCGCGTAGAAATAATAGTTTCAGAAAGATGGATATTGAACAAATACACATATTCGTTATTTATTAGTGAAAATTGAAGCTCTGGGATTTTCAGCTTCACTGATTATGAATATAAACTAAAAAAATTGCAAATCATAGATGTCCAAGTCATAGATGGCGCTACTCAATTTGTAAAATATCGGTTATTCTATTGAAAAACGTTAAGCTATATAAAAATGACACTATTACATCAATATTTTTTTGTTATGAAAATATCACATAAGACATAACAAATAAGCTGTAATAGAAATGTAACTCATGGATGATGATCATCAGAAGCATACGTTTCGAAAATCGAGCTAGTTAGGAATTTTATTTTCTATTTTCAAGATTCCCTTGGTTGTAGAACATACATACAGTGTAGGATATCTCTATGCTATAGCATGTATATAATACAAGTGGGCGTATTTTTACTATGATACTAATGATTGCTTTTTAATCCATGATATTCTTTGTGCATAGGTATATATTAGTATATTCAGGAATATATTTTTATTACTGTATCTTCGAAAATTTAAAATAGCAACCCAACGTATACCTGGGTAACTTTTAAGCGGATCTTAGTATTTAAAAGAAACAGTTATTTTTAGGTTTATCGTTTTTCAGTAGTAAAAGTATGTTTTGTGTATGGTCAAAGTTCTATCAAACATCTGAAAATTTAATGTGCAGTGGCACTTTGAAACCTGCTACCCAATAAATAATATACGATCTAGTAATATTTTTTCATATATAACATTCATCAACTGTGAAAAAATCTAGCCTTGTTCTTTTCTCAGAAGGAATTATCCCAAAATTATATAAAATTATAAAAAAATTATCTATTTTTTCCTATATATCAATCCGAACACAACAGTTTATTAATATTAATGCTAATACATATAATCTTCATGATAGAATCCTCGGGTTGAAATAGTGTAATAATCCAACGGATCATTACTTTTTGGGGGCCTTTAAATAATTTGATTTAATTCAAATTGAAAGTCTTATAAATTATTATATCTTGAACATGATATACCAGACAGACCTAGCGACGGTAATCTGAACCCTCTTTCCTGTATCATAGACTCCTCGGCCAGCCACGATCCATGCTTAGCAAACGTAGCAAAGTACGAGGTCAATGGTACTTTTTTCCCTGAGTCAGGAGAAGTCCATGTGGACTTGTGTAGACCCGTCACTTACGATTCTTTCGCCTAGTTAGATTGCGATAGGTGGATTTATAACTTGAGGTGGGTTTTGATCACGGGATTCCAAATTGAACATGTTTTACAAGCTTTGCGCGTGGGGTGGCCCACGCTTCAATGATTTCCTAAAAACTGATTACTTTGAGGAAAAAAGGAGTTATTCACCATCTACTCGGGAGTTCTTCACCACCTACTTCTTCGGTAAGTTCAGCTAGCTTTATGTCCACAGGGATGTTCCATTGTTGCATTAAATCAAGTCATGTATCAATCGAATCAATTAACATATTGTTTGTCAGGATTTATACAAAATTAAGTTCAAGAAATTTATAGAGATTAAGTTTATTTATCAAATTGTGTTCAATGCAATGGTTATGCATCCCTAGGGCTGAATCAGCGCTGGACTTGTGCGTGTCTTCCGCGTCTCGCGTAATGTGTTTGTTCCCTTATTTGAAATCATTTTGTGACAATTTCCTATCATACCAAATTTAATCCGACGTAGAAATCGAGTGTTTACATCTTTTGTGCCATATTACTACAAGGGGTTCGAGAGGGAATTGTGATATTAGACCAACAGGGTAGGTGCATTTTGATTGCCAAAGAACAACTGTTATAGTGACTTCAACCTCTGAATCGACGATCTAATATAATGTGGTTATTTAACCTTCAGACCATGCTCCGCCCGCCAATGTTTATCTTGTTAATGTATGTTTTTTCAGACATTCAGGCTATTTTGAGTGTTCTATACAAATTCCACTTATCGGAGATCACTGAGGTGATATGATCGAGTATCAGGTCGTTAGGCTCACCAGAAAGAGAGGAATCCTTCAATTTCAAATATTATCTATCAATCATCGACGTGATCGAGCGCGAAATCGATCACTGTTCCGTGTGTGCTAATTAGATTTCGTTGATTCAATCTCTCTTACGAGAACCTGAGCAGGATCTCGCTCGCTGGCGAAAGGGGTAGAACTAGCGATATTGATAACAGTTTCCTAGGTTCCCACTTAGAGTGAACCTGAATTTTACGTCTTTAAATTTATGTATCGTTTCCGTTTCTAAATTTTGGATTAATCTTATAATCGTTTGTTGGATTTTGATGTACTAATTTTGTTAACTTTTATTCAATATATATTTACTATTTAATTTGATAAACGAGTTTAACTGGTAATTCCTAATCCCCTCTTAGCGAATACGACCTCCAGAATTTACGCTTGAGTAGATATAAGGATATGATTGTAAGTAATAGTACTAGGCGGTCCCTTGGAAGGGATCAAAGTAGTCAAAAACAGCTTCTAGGTGGGCTAAAATATACACCTAGTGGTGGCAGCTTCAAAGAACCTCAAGGGTACACGGATCAACTAAGATCTCTGATACCTGAACAGGTTCCAACAATCTTAATTCATATAACACGTCGATGAGGTATTAACGCTACCTGAAATAATACCCAGCCGACTGTTACAAGTACTAGTATTACTAGCAGTGAGATAGGCTTTCAAACCTATTAACTTATCTGGAAATATTAAATCTGGAATAATTCCAGATTCATTGTTATTATAAAACATAGCGCTCGGCTCACTGCTACAATAGAAGCAATAGATATTTCGGAAGCAACGCTTTAATAAATTTTTGTTATATTATGAATAATATTTTATTTTTTGATCAACGTAGCAGGCAGTACAGTTTTTTCAGTAAAATCCTTTTTGAGAGAAAACAACACGAGATTTTTTAACAGTTGATGAAAAATATATGAAAAAATTTAACTAGATAGTATATTATTTTTTGAGCAATAGGTTTCAAAGTATCACTGCATATTAAATGTTCAAACACTTCACTTGTTATGATAGATATTACATCGTTTTGCCCATATAAAGAAACATAATGGTGAAAAATCAGCGTTAGCCAAACATATTTTGAATACAGGTCATACTATTTCTCAAGAAACTTTGTAACTTTTAAAACACAATACAGACAAATATCTAGGTAATTCAGAAGGGATTGAAATGTATAAGCTGAAAAGCAATTTATCAAATTCCGACTTATCTCAAGCTGAGGGTAACTACTTTGATTTATAATTCAGTTTACTCTGATGATGGCTGCCTTGTAACCTTCAAGAATATTTTCAGTGGATGGATAAGGACGAATATTTCTTATTTATGAGGTCTTTCTAGTCCAAATCAATCAGGGGAGTCACAAACTTATAGTTCCAGACAGCTGTTTCTCATCAGTGAAATGAGCAAGTTTGTAACGTTACCAAACGATTTCTGTTGAAGGTAGTGATAATTGGTCAACAACAGGTAAAAGGACCAAAAGTATCTCACGCCATCTATGAATAGATGTCTCACTAAGAACATTTTTGATTCCTCAATGAGACAGCTATTCATAAAAGGTCCGAGGAACTTTTGGTCCTTTTACCATGTGGGTGGCCGGTTATGTTATATATATTCAACAATGTTAGTTCGGTAACATTGCAAGCTTGCCTGTTTCACGGATGAGGTATTTGAGAAGAGCACAACAGCTGTCCGGAACTATAAGTTTGTGACCTTTTTTGATCGATCTGACTAAATTAATAGAAAATGAATCAAATAATTAGGAAGATGGAGATTACTATTTCCTCAAATTATGAAAGAGGACAATTACTCATTCATTCTCTTACCGATTGTAATTCGAAAACTTCTTCCCGGATATTCCTGGAAGTATTTTTGTACAGTTTCATCAGGATTTTCACATTATGTTGGTTCTGTAACGATATAATTTCAGAAATATATTGGTTTTGAGGGAAGTAACAAGGTAAAAAATGACATATTACGTAGTTAAAATGAAACTTCAAACACTTAACCCAGACAAACTAATCCATCTTAAATGCTGTTGATGATTTCTCAATAATAAAAATGAGATCCGAATTAGCTGATGCAACTTTGCGGTTTTGTCGTAGTAAATAGAGGATAACAATCGACCAATGAGCTCTTCAAAAAGTGAACTCCTGAAGGGCGTAAACTTGAATGTGTAACACAAACTGACTTGTCACAATGCAGTTTTTGCAGCTGGGCGCGTCATCTACCTGGTCCTAAGATGTTTCACGCTACTTTATCTTCAAATACAACAAAACCAGTATCTTTGGTTGATATCACCATTGTTGTATTGAAAGCCCTCTCTCCTAATAATCAAGAATCAATAATAAGCTCATTCTGAGATTATTTGGCGTTTACGCCTCTTTGTCGGTTTGTCATAATGTATTCTCATTTTCAGGAATGATTAGCGATAAAGGAGGCTCTTACGTATATGCATTGCATTCCGCTTCTACCTTATCGATGATTTGTATTATAATGTGGATTCTGGAAACACTCTACAGAAGAAAAACAAAAAAGATGAATGTACCGATATAGTTAAGTTAGACTGAATAAATTAGATCAAATTGAATTGTAATAAATTTTATTATACAAAAAAATTAATCGAATGTAGTTTAATTTATTCATCTCCATAGAACTGCTAAGAATATTCATTCAAAAAGAAAAGATAGAGTAGTAGTAGAGCAGTAAATTGAATCAGCAGATCATTTCATGCTCATCTTCTTTCTAACTGAATTTTAGGAGGTTGTATTTTAACCCCTCCAATACGGTCACAGGAACCTCCTATTCGTGTTAGTATAACATGCACTATAAGTTACTTCTGACAATAGGTTCCTGAAAAATGTTCCTTCAATCGCTTCCTTCTGAGAGGGGTTTTTACACTCAGTATTTGCCGCCAAGTTAATATAATATTTATTAGCTGAGCTGTGGATTTGGAAAGCTCTATATTTGAACCAAATTGGAGTAGAGCCTGTATAATGAATGTATGAATTCACTTTTACAGTTGACTTTTGAGTTTTTAAACTTCTAGAATAGAGTGCTCTCAAATTAAAAGAATTTCAGAATTTCAACAATTTTTCATATTCTAGTTCATGCATTTTTTTCAAAGCATCAAATGAGAATGTCCTTGTCTCCCGAGCAAAGTTGGGATACTGCATAACTTGATTGAGTTTTAAATTTAGTCAATTATTCCTTATATATTTGAGAATGTGAAGCGAATCGAATAGATCAAATAATTGTATTCAATTATCAACTGGACGAGGATACACCATTCTTAACTTATAAACTATAAAAGATAGTATATCTTTAGATATGAAATAGCTCTGTTTGATAGTCTAGTTCATAGACAATTGAACGCTCCTTTGAGTCAGCAAAATTATTACAACGAAGTTGAGAAACTTCAGCAAATTACGTTGGACAGTGTTTACCACAAATCTTTGATCAACAATTCAATTTTTATACAAAAAAGAAAATCAGAACATAGCCAACTAACCAAAATAGAGTCGTTATCTTCAAATACTTTGATAAAATTCAAAAGTTTCACTTATTATTCTTCAGTAATTAATAAATTCCATAGTTTGTTTTCAAAATTTGCGATACAACCAGTTTATAGATGTAAGAACAAGCTAAAGCACAGTTCAGGCCACACAATTTATAAAGTTTCCAAATTTGACAAATCCAAGATTTACAAAATCAATTGTGAGTCGTGTTCAAAATGATATGTGGGTCAAACTAGAAGGAACGTGTTAACTCGCTATAAGGAACATTTTTCCCATACCAAGAAAAATGATGGTGAAAAATCAGCGGTAGACGAACATATTTTGAAAACAGGTTACACTTTTCCTCAAGAAAGTTTATCACTTTTAAAAAAACATAGTACAGACAAATATCTAGGTAATTTAGAAGGGAAGGAGATGTATAAACGAAAAACCAAATCATTAAATTCCGATTTATCTCCAGCTTATATTATTATCCCCAAATAGTATTTAAACAGACACACTCTCAACATTTCAAGTCTAGCTTACACGATTTATTACGAACATCATAGATTTCCTTGTCGTGTGAACAGAATACAAAAAACTTAGTCACTGTCAGGAGTACAGCATACTAGTAAGTTAGTGTTTTCCAGGCCTCTCAAAGACCTCTCAATGTTCCACCTAACAGTTTATAGTAGGATTCATGGCATAAATTACACCCTGGAGTCACGGACGGAGTCATACCTCTTCCCCTTTTCGGGTCAGTTTTTTTAGTTCAGATTTCTTAAGTTCTTTAGGAAGAAACATAATTAGTGAAAACTCCACCACTCTGACAGAACTCTAAATAACACCAAAAGTTGAGATTGTGAAGATCTAATCATTCATTTTGCATTATGCGTAATACGGCTTGAATTCACAGTAATGCAAAACCCCAGGTACAGGGAAACAATAACCACATAGCTAAATGGACAATAGCCCCGGGGCGCAAGCCTTTTGGTGGCGGCAATTTTCTTGCTGATATATTTTTTATTGTTATAGGCTATTCAGTTATAAGTTATTTCCATTCAAAGAGTTTCCATGACAAGACACCGGTTATTTGGTCTGAATGAAATATAAAAATATTATAATATGTATGCATATCTTTGTTTTGGACTTTGGTAACGAATTATACGTCAAAGCAACTGGATTATTTCATTTCTACAAAATCTATACAATTTCTTTGTCGCGTCAACATAAAGCTATGAAATTTTGAAACATACGCTAACAGCAAGAAACAAAGCTGCCAAAAATTACCCGGCACTCGTTGGTCAGCAAAAAGGTAGTGGTTTCCGGTTATGAACATTTTGAAGATGCTCCGAATAAAATTTACGAAGATGATGTTCAGAATTCCGCAACAAAAGTTGAAGCTGAGCGGTTGTTGGTTGATCTTTGATCTATCCATTTTCTATAGATATTTCCATGGTAGATGCTCTTCGGTAATTTCGTCTGTTATTTCATCAAATCTTTAAGCAAAATTACAATGCTCAGATCCTCTCCCAATATTGCATCACACCCCAGTGGACATTAAACTTGCGGAAAAGGTGTAGCCTAGTTCAGGAAATACTAGAAGCACCGTTTGCGGGCTGATGACTTCCCGATTCTATGTTCTCTATAACGTTATTTCGTTTTGGTTTGTATTAGATAATACGGTAATGGGTATCAATTCAAAAAGTAATATGCAAGATGCTTTCCTTAGTGATAGGTAAATGTGTATTTCAAGTTTAATTACTTCAATTTTCATGGCATTTCAAACCTCAAAATAAATTTCCGCAAAATCGCTTAACGCCATTCTTCATGGATTGGTATTTGCAATTCAGAAGTTGCGCTAAAATATCCATACTGTAGGAATGATACGTAACAGGAAGTTGAAACTATTTTAAAACCTTGACTGAGGGTCAGGTAATCTTTATTACCTGAAGTTGGCAATTTAATTGCGGAAATGCGTGGATACTTAGCATTTATAAATATTTGTGTGGTATTTTGTTTAATTTATATTTAGTATATTTGACATATCTGTGCAATGCTTTTTATATTCCAAATAATATATTTCAATAGTTTTATTTGAATTTGGTATTCATTTAAATAAGCCTCCCCTAATCCTCATGACCTTGACCGTATGAACAAAAGTAAATTGGACAGTGCAGATCCACCATTTATCAATATACAATACATATTTTGGGGAGCCAAACGTGCCAAGTTTGTGGTACTGGTCTTTCGCTGGGTAGATGACTGTATTTGCTGGGAACCCAGCACTGGGTGGGCCGAAAAATCTCTTTCAAGAATAATGATTTTCTTTATTTCAGAAAATGTGTCAATTACCGTTTTAAGAGCAGAGAAAAAATCCCAGTTGCGTAACAAAATTTTGACCGGGCCCCACGACAACAACAAAATTAGCGCCTCGAAATAAGTTCCAGCCGGGCCCCAAACGAATAAATATCTACATAAATATACCATATCGAAAAGCCAAAGAGTATCAGGAAATAGTTGCTGTCTCAGAGGAGGTGCCAAGTCCTAGCGTAATTTTGAGATATCTCAGCTTCTGTCAAAAGTAAGTGAAATTTCATCTGAAAATAGCAGTGATGACGAGTTTCAAAGTCATAATTTCAAAGAACTAAAAATTTTGAAAACATCAAAGGCACATGTGAGAATATATTTGTCTAATACAGCGGTAGCCACCGATTTTAAGGGAGGATCCGATAGAGACGCCTCGAAAATTGTCAATGCGGTTCCACAAGATTTAAAAATAATTTCAACAACCAGCCGGAGAGTTTGATCAGAACAAAATACGTCGAGAGGTGCATGAAAATCGAAAAGGTTCGTGAGACTTTACGGCTGAAAATACAGAAATAATGAGGGCCATTTACTTTAATGGCCGAAAAGATTTAACCATTCAACAGGTAGAGGGTCGGCATATTCAAAAGCAGGAGAAGCACATATGGTTAATGAGATCCTAGGAGCATTTACTTCGAACATTTATTCTTGAGGCCTCCAGTTTGTTCAGAAGACGACATTAAAAACCACATCCTTCAGTATCTGGAATAAAGGAATGAATCCCAAAGATTTGGAGGTTATTGGGTGAGACGGTACCAACATGAATATCGGATGGAAAGGAGGTGCTATTAGGCTAATCGAAGTCAGTATATCTGAACCCCTTCAATGGAGTATTTGCCTGCTTCAAACTAACGAATTGCCTCTACGCCACTTGCTGCAAAGATGAGATGGCCACATAAAAGGAACATACGCCTATTCTGAGCCTATTGGCTCACATTTGCAAAATTGTGAAAAGATGTCAACTGTGGCTTTTGGAAGAATTGATTATGAACTAGATGAGACATGTTGTGCAATCAGTTATGGAGAATGTTGTGAATAGCTGGCAAAAAAAGTACTGGTAAAATGCGTGGTGGCTAACAACAGAGTCTTACGTTTATATCTAGGTATTATGAGTCCATCTGAACATACATCTACGCATTTAAGCCACCTTCATTTTAAAAGAATATGCTTCCACTTGGTACTAAGTTAAAACCAAGCCACTATTAACGCAAGGAGAAGTGCATTTTTCGAGAGCTATCAAAGCTTCAAGGAACTTTCCAGATGCAGTGATACGAATAATAGGTAAGATTTTTTCAACTAACGTCTATCTAGCACATCCTGAAAATATTTTGTTCCCCATGTTAACAGATTCACGTCCCAACATAAGGAAGTTGGAAGGATTCAAAATGTTACAAATAGTGTGACGAATGAAATCAAGATATTTAAAGTACCAAAATAAATTTTGGTGTACATTGACATTAGAGACTGGCAATCTTGTGTCACAACTAAGCCTCCCATGACAATCACAGTGATTGCTGATTTTACCTGATTTTGAAAAGTTTCCTTGCCATACGCAATCTGTGAAGCGGTGTGTGAAACTGGTAACTGAGACTTCTCAAAAGGCGTTTGGTGAGACATCAAGAGGTTCAGACTTGCCGGTAGTTGAAGACAAAGATCAGTACTACGAAGATAATAACTGAGTACCATTAATAAGTCTGGGGGGTGGGGGGGATTGGAACTCCAGATGCAGATACCTCTCCGTGGTGAGTTCTGGGTAATTTTGATATTTGGAAACATACTAGTTACTGTAAGAATGTCAAATTTAGCGAAGGGCTGCACAACAAAATGACAATATAGTTACTTTTCAATTTTCGGAGCCAGGGGGGGACTGGTTAAATATTTTTCAAATTATAAAAAATTGTAAGAAATAATATTCGGCATGAGGAGATTCTGAGAACCACTAACCTGTTGGTTTCCAAAAAAAATATTTTTGGCCCATCTTTTAAGGCCCCGGGGTCCTGTAAAAATCGGATTACAGGCCTGTTTTTTTAGCTAACATTGTAAGAATAGAATACAACTTTCTCACGTAGGGTGTTTCGAAATTCGTAAAATAGTTTTTTACTGCTTATTTCGGCCCACCTAGCAGTCGGCCGCAATGTACTCATACGGAGAGTCATTTACTGGTTCGGTGTTGTTTGGTATGGGGAAAATATAACCGGTCATCAATACGCCGCAACAAAATGTTTGCTGGGACGTTACATGAACATTATAGGTATTCATTTCGCGCAGTCAAAAGGTATAAAGAAAAGTTGTTCACATCGAGAATAGCTGTGAAGATGCATATGACTATATAAGAATATTATTAATAACTTTCAACTCATTCATTGTGGTAAGAAAACTGACCAAAACAATAGCACATCATGAAATTCACACCCCATTGATATTCACAAAACTGAATAATGCGTATTTTGGCTACCGACTTATCATCTTCAGTAAATTGCTAGTACTATTGATCTAGTGCCACTAAGCAGGCTAAAATGCATATCGAAATCTGAATGGTAATGTGATGTTTGATTGTATTCAATTTAGTACTGTAAGAATTCATTTGCTCTTAATATAATGTTACAAAAAGATTCTAGGTTGTTTGAAAAATAGTTTCATCCAGAAGATCGCGGTGGATTGTGCTTGATTAAAGTATCTCCAATATGTATTCTGGAAGTCGTAAACCCTGAACACACGTGCAAACCACATTAAAAATATTCGCAATTATCTTTTATACTCAATCAGGAAGATAAGCATCACATCTCAAACGTCATCTTAACTTTTCCTTGCTACCTAAAAAAAGCAAAGACGTACGCAAATAGCCTTGGTCATTAAGTTTGTCACGAAAATACATTTTACACAATTCTGTTAAGCCAGTAGAATGAGATAGACTAGATATAAATGCGCACAATATGGTTGGTTCTATCAGTGGATTAGCCGTGGATAATTAATATGGTTTCGAGTACAAGTTCAATTGATAAACATTTCGCAACTCGTCTAGTGATAAGTATTCGGATAATTAACATGTTGATTTTTTACTGCTAGCATGGGATAAACGAACATGTGCTTTCAGTTAATGATTTTCAATCTGACTGATGAAACGTACCTGATAAAGTGATCTTTGAATTGAAAATTGTGCGTTATGTTTGTTGATTAAATGAAACCAATTCTTTGTATTGAATACTGCATATTTGGAGCTAGTGTGACCAAACCAGGAAATTTCTGAGGTACTGTTATGATACATTTTAACCTTAATACCTAAGTAGCGCCATTTCCGCTCAAGCTGGTAGCTCTTTTTTATTTCAAAATAGTCTGTCAGGTGTGATCCGAACGTGATTACTCGAACTTGAATCTAAAACTAACTAGGAATTTGAAAACATAATATTTCTCCTGAATCCCACATCAACTAACTTTAACGTATTCACTATTCATCTTAATATCTTACGACGACTCGTCGATCTTATATCCCTCGTGCCTCGTCCCGTTTGTTGATCTTTCTGCTCTCGATATTTGTCGGGACAGCCTCTTATCCTTTGATACCTTTGAACTTCCTCGTCATTTTTCACCTCTCCCAACAGTCGCCCATCCTGACTCCATTTCGCCCTCGAAATTTTAAGTTTACGTGCGACCTACCTAAATGATAAACATAAATGCCTAAGCTGATCTGATTTTTCTGAATTAAAATTAATTGACCAGCTGTGAATTTGCTTTTGATTGGGATCAACCTTAAATCCGGATATGTTTATGATTAAATCAGCTTTTAATCATAATTTGAGACTGTATAATTTGAAAAGTATTAATATTCAAAATTACTAAATAATAGTAACTAATTCGTCATACGAATAGCCCACAATGATATGTAAATATCCGTAAGCATATAAGACGTGACAACCAATGAATAAACCTGCAAACAGAAAAATTTGATAATGTAATAACTGAAACTATTGATAAAATTACTCAGGTAATAAATAAAAATAAAGTAAGAATATCGAAAGAACACCATGGATATCGGAAGGCATATTGAAATCAATCTGAAATCGGGACAAGTTATATAAGCAATTCAACTGACAAATAACCAAGAACTTGAAATAGAATATAACAATTATAGGAACAAATTGAATAAATTTATACAAAAGACTGAAAGCAAATATTAAAAAAAGAAATTGAAGAACGTAAAGACTATAAATCATTGTGAGAAACAATTAAAAAAATTAAGAATGAACCAGGTAATTATAATAATATAGCAATCAAGAAATTGAAAGGAAGCAATAAATTAATAATAAATAAAATGAAAATATGTAATAGCTTAAATAACTTTTTACAAATATATATTCAGCCGAAAATATAAAATATAATGGAAGATTTAGTGAAAACATGAAAGAAAATATGAATTATCTATATTTAATGCCCACTGATCCAAATGAAATGAAAATTAAAAATACAAAAATCGATAGGCTTAGATGGAATACGGGCAGAAACTTCACAAAAATTATTGAACATGTTACAAAACCACTAGCAATAATAATTAACCAAACATTCGCATCAGGGATATGTTCAAAAGCTTTTAAAACATAAATTATTGTTCCAATTTATAAATATTGAGATAGGCTAGAATCTGGAAATTACCGTCCCATTTCTCCAATCACCCATTCCTCAAAAACTTGCGGGACACTTCTCAAAACAAGATTACTGAGTTTTCTACAAAAAAAAAATACATAATTACGAATACCAATTTGAGTTTCAGCCAGCGAAATCAACCGTAAATGCCATATCGAGTGTAACTGATAAAATATACAGAGCAATAGATAGAAGCAAACCTTCTCTTGTATCTTTTTAGGCTTGGCGAAAACCTTTGACTCTATCTCCCACAAAATATTACTAGACAAATTAGATAATAATGGCATTCGAGGAACGCCTTCAGAACTGTTCGAAAGCTATTTATATCATAGAAAATAATTCGTGAAATTGTTACAAAATTATACCGATGCAGGTGAAATTCTTTTCGGAGTGCCCCAAGGAACTATGTTGGGCCCCCTTTTATTTATCAGATATGAATAAAACATTCTTAATATAAATACAAAGGGTAAAATCATAATTTTGGAGATGACACGGCGATATTTGTTTGAAGCGATAACTGGGTTGAACTAAGAGCATTGGTTGTTCCTAATTTTGTGCAAATTGAAAATTGGTTTGATAACAATTACTTAACTCTGTACTCCAAAAAAAACAAAATATGTAACTTTCACCTCTTAATATTAACTTTTAATCAGGATTTGCATCTGCTTAATACCTCTAATTAAGATTTGCGACTGATTAAAATAAAGTTTTAATCAGGATTTGCGTCTAATTAAAATAAGCTTATGATTAGGATTTTCTAAATTTTGTCTCAGAGTGGTGTAACTGTATGCAGTTGAAGATATCAGACAGCATTCACTGCGTGTATCAATTAATCCTACAAATATATTGTTATTGATAATAATCGCATTGTAATATAAATTATCACTAGGATTTTGGATTAGGTTGGTGACTGTAAATGATGTCTTATTGTTTCTGCATTCTTTTCTCAGGTGACCCATTATATTGCAGAAACTGCACTGTTTTCTGATTGGTGGTATTATTTATATTAAAATGATTCTTATCATAATTGGAATACAAATTATTTTTGAGTTTTTGCTGATAATTGTATTTCCTAATGACGTGTTTGATTGCAACAAGAACAATGTATTTTGAATTTATTCATTCTTGTACTATTTTTGTACATTGTTTACGATCGTCACACGCCCTGATAAATCTCAATAAGTTATCGGTTTTACAATGGTTAAGTAATGCATTCTGCAGAATCTTATTATTATGGAACCCATGTATAATGATTTTGACGGCAGCTTCTTCGTTTGCTTACCTATTTAACTTATTTATTTTGTTTAATTTATTTTTTTAGTAATCTATCAACTTTTCGCTTTTCTCTGATATGCAGTTTGCTGCATCTTCAAATACAAGTTTGAACTGCCTCGTCATCTTTCAACTTCCTTGACAAATCCTCAATTCGAATTGCATACCCCTTCGAATTCTGCATTCTATTATGAATATTCTCGAAGGCCAGTATCCGTGCAAATTTTTAGAGGCATGCAATATACGAGTGAGTTCAATTTTATATCCAGAAAATGAATGTATACTATATCCTTTAGCTACAGAAAATTATTTTCATATCGGTTCCAACAATAATACTTTACAATGTCTGAATCAATAATACAATTAACGATATGCAGCAAGTCTCAACATCTTGCTCTAATTTTCCAATTTGTCATCACGAAGAATTCAGTTTGAACTTCGATCATTAATAGGTAGGCATGAATTCCAATAATATAAAATATCAAAAGGAAAAAATGTATTTCAACATTTAATATACAAATTAACAACTATTTGATTATTTCCGCGAAATGTTGATTAGTTCAAAAGGAAATAACAATTCTCATAGAAAATATCATTATTTTGTAAATTTTCAAGAAAATATGGATTTTTCATAACATTTTGGAGAAGTAAAATATTGGTGTAGGCAAAATATCATAAATAATTACGATGCAGATAACAATTTCCCTAATTCGAACATCACTACCCCACTGGATTCAGAATGCTTCCACATAGATGTGGCCAAAATTTAACAAAAATATATTTAATAATAACACAGTTACGACAACTTGAAACTCACTGAGCTAACAGGTACAAAAGAACATGATGTATCAACAGATAGCCATAGACATTTTTCATTAATTGTAACAATGAACCATTACTGTATGAACAAAATGTTTAATATATCATTAACATTTAATGAAAGTAACGGAGCCACATTTAAATTTACAGGCAATTAACCATTAATGAAACTGAATTATTTAATAAAGAAAGCCCAGAGAAAGAAGTCTAAACTTGAGAGATCTGGAGATCTGGGGGGCCAACTTATGAACGGACTACCACGGTCTATCCATCAGTTTGTAAAATGGTCGTTCCACCCATTGTCGCACAGCTCTGGCACAATGAACTGAACACCCGTCTAACTGGAGAAATAAATTCAATTTTGCATTATTTGGAAGCTCGTGAATGGGTTTAAAAGTTGTAAAAAGTTCTGCGCGTTCATGTTTTTCTCAAAAAAGAAAGGGCCAATAACTCGCTCGTTCCTTATCCCACACCAGAAGTTGATTTTTTGAAGATACTGGCTTTTACAATTTATTATCCAATGGAGATTTTCCACTGCTCAATAGCGACAATTTTGTGATGGTATTATTCCGTTTGCAGTGAAAGTTGCTTCGTCGGTGAACAACACATTTTCTAGAAAATATCTATTGCTTAAATATTTTCCTTTAGCCCATAAACAATATTTCAAAAGTGTTGCTTCGTCGCCTTCTTGCAATGTATGTAAAATTTTGGTTAGAAAGGCTTAATATTGTTTGCCTTAAGACATCGGCGAATAGTTTCATTGGGATTATTTCTAAAACGATTTAAATTAATTTGATAAATCATGTTTCTTCTTCAAAAAGTAATCCGGTACTGCACCAGTCCCAGTGAATACTTTCATCATTTTATTCACTGTATCGCAGCTAATATCAGGATGATCTGCATGTCTTTCATTAAATACTCTACAAACCTCTCTGGCACGTCTATAGTCATTTATCAAAAGACGTATAATTTCAATTTTCTCTCTCACACTTAATCTTGCAGCCGTGACACAAAATATTTAAATAGACTGAAGTAAATATTGTTGCTGATAGTGTGCATAAATTTACATTGACATTGAAATTTATCACAAGTGTCAAACAGTAACACCATTTTCATGGCAAGTAAGATTTAAATTGAAATATTAGCTCTAATTATTAGTTAATTGCGGGTAAAGTTAAATTTTATCCCGTTACTTTCATTAAATTTATGATATTGAACATTTTGTTAATCCAGTGTTGGTTTATTATTACAATTAATAAAAATACAGTTTCCAGGGCTATCTGTGGATACAATGTTCTTTTGTGACTGTTATAGGTTAGTGAGTTTCGAATTTTAAGTTGTCGTAGCTTTGTTATTAATAAGTAAATTTTTATGAAATTTTGGTCATAGCTATTTGGAGGCACTCTAAATCCAATGCCGAAGTAATTTTTCAATGAAAATTGGAATTAAACATAAGAGTTTTCTCCCATAGTAAGCCTTTCATTACTTCAAAAATTACTTGAAATCGGTTAATAACTTACAATCTTATAGGGGTGTTTCTAATCAAAATAGGTCGCACTGTATAATAATGATTCTTGACCTGAGTATGAATTATATATAAATTCTCGAGAAATAGGTCACACTAATACATATGCTTCTTATTTACGTCTTCACGTACGTTTCGGTCTCACGATCATCATTAGAAGACGTATCAATGTCTAAAACGTGATTTTTCAAACTAATTGTATCGTCACAAGGCGTCCTTATCGCACTTATTTCATTTAAAAATGCCCACGTCGCCGAAACAAACAGAAACACGAGTAATCGAGTGTGTTACAATTTCGATTACTCATGTTCAGTTCTTTTCTACAAATTCTCTCCAATGTGAAACGGAAATGACAGAATTCATTCATTTTCTTCATCATCTTCATCATCATCATAAGAGGGGAGGGGGCTTAGTCCCCTGATGCACTTAGGCCACTGAGTTGGGTCCATTGTGCGCCTCATGGTCAGAAGCCTATTCTATTCTAGTAGGTTCGTGGCCCACCAGAAGCCCATAATATTGCCAGTGTTGGCTTCCATAAGTTCTTTTGGGAGCTGTTTTAATTCACCGAACTGTCGGTGCTTGAGAGATACTAATGCTCTGGGCATTCCAACAGGATGTGAACGGCAGTTTCTTCCACCTCTTTGCATTTCCTACATATTGGGTCATCTGTGATGCCCATAGTGTGGAGATGTTTGTTAAGACGACAGTGACCGGTTAGGATTCCAGTCATCTCTCTGATATCATTTCTGTTCAGAGATTTTCTCAAGACTTGATTTCATTTTCAAGTTTTCAATATTCATTTTTTATGAAATAAAAAACTGAAACTACTGAGTTAGTCAAACTACAATTAGTCCAGTCGAAACTTTGAAAGAACAGGGGTATCACAAAATTTTTATAGGCAGGATGTCTTATACATCGTTACTCAGAAAAAAGGTATGACTCGTAGTTATTACTATAAATAAACAATGAAATCCGTTTTCAAATTAAATGTCTTTTATAACGAATGGAATATCTCGGGCTCTTCTGATCCAAAATTTCTGAAATTTGGGATCAGGGGTTTTTATGATCCACTGAACCAGAATCTGAAGTCGAAAAATGGAAAATCTGACACGTTTGCTGGAAAACCCGGAAAATTTTTATCATATCTTAGCAAGAAACCAAATTTTTCCACTGATTGTGGTATCAAAATAATTATATGCCGTGATGTGTCTCGGTACAATTTTCACTGAAAGAAGCAAAATCCCTGGAAAATTGGTGGAAAATTGCGTTGTTTTTCCTTCATATCCATCTCTCCGTCTTCGTCCAATGTGTCTCATAGTCGCTGAGTATTATTTTATGATCATAAGATCAAAACCGACGATAGTTTTTCAGAAAACTCCTGAAAAGGAAAACTAATCATTTTGTGTCTCGAAAAATGTTACTGAGTGTTCTTGGAATAATAAGGTAACGTGATGGTTCTCGGTACAAATTCCAATGAAAGAAGGAATGTTCTGGAAAATTGGTAGAAAATTGCGTCGTTTTTCCTTCATATCCATCTCTCGGTCTTCGTCCAATGTGTCTCATAGTCGCTGAGTATTATTTTATGATCATAAGATCAAAACCGACGATAGTTTTTCAGAAAATTCCTGAAAATGAAAACTAATTATTTTGTGTTTCGAAAAATTTTAGTGAGTGTTATTGGAATAATAAGGTAACGTGATGGTTCTCGGTAAAAATTCCAATGAAAGAAGGAATATTCTGGAAAATTGGTGGAAAATTGCGTCGTTTTCCTTCATATTCCTGTCTCGGTTTTCATCGAATGTGTCAAACTATAAGTTTTTGTGGTCGCTGAGTATCATTCCACGGTTATCAAATCAGAAGCAACTATAGTTCTTCGGAATACCCCTGAAAATGACTACAAAAACATGTAATTAGACACGTTGGATGAAAACCGAAATATGATTTTCCAGAATTTTCCTTTTTTTAGTGAAATTTGTACCGAGACACATCATGGCATCTTATTATTCCAATACCACAGTCCGAGAAAAAAATTTGTTTGATGCTAAGATTTGATAAAATTTTCCGGGTATTCCAGCAAACGTGAAGGCTTTTTCATTTTCTGACATCAGATTCGGGTTGAGCAGACCAAAACACCAAATTTCAGAAACTTTGGATTAAAAGAGCCCGAGATATTCCATTTGTTAATTAAAAATGGTTTTTCATTGTTTATTAATAGTAATAATCACGAGTCCTCTTTTTTCGACGAACGATGTGTAACCCATTCTAAACACGATGCAAAAAGAATTTTGCATGTTCATTCGGTCTATAAGATTTTACATGTTTTTCACACTTTTGACTGAACTAAACTAAGTTCAAAGAAACAGGAATTAGTAGACTTGCTCATTCATCACTTTCCCCTTCTCAGTATTGTCAATGGCGGGAGTACTGGCCTATTATCGAATATTTGATAGTTGACATAGAGAGATAAAACTTTTTACTTTGTTTTGCTAACACTTCAAAGTAACAATAATGATTGTGACAGCAGTTTCGATACCACACGTTAACAATAAGTGACTAATGGATTATAATCATCTTACGTTTATATAGTTTCAACAGATCTTTAGGTAGGTATTACTAAATTATCAGTAGGTAGTGACATTATTTGAATAAGACAAACAAGCGAATGAATGACTAACTTTGTCATTCAACAATAGATAATTTTAAATAGGTAATTCCAGATTTCTATGATTGACTCTGATGAATTTACAACAACTGAAACTTTGTTCCAGTTCAAGTTTCAATATACATCTTCAGTTTTTTTGGCCCTAAAAATTGTTAAAGTGTTAAAGAAACGTCGATTTGCTTATCCATACCCAATTTCATGTAACCAAGTTTTCTTCTACGTTTCCAAACCGATTTGAAGTAGTTTTTGTATAGTAACACCATGGTGATCTATCTCAAAGGCAAGACAGTATAAGGACATTATTATTATTTCAGACCTGAAATAGGTATTATTGAGAAATACCTTCATGCAAACTCTCAAATTAATACCATCTACTGTAAGGAAAAAATATCGTGCAGGTTTGTGCTACATCTCTTAGGTTTCTAACAGTCGCAAAATTCTAGAATAAAAATTGTCTTCCTTCACTTTCTTAGTGGTTCAATAGATGTTACTGTGGAACTGCTGAATGTCTCGCATCTTGAAATGTCTCACAACCGTATATTTTCTTTGCATGGTTACAGGTTCAAGCAGGTGCCCAAAAACAGTGAGAATATAAATTCTATATCTCGTTACTAAAATAAACGTTTTACCTTAAGCTTTCCATTTTGATTTTTTTCCTCTTGTGTCTTTGCATTAGAAGTTTCCTTCCCTTCCCCTTCTCACAAGGTGTAATTGTAACATTTAGATTCATGACATTTAAAAAAGGTGCCCGTTAATAATGCAAGAACCATTTAAATAATAAACAGTGACCCTTAGAATCAGGTTAATAGCTATGCAAATCATAAAAGCAATACGATTAGTTTAGACCGAATCCAGAGTTCTGCGAGTTTTGTTCCTGATGCCACCGTTGTAGCTGCTTTTTCTTGATAAATGTTGAGTTTTGAACCTCAACGCCCCAATACGTATGTAGCAACGCGATATATTACAGTGTTGAAATTCAGAACTCAGTTTTTGTAGCTTTGGTACTCATATCTCGAATTCTGAATGGTGAAATCTTTGATAACATTAATGTCAAGAAAAGGAAGTTGGTAATTGCTGTCTAATACTACAGTGAATTTAATTGATTCAAATTGCTTATTAAGAGTTTTGAAAAAACATGTAGAATAAAATCTTTACATATAATTGCGGAAATATCATCGACAAGCTTTCGAAAACTGATTTAATTTTCATTTGAAGAAAAATATTAGCCAGGAAAGGGAAGAGTGGATTGCCCATTGCACATTTGCTTGTTTGTTTATAGAAATTTATTGTTGAAAGTGAAATAATCTTTGACGTGAGGACCTAATATTTTGAACAGTTTGTATCGAGGATATCAATATTTGAAAGCCATTTCTCTAGAATGTTCATCGACTTAAGGATTGGGGTGTTTGTAAATATTGGAATAACTTCAAATAATACTAGGATATAACCAGGTTCAAGTTTGAGGCCTTTGAGATGAATGTGTATAAGCAAGAAAGCTATCAATTAAATTTAAATTTATCTCCAGCTGAGGGTAACCTCTTGTTTATATTGTTTTCTAATTTAGTTCACTCTAATAATGGCTACTTTGTAGCTAAAAGAGCCTTATTACTTCAATAGTATTTTTTGTGAATAAGCGTGATTATTTCGCACTTATTAGTGTTATAGTGTATACACAGTTGTAAACTCTTTTAGTGTATTAAACAAGTGCATAATTATATCTCCGAATATGAATGATAACTTTTTCAATTTATATCTTGTTCTCTAGATTATTTTGATGTGTGCACAACCTGAATGGTACAAGCAAGTCTATTTCCAACGTTGTGTGTATAATGACAAGTTATCTCGTTCTGACTGATCACCATATTTGTATTGATGTAATGTCGTCATAAACATAATTTCCTCGATAAAATGCGAATTAGCACTCACGACCTGCTTATATAGCAAGTTTATTACGTTTTCCAGAATTACTCGTTAACAATACAACTCATGATCATCTGATTTCGATCACCGTACAAAACTCATAACATGATTGATTTATGAACGATTGTAATTCATAAGTGCCATTTTTTCTGAAATTTACAGTCCATTGTTTATCCAGTAATGTGGTCACAGAACAACAGGTTATGAATTAAAAAGGTATGCAAATATTAGCAATAAAACGTAATGAAAATATAAATACATGAGTACATGAGGTTTTCAATAACAGAGGTCGACTCTAACCACACATTACATTGTATGTCCTTGATTCATATATATACGCTCCAACTCGATGACGATAGTAATCAAATTACAAGGACGGAAAATTATTTATTAAAGTACGACTTCAGCTATTTCTGAACCACGATATAATACAGGGTGTCCTCGAACTGCATGGCAAAAATAAAACCGAAGATTCTTTGATTCGAAAAAAATTTGATGAGCCTTTTTACTTTTGCCTGAAGTGTCTTGTTTAGCCGGTAGAGGGCTTCAAAGTTACAAAAATAATTTTGTTTTTTCGGTATAACTTGAGAACGTGATGAAGGACTTCCACAATATTTGGCAGGTGAGTTACTGTCAATAATAGCCGTTCTTGAGAGCGGAGCATAGAGCCTTAGAGACCATAGAAATGGCTCAAACTTGAGGATGTAACGGGAAAAGAGTCCAGAACTTTTTTGTTGTCGATGTAATTCACTCTATATTTTTTATGTAGATAGCTCATCTAATTTGAAAACTTTTCTTACTCTTACAAAATTTTGATAAAACCAACGGATTAGCTTGAAAAAAATAATTTTCGAGTCTCTGCAATTTTGGCTTACTAATTTTACTTGATTAAAATACCTTAGTTGCCTTTGCTTTTCTAATGTCATTTTGGCATTCGGAGAATTTATTCTCAAAACTGTCAGTTTTTACTTTGCTTTCCGTAAAAATGTTATAAAATTATGGCTCAAAATTTCACTAACACTGAAATGGTTAATATCTCGGTAAAACACGAATAATAAAAACAATAGAAATGGGGAAACGATGTGATTATTTAGGAAAAACAAATGCTAGATTAAAAGAAACAACAAAACTTTTCGGGAAATCGCTAAGGCATCAATTGTTCGAAATGTTGCCCATTTTCCTGAATACACAAATTAATTCGTTTCAAGAAATTGGATTGAACTCTGGCTAGTACTTCAGGATCATTCTTCAAGAGAAGTCGCAGGGCGTCAAATCAGGGAAGCGGGCCGGCCAGTTCACTGGTGCATCGTGTCCTCTACCTATCCAGCGATCTGGATATTCCGCATTCAAATGTCGCCTCACAGGTAATGTGAAATGAGGAGGTGCACCATCATGGATAAACCAGGCCACGACGAATGTGTAAGGGCAAGTCTTCCAACAGTTCAAGTAGCCTTTGTTCCAAAAAGTTCAAGTAGTTCTCCCCGTTCAATCGATCGGGTATAACGGTAGGGCCAATAATAAAGTTATCCACAATTCCAACCCAAAAATTGATTTCAGTTTGATTCTGAAAATATGTAACTTCCGTTCCATGAGGATTTTCATCAGCATAGAAAGGTCATTATGGAGGTTAAAAAGACCACATCTCGTGAAAGTATCTTCGTCCGTGAACAGAATTCTTCTACAAAAATTGGGGTTTGCGTTTTGTCTTTGGACAATAAGCCGACAGAAATCTAGCCGATGACCTGGATCCATGGGCAATAAGTCTTGAACTGTTTTAATATGATAGGGATACAACAGTTCTTCTTTCAGTACATTATGAACTAATGATTTTGAGGCTCCAATACGAAGTCCCAAACGTAGTGTGCTTATACCAGGTTCAGTTTCAATCGCTTCCAGTATCGCTTCTTCGAGCTCTAACGTCCTTCTTGTCCGTCTGCGTCCAGTTTCTCTGCGATTTGCTTCAAATTTGCCAGTTTCGCGAAGGTTTGCCGATTTGGAATTCTGCGATGCGGATATCTTTCCCTTCTCCGGCCATTGCAACGACAAAGTCCATAAATCAATTAACATATCAACCATTTTAGTCCTAGTGAAATTTTGAGCCATAATTTTATAAAATTTTTACGGAAAGCAAAGTAAAAACTGACAGTTTTGAGAATAAATTCTTCAAATGTCAAAATGACATTAGAAAAGCAAAGGCAACTAAGGTATTTTAATCAATTAAAATTAGTAAGCCAAAATTGCAGAGACTCGAAAATTATTTTTTTCAAGCTAATCCGTTAGTTTTATCAAAATTTTCTAAGAGTAAGAAAAGTTTTCAAATTAGATAAGCTATCTACATAAAAAATATCGAGTGGATTACATCGACCACAAAAAAGTTCTGGACACTTTTCCCATTACATCCTCAAGTTTGAGCCATTTCTATGGTCTCTAGGACTCTGTGCTCCACTCTCAAAAATGGCCATTATTGACAGTAACTCACCTGGCAAATATTGTAAAAGTTCTTCATCACGTTCTTAAGCTATACCGAAAAAACAAAATTATTTTTGCAATTTTGAAGCCCTCTACCGGGTAAACAAGACACTTGAGGCAAAAGTAAAAAGGCTCATCAAATTTTTTTCGAATCAAAGAATCTTCGGTTTTATTATTGCCATGCAGTTCGAGGACACCCTGTATAATGGTAATGCGTCTTGTATATTAAAAGCGTAGCCCAAGTCTGTGAACTTACAATTCTTTCCGCAGGGTCGCTACGGTCGGATGTAAGAGGAGATATACGGCGCACAGTTTCTAAATTCACGAATTTAGGTGAACAATAGTCGAGTCAAAAATTTTGCATTTCTGAGTGTTAGGTGTTATTATTATTATTTGGAAAGTTGCATAATAATAATATTTACTATTTACTGTGTTTATAAATACATGGTAAAATGAGTGAAGGACTCCTGTTTACATAACTGCCTGATTCCTTACAGTTAGAATATCTTGAATCGCTGTCTGATTATTATGTACAAGTTGTTTCTGCCGTATACAAGTATAGTTTTTCCTTAACAATGAATATTATTGAGATAGATAAGACCAGATATTTCCATATTTATATTTGATCTACATTGTAATCTATATGTATAGTTAATTGAGCAATTTGTAAATTCATGGCCATATTCAATGAAGAAAAATTCTATTACCCCCAAGAGCTATCAAAGACTTTTTTTTTAATTTGTTTCACCAATAATTCTAGTTGTTTAATGTTGCACAGATTATATGCGATTTTTTGCGTTTTGAGTGATATAGATTTTTTTTTCAAACACTGTGCTGGGTGATTTATTCATTAGTTTATTTTTCAAAAAAAAAGCACCACATATCGTGAATGAAGATTGGAAATTTTTATTGGGAATCTTTTACAATTGGTAAATCTTATACAATTAGATGTGAAAACGATAGCATTCATACGGCCACTACCACTCTGTTTACAGGCCTTTATCCGAAAGTCGGAACTTTCGATGACTTTTCCCAATAAAAATGAATTCACTTCTTCAATTTCTAAACAAATGTTGTTCTTCAGGTATTGAATTGCATTTTTCTATAGATGAAATTCGACAATTCTGCGAATTCTGGACTTTCGTTTAAGTTTTCGTGGTAAGTTTGGGTGATTGAAATGGATTGTTCTGTTGTTAATAGCGCTATCCATGCATACAATTGTTTTATTTTTACTTGACATTTGTCAAAAAATCGTTAAAAGTGTGTTTTATTAGATAATTTGATAATCTAGAAGAAAAGAAAAATAAACTTAACAGATGACCCACACTTTAGTTCGAATTACAAAAAGGCAACTTTTTCAAGAGTGGTTGAAATTTTCGAAAAAAATCTCAATGAAAAGTTATTAAATTACATTCTTGCATCTCAAGTCAAATCTGACCTCGCAACTAATACGCATTCTATAATTCATTGTAGAAATATAGAAATAGACGATAACTTAGATAACTTTCATAATTTTCGAGAAATCAATCCTGGTCAGAGCTCAGGTACATAATGATTTTGTTTACATTACATGTCGCTAAACAATTTAGAAAATTATCAGCTAATCATCGTTCTCGCCGTTTAGCTCCTCTTACATCCGACCGTAGCGACCCTGCGGCAAGAGTTGTAAGTTCACAGACTTGGGCTACGCTTTCGTGACGTATAACATATGCGAGACGCATTACATTATACCGTGTTCTAAACGTAGTGATATTATGTTCCATGTGTCGTAAAAGGTTTTATTTAATACTTTTTTGCCAATATAACGGATTTCAAACATTAATCTGTCGCGCCACAATGACAGTTCCATTAAGAATAGTTACTAATAGTGACAGCTACACACTCTCTCTGTCGAGGAAGTTGACACTGCATCTCCTTCGGAAGATGAGAAAGGCGAAGAAATTGAATGTAAAAGCACCAAATCAATGGCAAAATTGATTCCCTGCAAATCCATAAAGAGGAACGACAAAAAATGGCAATGTGTTAAAATTATGAAAATTTGTCAGATTTCTTGTGAAAGATGACAGGAGTCCAGAAAGTGTTGCTAGTGAAGTAATGTTCCACTATTCGGTCGCAAATTTATGACCTAGTAAAGTTGAATTTTCCAGACAATACGAATTAAAATAATAACTAATAACTATGAGAAAGGAAATTCATTGAGAAAATCAATAATTCCCAATATAAGATTATTTTTTAAGAATGAACCTGAAGTTTCGGAGAACGAGATCGAGACTGAGGCGTTGTTTCAGGGGTTAACCGAAAACGAGCATATATATCTAGCATTACATTCTTATTACTTTAGTTTATATCTCGTTGATTAAACTAAATAGTATTTTTGTACCTGTCGAAAAACTTGAAATTTCTGCATATCTATCGATACGTGAACTTTTTCCTTATCTCACTATAACCAACCGTTTCTATAGTGACGAGTTAACTCAATGTTGTGAATTGTATCGCAAGCATTAATTAATAATGATTCTTGACCCAGGTATGAATTATGTATAATTTTTTTGGGAAATAGGTCACACTAACACATATGCTTATTATTTTCGTCTTTACGTACGTTTCGGTCGCACGATCTTCATCAGAAGACGTATAACTGTCTACACAAGGCGTGTTATAATGTGTTATAATTTCAATTGTTCGTGTTTCTGTTCGTTTCGGCGACGTGGGCATTTTCAATTGAAATTAGTGCGATAAGGACGCCTTGTGGTGATACAATTAGTTCAGAATTCACGTTTATACAGTTATACGTCTTCTGATGATGGTCGTGAGACCAAAACGTACGTAAAGACGGAAATAATGAGTATATGTGCTAGTGTGACCTATTTCCAGGGAGCATTAATGTAATGACTTTTAGCCGATTAATTCAGAGTTACAGTTGTACAAAAAATCTGGTTTGTATTTCGTTTCTTAAATTGTACGACTTTATTACCAACCATTTTGAGAACATATCTTATTCTCTTCAAGAAACTCATTTTATTTTCCAGGTACGACGTTTTTTTTTAGATAACAACTTTATTTTTCCAAACATGGACCTGGATTTTTCATCCAATATTTGAGTAGCTTTTGGCCTCCCAAAACTAATTATGTTCCATACTTGTCACAGAATTGTTTGCTGTAGGAGTTATTTGATTTTTTAGAATTGAAGAATAGGCATTGACTATGAAACAAAACAAAGTATACCTTGACAATAACAAAGATTCTTTCAACAGGCTCTTCAAAGAAATTATTTTGTTTTTCTGATATGACGTTTCACTTCCTAGGTGTGAGCCTTTTCCTTATTTCACTATAATCAACCGTTTCTACAGTGACGAGTTAACTCAATGCTGTGAAATTGTATACGTGGCATTAATGTATAACAACGACTTTTAGCCGATTAATTCAGTGTTCCAGTTGTACAAAAATTGTGGCTTGTATTTCGTTTGAATTCGTATTCTTGACACATTCGAGTGAATTAACACTGTCACATGCCATTAAGAAAGACACAAATTTCACGAACTTGATACAAAATATGAATATTTTAGTCATTATAAGTTTTAGAATATAATTTACGAAGGCAGAGTTGTACTTAATGGTGGGGTTCATATTCAGAAAATACTTAAATACCCTATTGAATGACGATTTTACGAACTCATATTCATCTCCGCAATTGAAACTAAATGCATTTAGGGATGTTTTAAATGCCTAAAGTTGAATTCAAAAGGATTAATTAATATTGTTTATGAAAACTATTACTGAAAACTAAACTGATGCTTACCTTAAATGAAATAACTATTAAATGCTTGATTTTTACTAATTTAACAGCTTCGTTAACACCGTAGCTTCTTGATACGTTATTACAAAGTACTTATTAAATTAGTGAAAATCAAACTTTTAATAGTTATTTTATTTAAGTTTAAGTTCGTGAATTGTTGAGTAAGGATGATATCACTAAGTTCGTGATCTATAGGCAGTTGTTTTGGAGTTGTAATCACTTATTTCGTCGATATCACCGAAGTGGTGCCGCTTCCCGGTTTGATTACGATTACGGTGAAATTGTTGTTTAAATTTTCGGAAGCAGTTGAAGAAGTCACGTAAATTAGAGTATTGCTGATAAAACAATTCAATTATTCGCTTGATTAACTCTGCTTATCTGGAACAAAAATTCGAAGTAATTTTTTCTTAACAATCTTAAAGTTCACATAGTATATAACTAGTTCTACTGGCTGAAGCTATTTTCTCTACTTTAAGCCCCCACTATATACAGGATGTTAGAAATGCCATACATTGGCATTGTTATCCCGGTAATATAACAGATACAGAGTTGATTAAATGGAGGCAAAGTTGTGCTTTTCGATGTTGAGTAATTCTCAGTACTTCCGGAGATATCAGGAAAAAACAAAAAATCATTTTTCGTTTTTGCCTTTGTACGGCTTCATTACCAATAATGTCGAGAAACCAAGAGCATTTTATAATCTCTTCAATAAAATCATTTTGTTTTTTAGATTCCAACTTTATTTTTCCAAACACGGACCTGGATTTTTTATCCAATTTTGGAGTTTTGGTTCTAATGATGTGTCACACTAATCACAAAATTGTTTGATATGGGAGTTAATTGAGTTCTTTGAATTGGAGGTAGGCATTGACTATGAAACAAAACAAAGTGTGCCTTGATAATAACAAAGATTCTTTCAACAGGCTCTTCAAAGAAATTACTTCATTTTCCTGATACGACACTTGTATCTATCATGCAAAATTATTAAAATAAGATCTCAATAAACTTCATAGCCCATATTGGTATTATTAGTTTTCAATTGTTTGGAGATAAAAACATTGATTTATGGAGTGGTAGTGAAAATAACAGTTGAATAACTCGGGAATGATACATTTCAGGTCGATATATGATGAGCACGGGTCAACTTCGGATTAAATGAGGAGTCCTGAAATGTACAAATATATAGGATGTTCTATTCAAAATTTACGAATTTGTATAACGTCCAGGTGAAATGGAACGCCTGTATGAAAGTATTTTCTGTATGTGCACCTCATATTTCGGTACAACTCTGCATTTGAACGTTCTTCTCTAAAGTTTATTGAACGCTAGAATTTCTCATCCCAGCAGCTCCTCACAATCTACAAAGCACAGATTCGACTTGTCCTGGGTACATTTCACATGCTTAGAGTTCAGATCCGAAACATACCCTGAAGGCCTTAGAATCTATCCAGGAGGGAGTTATCCGTCTGATCTATGATTCCACACTTACGAATTCATTGACCTCTCTAGAATATAGTAGATAAGTAAGCAATCTTTCCCTTTTCTAGAAATATTTACATGATCAGTCTTTCAACCGGACTAGACGAGCTCAAGCTAGTCACCTCTTTATTGTCAAGCTCGAGACCTGCCGAACTTTTTCCTGCCGTAATTCGTTTTTCTATCGAATTCTTCACCTAGTGAGGTCTTTCCTTAAACCTATACCAAACTTTCTAAAATAATTCGAACGCCTATCTCCTGTTCCAACATTAAGCCGTTGGTTGTCATGCTATTCTCCAAACATTACAGTTTTTTTTTCGTGTAATCTATGTATAAAAAAATAATAAGCATGCAAAGAAACAGACAAAAATTTTACGATATAATACCTCTTATTTGAAGGGAAAACGCAATTCAAGGCTTCGATCGATGTATCAAATCTACAGGAATTGAAGCATACTACACTTAGAAAGAATCAAGTATCATGAATGGCTATAAGGAAAATTATGTTTCATATATTATTAGTTTGTTCAATGGTTTTTATGAATACGTTGTTATATATCATTGAATAAACTGCCAATTTTTGAAAAATAATTTGTCTTGTAATAATATATGATAGTTGATAATGAGGTGTAACAGGAGACACCGAAATATGTAGTTAATGTCTGAAAATATGGTTGAGATTAAAATTTTTTCAAATTGTTAAAATGAATTCACACTTGGGGACACTATTGGTATAATTTTATTGAATTCATTGATTGATAAAAATTATTAGGCTGGTAATAACTTATAATTAACCAAAATTTACAACCATACAAGTTTTTATAGGCATTACAATTATTTAAGTTCTAAGAAAACGAATACAAAATTTATGAAAAATATGATACATTATTTAATAGGTGTTCTGAGGAGAAAATGAATTTCCTTTTGGCATCGTTAGAAGAAGCTTTATAGTGTTTCGGTCTTTTTCTTGGGGTACTAAAGAAAATTTTACCCAATGACGTTCCCTAAAAAAACAAATCATTGAGTCAACAGGTAAAAATGTAGAAAAAATTCAAAGATACAGGTAGCGTTAAAAATTTACAAAATTTGGGAAGAGAAAAACCAAATCTAGTTACCATAAATATTACCTGTTATATCAAAATTTGAATTTTATATGAAAATTTTAACGTTTCAATAAGAAATATAATAAGATTCTTGACCCAGTATGAATTATATATAAAAATTCTCGGGAAATAGGTCACAATAACACTTTGTTTTAAATATTCGTCTTTACGTACGTTTCGGTCTCACGACCATCATCAGAAGACTCACTATGTCTAAAAGGGGGTTTATTAAAACTAATTATAGCACAAGCGTCCAAATCGCACAATTTAACTTCAATCAAAAAAGCCCACGCCGTCGAAACGAACAGAACCACGAATAATCGAAATTGTATCGTCAGAATTAATGTATACAATTTTTTTTTTTTTTTGTAGTAAGAATCTGCTATTCAGTAATATTATTAAAATATATGAGTGCATATTGATTGGTATTCTCACAACAAATGAGAAGAACGAAGTTATTTGTCAAGTATCTACTTTCGAAACCAGATGTGTAGGATTTATGACAAGGCACTTAAGAAAGGTTTCAGACCTGTACTGGGAAATAACAATTACGAATTCTTCCTAAAAACATTTTCTACACTTATAAAGACGTATGTAAGAATTTGCAAGAGATTATTTAATCAAATTAGTATAAATATGACTTAGATTTTGTGTGTCTACCCTATGATTTACAGATTTGGGGTCCCGTTTTATGTGAATCATCTCCAGGATAGATCTTTTATAATAATTGGTTTCCTTAGCTAAAATATTAACATTTTTGTAATCAAATTGATGGCTATAATCAAAGCAATGCTTAGCAAGGGCGGTGGAATTTTCTAAGTTGTTATTTCTTGTGCTATATTTATGGCCGTACATTCTTTTTTGTAAATATTGTTTAGAGATTCCAGTATAGGTTCCATCACAATCTAAACAATTCAATTTATACACTGTGTGGGTTTGTTTATCTTTGGGTATTAAAGGATTTAGATTTGAGAAATATTTCCCAACACAGTTAGTAGGTTTATGCGCAACATTTATATCATACTTTTTCAAACATTTTTTGATTTTCTCTGAGGTCTCCGGAATGTAAGGTAAAGTTATAAAGTTGTCTGTATTACCTTTTATGTTACTTTTATTAGACGAACCATTATAGATTTTGTTTATTCTTTCTTTAATGATAGGATTGAAAAAAGTTTTTGGGTAGCCATTCAATTCTAGTGTAGTACGAACAATTTTTAAATTTTTGGGGCGGTCATCTGCGTGGGACAATTTTATCGCGCGATCTGTAAGGCTGTTTATGACACTTTTTTTATAACAAGCTGGTGCAACGGAATTGAAGTGAAGATAACGTTGAGACCATACTTCTTTAGTAAACCAAGAGGTTTTTATTTTTCCATCAGCATCATGCCTAATGTTCATATCTAGGAAATTTATGTTATTGTTTAATTCTATTTCACAAGTGAATTGAAGTTTACAGTGAAAATTGTTAAATTTATCAATTACATATTGAATTTTATCTTTGGGAACACACATAAGGCAATCGTCTACATACCGTTTAAAGAATACAGGCCGAAAATCTAATGAACTCATAACAGATTCCTCTAGGCACTCTATAACGAGGTTAGCAATGGTAGCTGGAATAGGAGATCCCATTGCTGTGCCGAATATTTGTCCAAAAAATTGCTCACCATACTGAAAGTATGTGCATTCTAAACAAAATTTTACAGCATTTATAAATTCCGATTGATCTAGAGGTGTGTGGTTTTTAATCTCTGCCCAACGTTTTTTGATGCTATTCAATGCCAAAACAACAGGTATATTTGTAAATAAAGAAACAACGTCCAAGGAAATCAGTTGATGGTTTACGGGTACGGATTGATTTTTTTATAAATTCATTAAAGTGCCATGAATCTTTTACATAGAATTCATTTTTTCCTATTATATTATTGATAGATTTTGATAGAAGTTTTGATAAATTGTAAGTGGGCGCTCCAATATTACTAACAATGGGTCTTAGAGGTATATCATTTTTATGCAGTTTGGGAAGCCCATAGATATAAGGTGCTAGCCCATTATGGCAAATTAATTTATTTTTTAATTCAATAGGGATTATCTTATTCTTATGCCATTTATTTATCAATTCATTCATGTTGTTTTGTACTGATAAAGTAGGATCAGATTTTAATTTTTTATAAGTTGTTACATCATTTAAAAGGTTTCCTATTTTGTTTTCATAGTCATTTCTATGCATTATGACGGTTTTATTACATTTATCTGCGTTCAAAACTAATATTTGAGGGTTAGCATCTAAGAAATCTTTTGTTATTTTTGTATGATAGTTAAAACGATTCTTTGCAATCCCTACTTCTGCCTTCTGTTTGTTCTTTTTGTTTGTCAAGATGTTACAAACTTTGTTTCTAATTTCGTTTTTCTCTTCTACATTTTTATTCCTAATTCCGCATTCTAAATTTGCAATAATATTATCGATAGGCAGTTTATTATTGTTATTAGGCAATGCAAATTTCGGACCTAAACTTAACGTGTGCTGCACCTCATCCGGAATTTTTATGTCCGTTAGATTTTTCAACCATTGTTCATTGATACTCTTTTTTTCATAAGTTACGCCTTTCATTAAATTATTTATCTTTTTAGACTGAATGGCTTTGATTTTGTTGAAATTTTTTTCGAAATTGTTATGCTGAATTTGAAAAAATTGCAATATAAAGTTGCTATCAAAATTTTGATGACAGGTTTGTTTAACCAGTTTGATTTTGTTTTCAACCTCAGCTACAATTGCACATGCTTCTTTAATGCACAGGTTCAAACAGTTTTTATGAAAAGAAATATATAATATGCTGAAATATATAATATAAGGCCACTTTAAGATTTGAATACAGACTTCATCAAGGTTTCCTAGTTCCTGCGATGTCAGGTCTTGCTTTATCTTGCATAAGAATTGAGTTATCCCCTCTCGAATAATGTTTTCCAGATAGGATTATGAATTCATGGACCGCGAACGAATAGGAACTGAGTCCTTGAGTGCGTCAAAAGAAATTCTTCAGCAAAAAAATTTTTGGTCCACCACCAAATGGTTTCCTTGGAGAGAAATTACAATCACTAAACCTTTTTCCAGATCTCAGCCATAGTTACTATCATAAACATCAGTAGATTTTAGACTCACTATTGTTTCATAAGTGAACCAAACTATTTTTCAATCATCGATAGTCCATGAATGTGCATGATCTCTGACGAACTTTAATCTGCGTGATCTGTTATCTGTCGTGAGAAGTAATACAGAAGCAGGTCTTCTACTTATCAATCGGATTTCTCTTAGTCTTTCCTTGACGGTTAAAGCTGAAATTTCGACATTAGCTTAACTCTGTACTGGTACATATTCGGTTTCTCAACACATGTTGTCGAAGAAGCGTTGATTGGTTTGATTTGTAGCCCTCTTTCTGTTCTGACCACGTTTTTTGAGGTACGATCCAGTTTGCTCATAATCTTCTATTCAGTCGATTTATTGTTGAGTAATTAACATATAACAAGCTGCTCACATAACGCTTAATTTTTTCCTCTACTATCAAAATTGAAGCTATCCAACACAATCATATTTCTCAAATGACGTATTCGATTCATGTTTTATTAGCCTAGTGGTTAAACTAATGACTTAGTTATCATGGGAAAAAGGAATAACACTCAAAAAGTTACAAATTGATTATTTTTCTTATCTTCCAAAAGTCAACAATATAATATAAACAGTTTAGAACTGATTAGAAGACATACTTGACATGAACCACCTATGATTTCTCACAGTAAACGTCTATATTTTATTAATAAAGCAGAATAAATTAGAATATGTGGATGCTACGAGAAGTTTAATTGTATCATGACGTAGTCATACCTACGTCACTGTTGAACAAAAAAAACCTCATTTGATCAAAATGTTGATTTTTATACTGTTATATGATGTACTGAAATTCAATGTAATATCCCAAACGGATATCGGAAAAAAAAATTTCAGCACCCTGTATATCAAAAACCAAACATAACATGAAATTTTCGACATCGTATTAGCTCATGAATCACCAATTGAAATAAGTACGTGACATTGACTAACACTGATAAACTATAAAAGAGTTCACACTGTGGATACATTATTATAACATTATAGATAAAAAATAATCAACCGTATCCACTAAAAAATACTATTCAAGTACTGAAGATTTTTCGGCTACCAAGTAGCCATCATCAGAGTAAAACTAAATTATAAATCAAAGTGTGCCTGTTTAAATACTATTTGGGAATAGGAATGCAAACAAGGGTTTCCCTCAGCTGGATATAAAAGCAATTTATTTAATTTCGATTTATCTCCAGTTGAGGGTAGGGGTTACCCCACTTGTTTGCATTATTATCGCCAAATAGTCCCCAGTACTTCAAAAGTATTTCTACTGGTTAATATGATTAACTAACACCCTGTATCTAACCTTCACAAGTGTCCCAAATTCTCAGTGACGTCTTTGATGTGAAGTCACAGTGTATTTTATGCGTTTACTCTGTGGAAAGTTTTATAGTTCATGTAACAGCAGGTGTCAGTGTGAAACAAGATTATATTACAGTGTGAATAATTCGAGAGTCAACCTGGCAGCTGATGTCAGTATAAAACATAGAGTGATAAAATACATTATATTAATTATATGAATAAAATTTCAATGTTACTTAGAGTATAGGTTAACGGCTTTCATTAGCGTTTTCTGAATCATTTCCATTCATACGTAATAAGCCGCGCAATATTAGAGTTATCACATACATATTCAATTAGGCGAACTACCTCCAATTACAAATATCACGTGGCACTCATCTCGAACAGGACTAGATTAGACATATTAACAGACATTCCTACTGATGAAAGGAAACAACCAATAAAACAATGAACGAGGTCGAGACTAGTAAATATGAAATATAAAAAAGTTTACTGTAAACTAAAATCATAATAAACTTTAAACTTGCTAACGGAAAATAACTGGACAACTTGAGAATATATCAGACCACATTCTAACACCAAAGAGAATGGCCTTCTTTTCAACATAACAGATAAAACGAAAATAATGTTGAACATGACATGAACAACAAAACATTCTAAAAAGCTGAAATTATAAGTGAAATACTCCGAATAACAACAGCGTCAACAATAAACATATCAAAGCTACATGAAATCTTATAATTTAATTGTTAATGCATTGTTAAATTTTACCGAGATTTCTACCGAGTAGCTAAATTATCCTTCTGGTATCTTCTAGTATAAATCAATATACCTAAGTTAA
This sequence comes from Endomychus coccineus, assembly GCA_958510875.1. Taxonomy (NCBI): domain Eukaryota; kingdom Metazoa; phylum Arthropoda; class Insecta; order Coleoptera; family Endomychidae; genus Endomychus; species Endomychus coccineus. The sequence continues at coordinate 160,698,848 of OY294068.1, forward strand.
ATGAAACCCTACTATGTTAATATCACTCCTATTTGTAACTTCCGTTACTGAAGTTTCAGCGTTATTAGGTCATCTTCAGACTTTGGAAGCATCTTTTATGTTGAATCAATAGAATGTTCAATGAACAGGGCCTTCATTCTATATTAGGTTTAATAAACACATAAGATGCTTTCAAAAATCGGTTCCACATTTGCAGATCATTTCTCCGAGAATAATAATTTTTTTCACTAAAATATGTGGGATTCAGATGACTGCGAGCAAAAGTGGGTCACAACTTGGACCAAAATGTAGGTTATGTAAAAAGGAGAGGAAACCCTTGGACTGTGAGGTTTCAACAAACCACAATGGGGCTGTTTTGAAGGATTACCCTTGAACCCAGATACTATATAATGCTCTTCTGCCCTCATGATGCTAGGCTTCTGGATAAGGACTCAAATCGTGGAGTGTAGCTATGAGTTAAAAGGGAAGTGACGTAATCCTGTGGGACCGAAAGTCCTCAGTGAGCTTTTGCTTAACTTGATTCTGTTCATAATAAAAATAATGAGATGTTACAAGTCTCTTTTTCCATTCAAGTAGAGTGTTGAGTTATAAAATTAAAAAGGTCTATTTCAGTTCCCAAAGCATTAAGTTCTATATCTCCGGGCGAAGAAATCAATAAAACTTCTTACTCTATACAAAATATGGCTGAAGTCTCGTTGAGAAATATTTTTTTGTCTGAAAACGAAATAGCAACACGACTCGAGGTATCACTTTTCGACCTCTGTACAATATTGAGAACTGAGTTTACCATCCGAATTTGGGTTCATGTCGTGAATCCATTCTTACCTCTTGAACTGATGGTAATTATTTCAGTTGAGACAACGTTCAATCAATGCATATACATTTTATGAACTCACATACTCGCGATTTATCAATTTTGCTTCAAATGATGAAATAATGAGAAGTGAGATAACACTTAACTGTAGAAATGACGTGAGCGAACGAGAAAGTTGTGAAAGTGTTGATTCAACAAGTCTTCTGAAGAAGAACTTGAGACAAAAACTTACCTCAAGACAAGATAACCGATTGAGACTTCATTATAAATTTACTACTGAGGATACTAGTCTTAAATAACTTAATAGATGATGTGCGGGGAAACGAAGTCTCCTGGAGAAGAACTTGGGACAAAAACTTACCTCAAGACAAGATAACCGATTGAGATTTCATTATAAACTTACTACTGGAGATACTAGTCTTTAATAACTTCATAGATGATGTGCGGTGAAACCACATGTTGCCTAACAATGTACATCTATGTCTTCTAGATACTGAGGTGTTAATTCCTATATATGTCATCCTATAATGTAATTTTCTATGAACACTCAATCGGCACGTTTTGCAACAATACTTTTTATGAGAATCTGAACGTTAAGTTCGAAATAATGACATAAATCAACAACGTCAAGTTAAAGGATTAATATCAGGAGTAAATATGAGGTTCAATATAGATAAACATAAAGATAGCATTGGATAAACATGCTAATAAACAAACATTTCCACTGTGGATTGATGAAAAGTAGTAGATATATTACATTTTTCGTGATTAATTTTCCTACTATCTCCAAGTTTGGTAGCAAGTTCCTCCTAAGTAGGTAAATATTAAGTTACAATCTTAACTATATGAACCTATAATTTGTATCAATTTATTTATCCACGGGATATCCCTATTAATACGTTATAAAAAGTAAATGAAAAAATTATGAATACTTAATAATAAAGAGTATCTAAAATTAACATAGCTGTAACAATATCAAAATAAATAAATATAATTGAATGTACTTTTGTATCAATTAGAAATGATTCTGAAACCGTGTTCTAACGAAACTATAATTTAATGCAGTTGAACAGGAATAATTTTTAGAACAGTATTTCTATACACTTTTCAATTTTACTTGCCGGAGTTTTGAATAAACTCATTGTTCTAACATATCTACTACCCTGCCATAAGGTAATCGCTGTTTACTGGCATACAAATTCAATGTCCTATCTTCAGTCGTTTTCGAGTTATTGAGTGGAGTGGTCCATCTAAATACTCGACGCTACTCGCTCTGTTTCACGTGTCGTTCGTTACGCTAACTTTGTGGCCGATTGTGGAGAGAAATAGAACAACACGTTCGCTGCCGGCGCATCTGCAGGTACGGCACCCGACAAAGAGCTACCGCATTCGGTTGACGGTAACCGAAAAAAGGCTAGCGCTAGCACACTTCCAATGCTGATAATCACGGTGGCGTTATCTACGCCACTGATGGCGATTCTTCACCATCGATTATAACGATTCAAAAGAGGTTCACTGATATTTTCGTTCGTGGTAGTATGACCACAAAGGATGCCGAACCTTCTGGTTGTTCAATTGAGGTTACATATTGGACGATCGGCAAGGTAAAGTGCACGAGATTGCTGTGACTATGGGCATAACAAATGAAAGGGTACGGAACATTTTGTATGAATTTTTGAATATCGAAAGCTTTGTGCCAGATGGGTGCCGCATTTGCTCTTTCTTGACAACAAGAGCGACTTTTTGCACCATTTTGTAACCGTGGACGGAACATGGATCGATCACTACATACCAGGAACCAAAGGACAGTCGGAACATTGAACTTGTCATGGCGAATCGAAGTCGAAAAAGGCCAAAGTGAGTTTATCGGCCAACAAAGTCATGACGACAGTGTTTCGGGATGCACACGATATCGTCCATATCGATCTCCATGAAAAGGGCAAAACGATCACCGGCATATGTTATGCAGAGCTGTTGAATCGATTCAACACCGATTTGAAGAGAGAGTGGCCGCATATGGCAGAGAAAAAAGTGCTCTCCAACCAGGACAAAGCACTGGCGCACAGGCAATGGCAACATTGAATTGAATTTGTTCGTGATCCACCATATTCTCCAGATTAGGCCCTCTGAGATTTTCATCTATTTCCAAGCTTGAAGAGATGGCTCGGCTTGAAAAGATTTGGCTCCAACGATGAGGTCATCACTGGAACAATCCCTTATTTTGAAGGATTGCCGAAATCGTATTATTTGGAAAGAATCGAAAAATTTGGGAACCAATGGATAAAGTGTATCGGTCTACAAGGAGATTAAGTTGAGATATAACACAACTTTTAACCAAATAAATCATTTCTTGTCCCCTTTTTCAGGAACTTCTCACGTTGCCCTTGTAAGTCTAATCATTATAGTATAAAGTCGTTCCCTGTTGATGTATCTTCTGCTTACAACTTAGCTCAGATGATGAACATAGGTAAGCAATAGTGGATAATGAAAACATTCATTGTTCATTTAGTGTAAGTTAGTGGTATTGTTTCCATAACTTCATAAGGTTTGATTTTCGCTGTTTTAATTTGAATGGGGTTATGCGAAAGTCCCTTTTTTCACCTCACTCATTCAATTCGTCTCAACCCTTTGGGCATATAAGCAGCGTACTGACCGACATAGTTTCTATATCTGCCCAAATGGGTTAGATGTGGTATGTAGTTGAGTATCACCTCCGGATCTTCTGGAAGGAATAAAATACAAAATTAATGGAGGATATTCCTTAAACTATCTTCATAATTTGACAATCACTTGCTTGAACGTGAACACGGAAATTAATTTTTACTTCAATGATAAACAATGGTGGTGACCTTACCATAATATAATTCACACATTATTACTTATTTGATAAATAGTTATGACCTATCAGATCCGTGACCTCAGTTCGTGTTAATCATTCAGTGCATGTGATGTGTGATATATAGCGAATAAACAATTTGTATGAATTATAACAAGATATTTTCACTCAACTAATTTCATATAAGTGTGATTTATCCCTTCAAAAAAGCAGGAATAGAGCAATTAGAAGGGAATGGAGGTAGTCCAGAAACATATTGGAAAAATCAGACTTCCAAATTGAAGGTAATTAAGAATCTATTGATTCCATAACACACACAGATATCATGTCATAAATAGCCTAGATCGATTCAGAAATTTTTGAATAGGAAATATATCCGCAGAAATCCTGGCAAATTTTTTGGGTTGGTTACAATACTTCCCTTATACTATGCAATATATATTCTTCCATTTGAAGAAATTGAGATTTTCAATGTTTCTCATTCATTTCATGTAATTTATTCAGTAACGGCTTCAATATTCATTACACAGCAGTTATGATCACTTAAAATGGTAGTTCACATGAAAATGGCGTATGTTCGGAAGGCGGCATTTGTCACTTTTTCTAGAAAAAATGGACCAACTCAAAAACGATTCTTTTCCGTTATAAGGTTGATACAAGAATTTTAATCAGAATCATAAGAGGAATCCAGGATGTTCTACTGAAATATGTATGTTTTTGCGTAGGTGAGGGGAAATCTTGCATAGGCGCCTCGAGGGTCTGTGCCTTTGGGTGTGCCGGATTCTTACCGACTGGAACCTTTCACCGTGAGGTTGGGCTTATCGTTTTGAAGGTATGCTCGACGACCAACCGCGTATGCCGTGCACTAACACAGCACATCACACCAGACCCATCGTGCAGAGATGTTTGTTGCACGAGGCAATCCGGTCTGGAATGCCACAAGATTCCGTATCTCTTGGCTGCTGAAGGTCAGTGGATTTTACACTAGTTGCTGCTGGAAATATCCCATCAGTCGTTTGAAATGCGACATACGGGGCAGTTACCTCCAATACGCACATTGCTCTGCCTCGAGTCATTTTTTAATTACGGATTTTGCTGTTGCATGAGAAAGCTCATACGAATGTCACTCTATTTGGGGTTCTTTACTAGTGTATTGAAATATACTAAGGTGACGACACTTTCGAGGAAACCAGAATTGTCTCAATAACGGAAATAATTTGGTTGGATTCTCAATATTTCCTTCACACTCTCAACAATATTTTCAGCATTCAGCTACTGAGTGCGCAACAGGAGTAAAGCGTATAATATTCATTCCTTTTGGATTTCCGGACAAATAGGGAAATACCAAGACAGTCCAATTCTCCAATTATGATTACTTATATTGGCATATAAGGTTTGATGACGTCATCACAATTTTTTCCAAATCACAGTCGATATTTCGGTTTACATGAAATTATAACCCCACCTTCTTTGTTATAAATGAAAAATCGCACTGTATCGATCGACTGGCCACGTTTTTTTGTGAACGTAATCTGTAGACATTACTAATTGATGACGACATGTGTGTAGTCTCGAATTTTTGAAGCGTAGCTTTCCTGGCTTTAGAATGAGAAAAACCGAGTAAATATATAATAACAACCTACCTGTTTATACCTTGCAGCCCGGTAATATGGAGCAGTGAAAGATATACAACCTAAATTTCCTCTGTTCCTTATGCTTTGTACTCATGTTTGGTACTGAATTCTTCGAGAAAATAAATAAGTGTAGATATTTAAAAAAAACCAATCACATTATTTTTAATTCAGAGTAGCCTTGACCTGATATAAGGCAACCCATCCGCGATTTGGTTGTTTACATATTATGTTTGATGAAAAATAATTTCCATTAGGAAAACATGTGTGTGAAGGTCTCAATCTCAGATTCTAACATAGTTCCTACCGATGCTTCCAGTATCTTTCTATTCTATGATTAAATACTAGATTGCGACGTACATCATTCTCCCTGACTGCATCGGGATGTATATTCTGTATCAGTTTTCGACCAATCGGAAACGACTTAGCTACTTTCTTGGAGTAATTAATTATCTTGATCCACGCCTTGTCGTTGAATACAGCGTTCATATGACGACCTTTGGGTCAGTTGCTATGGTTACAGATTGGTATTCACGCGTTTATTACGTTCATCGCTTCAAGTGACAGTTTGCATTGTTTGCGGAACAGTAAATTTAACAAAACTATTATTCATTACTGATTGATAAAACATAGGTAAATAACCTCTTGTAGAGGAAAATGGCAAGCAGTGATGAAGATGAAGTAAATATGGAATGCATATCACCAGAAATAAGAGAACTTGCGAAAATTACTGTAAGTCAATTAACACCAAATAAATTAAGTCATTAAAGCATTCCACTTTATGGAAAACCATGTTGAATGAAATCAACGATGAACATCAAGAATGATATAAGTTTTGGTCATATTCAAACTTTAAATCATTCTTAAAAAGAAAATCCGAAGGTTATCAGGCAAAAACAAAGTCGAATTTAGGGGAGGGCAACCGGGGCCTCCACAAAAGAGGGGCCCTCACAATAGACCTCGGAAATCTTTTAAATTCCGACTAGTAAACAACTTTTCCTTTGATATTTTTTTTCGCTGTTTTACCTTTACGTTTACCTTTGTACGAACATGATTACATTGTTCTTAAATATTAACAGAAATCATTGATCTATATTTGCTTACTCCAATCAGGCAAATAATTTGGGTCCAGGGGGCCTCCACTTATTTGTTGCCCCGAGGCCTCCAGACCTCTAAATCCGGCCCTGAGCAAAAAATCTACAGTTTTATACCCTCAAGGTATGAATACATTTATTTTTAAAGGAGCTCTCGAGGAAATAAGCTTGGGCATAAATGTATAAGGTACTGAAAAAAGTACATAAGTACTGATTTGGTATCTTAAGATTGCTTTAATAACCGGAATAATGGGCGTCTGTAGGAAAATCGAATTTTACCAAATGGAAATTAATGATATTCAAGACCTAGGTCCTGCTATTTTGATCAATATACCAGATGCTGATACACGCTTTTCCATAAAATACACAATTACCGGAGAATACGGCCAGATTATAAAAAAAATATTTAGCACTTCGACCGCCAAATGTATAAATTAATTTTTTTTTGAACTACCAAAAAGAAAAATGTACCAGACGAGTGGTAGGCTTGAACAAACTCAGTAATATATCAATACAAGTTGCTACTTATTTGAATTTCAAATATCGCGGTCACTGTATTCGTCGTACTTCAGCAACTATGCTTGTTGACAGTGCTGATTTAATAGAATCAAAACGACATGGAGGTTATAAATCATCACAGGTAGCAAAAGAATACATTGGACATTCTATACAAAATATGTTAAAAGTGGCAAAAAAATAATACACCATATTGAGCATTGAAAGCAAGCAAACAGCTTTAAACTTTCAGTTTTACAACTGACATAACCTCAAGAGAAGAACGCTTCATTGGAAACGCCTATTAAATGTACATTGCCTGATATTTCTTTTGAGAATTGTTCAACATAACCGTTTCGTGTAAGTGTATATGAGTGAAATAAAATGAATTCATGAGTTTGTGATATTTTGTCAAATAAAATAAACTTTTTTTGCGAAATTTCTGGAAGCTTGTTGGAGGAAAAATAGTCTACTAACACGTTTGGAATGGCATATTCCATGCTCGCGAACAGTAGTCCTCGCCTTCGGCTCGGAGTACAAACTCTTCGCTCCCTTGGAGTATGAGGTATGTTGTAGAATATACTATTCTCGTCAGGTTGCAGTCATTGGTCTAGAAAGATCAGAAATATATTAAAGAGTTTATTCACTCTACTATATAAATTTATTCAATCAACTGAATAAAACTCTATATTCTAGACGGACTCAATATTTGAAAGTTATTTGTTTCTATCTCGAGTTCTGAAACTAATCGGACACTTGTGAATTCATTGCGAAATTTATTATTCTTCATCAGAGCAACAGTTCACGTAAACATTATGGAACTAGTTTATCTGCCACTATCGTTTATTGATTAATTTCAAGGAACACAATGAATACAATAGGCATGTGGCTTTGAGTAAACAAAAATTATTGCTTCCTAAATTGAATCAATGAAATATAGATACAACAATGTTATAGTTATCATTTTAGATTACATTCTATCACAATAAACTTTTTATACGCAGTGCTGAACATGAGACTGAAAAACACCAACAAATTAGTGGCGTTAATATATCAGAGAACAGAAATAAAGTCACATCTCTAGTTTTTATAGGAAACCTTTATATGGAGCCATTTTCAATGATATTGGAATTGTAACAATAGTCAACTTGAACAAAGAAGGAAGTAATAATATTTTTTTATTCAGTATTAACGTACTGAAGGCGATTGTTTATCAATAGTGCAGTGGAATGGTTATTGAACCCGTAAATCCATGGAAAATGGATCGATTTTGATGGGACAAAGTATCCCTTCAGATTGTCACCAGAAAAAAGTCGACCACAAAAAAAATTACGCAAATTGTTTTTATTTTTATCATATTTTTATATAATATGCATACTCAGAACTTGATTTTTTTGACAAACATGATTTTTTATGACAATTCAAATACTTATGTATGCATTTGAAGCTTTTGGGCAAATTCGTATATTTTATAATAAATATAATTAGCGTATACCAAATTATCAAATTTTTGAGTATATATGCAACGATATTGACGATAAAATTGAACTCACAATACCAAAATTATCCGAAAACGGAGTCGGAGTTCTGGTCGAATTCATCTATTTTGTTAATAAACAAATTGTTTATAACAAAAAATATACTTCATCCGATCGAAAACGGTCAAATTTTGCATTTTTCAGAGATTCTTTGAGTAATCTCAAAAATGAGCTAATTAAATTGTTTATTTATTGTTTCTAAGCAATATAAACAATTTGAGCAACTTTATTTGTGGTAAATTTTTTTCTCGATGGCATTCTGAAGAGAGTGCACTTTGTTTCATCAAAATCGATCCATTTCCCAAGGATTTACGGGTTTGGCCTATTTTAATAACCATTTGACTGCACTACAACACCAATTTTGTTTCAATGTAATTTTTGTAGAGCCATTCTCTCTGAAATCATGGATGACAGCTTTGCAAGTTAAAAAATGCTCTTTTAAAATGAAAAATTGTTAAGTTAGTCGAGGAAATAAAGCACAAATAGGCCAAAAGGTCGAAAAAAAAATCGGCGGAACCGATTTTGACGTTTTTTTTTTTAAATCGATTCAGGAAGCTATTTAGAAAGAATGTTACCAACTTGTTTTTGTATGACGTGCATTTTTACATTTCTATAGAAGAAAATGCATCTCTTTGAATGGACTATCAGGAGCTGAAGTTATATGGGAAAAAATGCCGAGATATAATCGAAATAGCCCAGAATTTTTTACACGGGAGTTTTTGGGGTCGTTGATCACGATTATGATGCTAGGTTCAAACTACGTCGCACTTTGGACTCTGGGATCCACAAAGGTCTTCTCCAGGGAATTGGTGGAATTATGTTTTGGAATGGAATGAATCTTGTGAGGGAGGGTCTTTTGAGGTTGCTGGTTGTGACCATGCCCCTCAATGATGATCAGCATACCCTGATTACCTAGGTCATCTCTGAGGAATGTCCTTCAATATGCTCAAAACGTAATGAAAATCATCTCTCGGGGGTTTTGTGGATCGACAGGTGCAACGTGGTTCGAATCTGGCACCGGAATCATGATCAGCGACCCCAAAAAAAAGTTATACCTGGGCATTTTTCTTTGATATTGAATTTCAGCTTCTGAAAGTGCATTCAAAGAGATCCATTTTTCTCTATAGAAAAATAAACTGGCAAAATTTTTTCTAAATGACCTCTTGAATTTATTTAAAGAAACCTCAAAATCGGTTCAGGCATTTTTTTTTCGACCTTTTTTGCTTTATTTCCTCGACTATATTGAATAATAACCAACTTAAATGAACAATTTTTTCAACTCTTTCTACCAATGACAAAATAGTGATATAATAAACAATTAGTGTGTGAACACACTATTTCTGTAATGATAATGATATTTTAATCTTTCAATTTTCGACTAATTTGATTTCTCCAGACGGCAAAATATCGTTTCTACAAATGAGAATATATTCTCGGATATAAAAGGTATAATTTTGGAGTCATGAACCTTCAAAATTACACTCGAATTTATAATTATATGAAGACAATTGTTCAGTTTCGTACAACCTTGTTAATGGGGAATCCAAAAAACTAATCCATGTCATTCAAAATAATTATATTGAATTTGAATCTTCATTTTATATTCTATGCTTCATTTTGCAGATCTTTTGAATGGAAAATACCAACCAATGCCGAACTAGTTCCTTTTGATATTAAAACCATCTCACGATAATCTGCCGCTGTTTGAAACCTTGAATTGATGGCTTTGTCTCAATTCAATCAATCCTCCAAATCTCATAGTTACCGAGATAGTAATACATCTGATTTGTAACAACCTATATATTCGATATTTTGGTCATTGCAGTGGTTCTTGTATGATTATATTCATCAAATTATATATAGTATGTCAACTACAACACCTACATGTGTATAATATAGATATATGTTCAAACCTAAGTGTCTTAGATCAACAGGATTATCAAAACGCAAACGTCTAAGGAATAAGATCAATAATCAGTCCATTACATAATAGATTGATTATATTTTTCAATGCACCATATCAGAAAATGTGTATTGCAACTTTTGATAATTCATTTGATTAGAGATTTGTAATTTTGCTTTATATATTTCTGTTGCAAAGAAATATGCAAAAATACAAAAATTTTGCTTTTTGAAAATAGTGTTTATAAAAAAGACCGAATATTGATAGGATTCTTTTCTTAAATAAGTATCTACAGATGATGAGCTTCGAAATCTAAACGTATATAAAACTTAAATCAAGTGTGGTAAACACTTGAAGTTCATAAACGGATAATTGGATGAATGAATGTCGAATAATGAATTTAAAAAATCATTATATCTTTTTAATTTTACAGGTGAATAATGACTTCCAGCCAAATGGGAGAGAAAGCGAAATTATCAGTGGAAAATGAAAAAATCAAGCGAAGGAGGTATAAAGTAGGAGATGATGATTTCAAACCACCGGATGGAGGGTGGGGTTGGATAATCATAATAGCTTGTGGAGCCAGCAATGTAAGTGAATTTTGACAAGATTACATACCTAATCCCTGTGGAGGTACTATAGGAATGGCAATTCTCAGAGATATGAATTTCAATCCTCGTCGTTACTAAGCTGGTTGTCTGGCGGTATTTCTGTATACTGCAATAATCTGAAAAATAATTGCTTTTGGGTCCCTTGAAATAGTTTGATTTGAAATAAAGTTTTATAAATTATTATATCTTGATAGAACATACAAGATGTCAGGCAGCCCTATCGACGAAGTGTCGCGTAACCAGATATCTCGTACTCGGAGCACCGACTTCTCGACCAGCCAGGAAGTATGCTTAGCTGAGTAAGTCAGTGAAACTTTTCCCCTGTGTCAGAAGGAAACTACGTGTAGTTGAAAAGAACCTCCACGGAACGTTATTGCACCTAGTCTTATTCCTATAGGTCGCTTTTATAACATTGGGTCTGACCCCGATGTTCTAAATTAAACACATTTTCTAAGCTTTGCGCGTAAGGTTGCCCCCGCCAGTTCAATATTTTCATAAAAACAATAAAAAATAGAGTTCTTCCCCACCTACTCATCCGGTAAGCTAATCTTCTTGTTCAGCCTGTTTTTACTTCTTGAGGAATAATCCATTGTTTGCATCAATCCAAGACATACTAGTATATATCTTACCTAGATTCTACACTCAAAGTGATTAAAATATTCTTAATCTCTTTTTCATTGTTGTTAAGATAATATCTATATACTGTTATAAGTAATTTCCTTTAAAGGATACCAGAATTGTAATCCAGATTAATTTTTGCTCCTCAGGTAATATTTTTTCGATATCAATTAATATCCTGTTTGTTAGTATTGTAGCAGATTGAATTCAAGTAACCAGATTGAGATTAAATTAATTTGTCAAGCTCTGTCCATCTAATTTGTATTCATATAATTCAACGGAGAAATTCTTAAAGCTCAAGTGACTCCAAAAGAGTGCAACCTACGTTAAATTCTGCTTGTAGTATTGTAAAAGAAAGAGACCCGGAGCTGTAGGTAGCTTGCGTAAGAGTATTTTGAAGCATTGAATTGGCTCATGTTTAGAATCCAGTTGTGAAGCAATACTAGGAGTATGACAGCGCTGAACTTGTGCGCGTCTTCCCCGTTTCGCAGAAAGTGTTAGCGTCCTTCGAATTATATAGTGATAGTTGGATAACACGCATAATTTGATCCGACGTGGGACTCTAGAATTTGACTACTTATACTTAAGACGAAGTGAGCGTATCGAACGCAGTCTTCTCTTGAATGGGGTTATATGGCACAAGGTATGTTTCCGTGTAGTGGCCAAACAGTGAATGCTATCCACTTGACATTCTGACACAAACTAGATATGATGGTCGAAATTTACTGGTACAAAAATTCCGTACCCTCAGCTGTTTTTGAGCAGAGTGGTGCTTAGAAATACTTGACACTATTCTCTTGTTTCACGCGTCTTTCTATGCGCTAGCTGTCTGGCCGACTGTAGAGAGGAATAGAACAACACGGCGTTCACTGGCTGCATCTGTTGGTGAGGCATCCGACAAAGGACAAGCGCGTTCCGTTAACGGCACACGACAAATGACGCTTTACACTAATTTAAGTGATAAATCTGAAGCATATCACATTTTTCTGAATTGGAAAACACAATTTTCACTCGTTGAAACTGTTTAAAAGTTATATGTCTTGTTTAGAAGAACGATAGTGATTTTTTGTTTTTGAATATCAAAGCCGCCTATCTCATTTTCCGTTAATATTTAAATAAGTAATATTATCCTGTTTTTCCATATCGTATTCAACAGTAAGTGCTGGAGTTGAAATTGCTTCTTATTAACTTTCAATGTAGAATTTTATCAGTACCATAAATTTAGAGGTTTATTTTACGGAAAAATTTAATTTTTGACATAGAATCGTTCGAAAATTGAAGGTGTGATGATTCAAAGCCTTTAGGAAGCCCAAAAGTCATGACAATGAAATGAACAATTCATGTTCGCATTTGGAAAAAAAATTATGATTTCTGACGAAACATCGCATCTATAATTGTTATTGTCCATCTTATAGACCATAAACAGTGAAATTTCGTGGTCTTCCGGATATCTCAAATATATTTGACGTTATTCCTAACCCAATACGACATATTGCTAAGCATCAAATTGTGTAACTTTGTCACAATCTAACCGACCCTTTATATCATACCATTTCCGAGGCCCTAATGTTGAGGCTTGAAATTGAGCCACTCCTTACATGAAATTTTCATGTTGGGGGAGAAATATCAGATATGAATCAGCCTAAAAATACACAGTTCTATGGTAGATGTCCCAACAACCTTCAAAATTCCATGTACAGATTCGACTCTGTGATCGACTCGATGCTGCAGTACCTGATGAATAAAAATCAAGAAATGAAATATCGATAGAAATAAAGAGTGTCTTCAACTCCCCTTCGCCTACCGATTTTCGTAATAGTATCGAACATCCTTAACTCAGTTACGATAACGAGTTATGTTATATCAATATTTAACTCATTGTATTGTTTCAGCTAGTCACAGTTCCAATGTTCCAACAGTTTGGATTGGTATTCCGAGAAAGGTTTAAACACTTAGGAATAACAACAGCAGAAACCACAATGGTCACTAATTTACAATTTGCTTTCAATTCATGTGTGGGTAGGTACGTGGATGTTTTCTATTATATTCTCAGATTATTGCCTGAGGCTGAGGCATTATATAACAGTTACATGATTTTCAGTCTTATCTTTTTTGATTGTGAATGAAAAATAACCAGCAACATCGATTCACTCCAATAGATTCACGAATGTTCATAAGAATGGTGAACAAATCTTAAAGAATTACTTCCCAGTATGATTATTGAGTTATTAAGAATATATTCTTGAATGGAGAAGGATAATACAAGTATTAACGAATGTAACTCAAATCAGATAAAAATGTGATGTGAACAAAGCTACCAAAGAGTTCACAGCGGTATTCTGGATCTTGGGACAATTCTTTGGTAGATTCCACAGATAACTCAATAATATAGAAACAGAAAAATAGTTGTTCAAAACTAATAATGGTTTCTATGTTAGGATATATTAAGGGATTTTTCTCCCATTGGTTTCATCGACATTTCTCCAGAAGTTACTCTACGACTCCCTCAATTTTTTTGTACTACGAGGCGAAGGTCAACCTTGAAGATTTTCGTAACCATGGAAAAAAGGGATTTCGTATCTTGAATGAACATTATTTCTTGCGTGGCAAAAACATTCAGCAAACCAAAGCATATCTTGTTAAAAATTATGGGCTCTTCACCATCGATTGGAACGATTCACAAGTGGCTCACTGATTTCCGTTGTGGTAGTATCACCACAAAGAACGCCGAGCATTCTGGTCGTCGAATTGAGGTTACAACGCCAGAAATCATCGATAAAATCCATGGTATGATTTGGACGATCGAAGAGTTGAAGTGCCCGAGATTGCTGAGGGTATGGACATCTCAACCGAATGGATACAAAACATTTTGCATAAATCTTTGAATAGGAGAAAGTCATCTGCTTGATGAGTGCCGCATTTCCTCTCGGTTGACAACAAGCGCGACCGTGGGACAACTACAAAGGAGTGTTTGGCAATGTTCAAGGGAGATAAGGAAGACTTATTTATTGCGCCGTTACGGAACATGTATCCATCACAACACACCAGAAACTGAACAGTCGAAACAATGGACTTGACCTGGCGTATCAAAGCCGAAAAAGGCCAAAGTGGGTTTATCGGCCAACAAAGTCATGGCAACAGTTTTTTGGTATGGTCCATATCGATTACCTTGAGAAAGGCAGGATGATCACTGGCGTATATTATGCAGAACTGTTGGATCGATTCAACGACGATTTGAAGCGAAAGCGGCCGCATTTGACAAAGAAAAGAGTGCTCTCCCACCAGGACAACGTACCGGCACACAGGTCCGCAGTCGCAATGGAAAATTGCATGAATTGCGCTACGATTTGATTTCTCATCCACCTTATACTCCAGATTTCGCCCCTAGCGAATTTTATCTATTTTCAAACTTGAAGAAATGACTCGGTGAAAAGAGAGTTGGCTCCAACGATGAGGTCATCGCTGAAACAAACGCCTATTTTGAAGGATTGCCGAAATCGTATTATTCGGAAGGGGTGGAAAAAGTAGAAAAACGTTGGACGAAAATCATTGGGCTACAAGGAATTATTTTGAGCAATAAAATAAGTTTTGACCAAGTAAATCATTTCTTGTTACATTTTTCACCTTGCCCTCATACGCTCTTCTGTACTTTTAGGATATTCATTCCAGTTCATGAAATCTTGGAAGACTTTATCTTTGTTCTCGGCTTCAGTTACTTGGATTTGCACAGATCATTATCAATGTGACTAATGAAGCCTACAATATGTTGCCCGAATGCACACTTACCAGTGTGCAGAAATCATGTACAATGCTCATACTTTGTCCATTTGCAATAGATGTAGGTATAGGTGTGAAATAATATACCCATTACCTATTTTTCTATTCGTTCTTCCATCTTTGAATGCTTGGAAATGGAAAAAATATGTTCAGTTCATGAAGCGTCACCATACAAATGGGACAGAATTATCAAGGTACTCAAATCACGTGATTGAGAATATTTCTTCTAAAACAAAAACAATATGCGTTCAATGACATATTAAGAGAGCTATTTCAAGAGTTCTAGAAATGATAATGAATTATAGTTTATCTGTTCCATGTAAAATTTAGTCATCAAATTATTTCCATTCATTATTAATCGAGTATTCATATCTCCAATCAAGGATCACAATGTGTCAAGTATATCCAAGTCAGACTGAATTATTCTGCATAATAACATAAGTTTTGCCTGCGATCATACTAATCACAATTTTTTTTCAGGCTTACTCAATGGACCAATGTTTAAATTTTTCAGTTATAGACAAGTTGGTTTCGCTGGATCATGTCTTGTCGTCATTTCCTTGATTGTTACAACATACTGCTCTTCGTTGTGGATGTACATAATATTTTATGGAGTCTGCTACGGTGAGAAATTTCTAACAAATAATGAATATTTATAGAACATAATTGCGTTATTTTGTGATATTCAATTTTTAACAAATTGAATACCTTCCTCTCATATAAACTTATTTCCGAAAATACATAATAATGGAGATATACCCCTTCAAAGGAAATGATAAAAATCTGGAATATTTTCCGAACGCCTCAAATCAAATCCATATTCCGAATTAAGATACAGGATCTGAAGAGCCATTCACATATCATCAGTCAAATTCTGTCTCATGTTTAAGGGGTAGTTTTTGGAGGCACCATTCAGTATTTCTCCCAAATTTTTCTAATTTTCAAATATTTCGAAGAGTTACTTATCGGCTTTCGAACATACGTTGAAGGTGTTGGATTATATCCAGAAGGAAGCTATTTGTATGGTTGATGATTTTACACTTACGAATTCATTGATCTCTCTAGAACATCGTGGGAAGGAGGGCGGTCTCTACCTTTTCAACAGGTATTTCCATGGTCCTTCACGACAGATTTCAGATAGACGAGCTCGAGCTAGTCACCTCTTTATTGTCAATTCTGCCGAACTTCTTCCTACCCGACTTAATTTTTCTATCGAACGGCAGAGTTGTGGAACTCTTTGATTAGTGAGGTCTTTCCCTATGACTATAACTTCCAAACCTTCAAGAAGAATTCGAATGCCACTGACTCTCAGGATGTTCTATGAACGTTATAGGTTTCCTTCTCGTGTATTAAAAGTATAAGAAAAAAAATACACAATACATGTTTCACTTATTTCATTGAGGAAATCATATTAGAAATTCATTGTCATTTAGAAACTGTTAAATTAAAATATGCCTTATTCGCTTGAACGTTATTTTCTTGAAACTTTCCTTGTTATTAAAACAAGGCAGTATGATTGAGAAATACTTTTCTGTATGAAAGAGTATTTGAGCTTATCTCTGATACATTTTTTTTGTGTCATATGAATCAACTATACTTCAAAATTCGAAGAGGTCGGGATTTGTTTTGAAAAATATAACGGTTTCATAGATATAGAAACGGTACTAGTAAGTTTATTTTTATCAATGAAGCAACTGTCAGTTTTCAAATACAGAATTACGTTTCGTAAGCATTTCTTCTGAAGTCTGAATATTTGTTTGATTTTTGACGAATTATCACGAGCAAATATGCTGTATTTTAGAGTTGATGCAATGTACATGAAATATTCAATAAAAACGGTTTTCTCGCTTACTAAAGAACGTAGAGTTCTTAATGGGTATGCATGTGTTGCTATATTTTCTGCCAAACTCTCCCAAATAGTACTACCATTCCAATCTTCAATTGATTTTTATTCCTAAGAACTTATCTACAGGTTGTGATTCTATCGATTCTATAGGAATACATAATTCATTTGAGTTTATCCAAAATGAAAAATTCAATAACTGCGTTTTATTCACTTATTGTAGATTTTATTTTTCGAATCGAACCATTGTTTAAGTGAGTGCACCATAGTTTGAATTTATCTTCCAAGATGTGGGCGACACATTGTGAGAGTGAGAGCGGTTCTGTGATAGCACTTGGCAGATCATTTGTATATCATGAGTATAAAAGAGGTCCCAAAATTGATTGCCGAGTCCGATTGTAACGCCACCTCTTTTAAATCTGATATAATGATGCAAGCACAACAGCACTAGGTCATGTCAGTCCAAATGCGTTGTATCTCGGGTCCTTAACGTATTGAGACAATTGACTCCGATAGTGTTGTCGTCACAATTTGAAAGCGCGAATATTGACCATTATCGCGCTGGGAAATAAGGGTTAGAATAAGGTGATTATTTTCTCTTCATAAGTTTTGTATAATTTCTCTCTTAACCCTTTCGTAACGGGAGCCGCAAAAAAGCGCAAATCGCTGACTGGCATATAAGCGGGAGACGCATAATTTCGAAAGCTGTAAAATAACATTTGGAAGCGGGAGTCGCGCGAATGCGGGACAGCATTTTAAACTTGTTGTAATGTGTTTGTTAACGCGAAGCTATCGACTGCCTACTCTGTTACAATCACAGTATTCACTCGAGCGTCGACAGTGAATCCAGAAGGGTACATTTATGATAGTTTCCTTCAATTTCAAATATTTTCTTTATAAAATGAGTTGGAAAAATAAAAAAGAAAATATGACTATATACCAAAAAAACATTCATTCAATAACGAAAATTCTGGATGTTCTAATCGAGTGAATAATATTGAAGCAGTGAATTGTTTTGAGTTGTTTTTCGATAATTCTGTGTTGACGAAAATCGCAGAACAAGTTAATTTATTCTATAGACAATATCGTGATGAGCCGGCAACTAATCATGTACAAAAAGGGACGGATGTGTCTGTTGCGGAATTATACTGTTTCTTAGCTATTTCGTTACTTATGCCTCAAGTGAAAAAGCTAAAGATAACGGATTACTGGTCAAAAGATGTATTGCTCGAAACGTCGATTTTTGGACAAAATTTTTCTAGAGATCGCTATTTATCGATTCTGCGAAATTTGCATTTTGTGGACAATACAGATGAAAGAAATAAAGAAGATAAACTATGCAAAATTCGAATGGTTTCAACTCATCTTCAAAATTCTTTCTCAAATATATTTTATCCATTTGAAAATTTATGTATAGATGAAAACCTCATGCTGTTTAAAGGAAGGCTTTCGTTCAAACAATATATACCTTCGAAGAGACATAGATTCGGTGTCAAATTTTTTGTTATTTGTGACTGTGAAACAGGATACATATTGAAATTTATAATATATTGTGGTACCGGAACTGACATCAAGGAAGAAGCTGATGATGTAGGGATCTCAGGAAACATTGTACTGACTCTAATGGAAAAATACATGAATGCTGGCCACACACTTTATACAGACAATTGGTATACCAGCCCGAATTTGTATAATTTATTGTGGTCAAAAAAAACGAACGCATGTGGTACAGTGAAACAGAATAGAAAAAACAAAGCTGAACAAAGGTGACATAGAATTTTACAACTCAAATAATCTCCTGGCCCTGAAATGGCAATACAAACGTGAGGTTAGTATGCTGAGTACATTTCATACACCAGAGATTGATGTCACAGAAAAAATAGATCCTAAAACAAAGGAATCTATTTCAAAGCCAAAGGTGATAATAGATTATAATGCAAACATGGGTGCAGTAGACCGCTCCGACATGTTACAAAGTTCTATTGAATCTGTACGCAAAAGCGTAAAATGGTATAAAAAAGTATTTTTTCACCTTCTTGATATGTCGCTCTTGAATGCACATGCAGTTTATAAGATGAAAAACGGCAGCAATATATCCATTGCAGATTTTCAGCTTTTGTTAGTCAAGCAGATCCTTGCCAAATACCATGTTGATACTCCGCGACCTTCAAGTAGGAGAACATCAAATGAAGACTCACCTCTGAGATTGACAGCAAGACATTTTTTATCGCATTTACAAAAAGATGATAAGAATAAGCAAACGAGAAAAAGATGTGTTGTTTGCAGTAAAAAACAGGTCAGAAGAGAAACGACATATCAGTGCCAGTTGTGTAATGTTCCATTATGTGCTATCCCTTGCTTCGAATGTTATCATACAAAAAAAATTTATTGGTCTTAGTCCTTGTATTTTTCTCTCATCTCTTGAAAAATGTTAGTGCCATTCACTTCTGAATTTAAGTTTGTTTCATTATATTTCACAGTAAAAATTATAACTATATTTTATATTGTTGATTATTTTACTATACTTTTTTTCATATTTAGTTCTGTTGGTTGAAATAAAAAAATTCTATATAATCCAAAAGTATCATATTGAATGTTTACCTTATCCCATTCAATTAAAAAAACAAAGATTCTGTGTTTTTGTGATGAGCGCATAAATGCGCATCTAATTTTTATTACGGGAAACGCAAATATGCGGGGATACTCTGAACGGGAAGCGCACGAATGCGCGAGCAATGAAAACCCCCGTATATGAGCCACGTCAAGTGAAAAAAGGCCCGTTGCGAAAGGGTTAAGACAAATATTTATGAATGCAAGTGTGGTTTTCTTGAAACATCTAGGTTTGCGTCATTATTTTTCAAAAATTGTGATTTAATACAAAATATAAAGTAAAACTTACCAATGTTTATCTCGCCATAAGAATAAAACATTCAGCTCGAAACTACAGTAATCAAAATTTTCAAATAAACATCTGTTACTCAGAGCTTCTTGTACATATGAATAAAGACCAATTTGATAAAGGTCTCACGTCTCACTATTAGTGTCAATTGTTGTCTAGGAAGTGATTTTGATAAAAATAAGTCCATTTTCACAGAAGACCTTTTAATTTACTTAAGTTTTCATATTTCAGGTTCAGGTATAGGTATAAACCAATCCGCATTGGCTCTGGCCTTAAATACCTATTTCAAAAAGAAGCGACGGATAGCTACTGGTTTATCATGGAGTATCACAGCTTTGGGACCAATAGGTTGGCCCTACATTATCACTTCCTTGGCGGAATCTTATGATACTCCGGGAACTATACTTATCTTTGCTGGTCTCTCTACACATGCAATATTTTTTTCACAGCTTCTTCATCCTGTAGAATGGCACACACCATTCAGAGATATAGAGGTAATCAACTAATTTTCCTAACAGCTTACCCTAATTTCACGTCAACATAATATTTATACATAATTTGCATTGTAGACTTCCGCGGACAGGGATTTTTGGTATATTTTGGTTTCAGGGTGAAATCCTCGTCATTATTATTTACCTTTTCCTCTGTAAATATCTCAATCCTAAGTTCAGACTATAAGAGTCTTCTGATTAATGTTGAGGGGCTTAACGTGTGTCAGGACAATCATGTCAGTATAGTGTTGATATATTCTCCAAGAGTTTAATTATCAATATTTGTGCAAGGAATCAAATTTGGAAATTATGCAATATTTCTAAACTCGGTCAACTACGTTATGATCAACTTTTTTCATATATGATGAAGGTGAAATATAATGATACCTGATGAGGTCATGTAGGTCCATGGTCAGATCTTTGATTGTAGTCACTCTTTAGCAATAAATTCACCAGAATAGTCTGGCAGACTGAAAATACTAATCAAATATCATGTTTGAAGTGAATATCGATAGTTTCTCTGATTTGAATTTAACTTAATGCCATATATTATAATAGCTATGTGTATTATTCAGGTTCCAAGCCCGAGTGTACAAGCCGAAGATGAATCACAATTAGAAAACAAGAAATTTCCTAAGAAAAAAATGACCTCATCGAGGTCGGGAATATTTTCTAGTCAATACATGTTCAACGAAGATGATCGAAACTACACGGGATACGAAATAATAGATCCTGGAACGCCTATGATGATCAAAGCAAATGACGGCTGGTTCTCCCAAAATGCAACTCCGCATGGTTCTCGAGGTTCTCTACACAGTGGAAAAGCGTCAAGGTCCCAGTCGGGTCTTCCGTCAGGGCAAAACTCAGTCGCTCTTTCGACACGTGCATCCTACAGTAACATTGCTGAAGCTAAACTGAGGAAAACATCCATGAGTACCTTCATGGAAAAAGAAACATTTCGACCTCACAATAATACATCTGAAGCTAAAACAAGGAAGTCTCCTTCTGGTAATAACATAGAAAGAGACCTGAAAGACCGTACCAAGAGACAACTCTCTCAAAATAATCTTGTCATCAAAGAAGAATTGGAAGATTTCAGTAATGGAGACAATATGGAAGCGGAAGCACATAATACACTACTTCCACCTAAAGATAGTGCTAATGAACGCATGGTATTACAAAATGCTGCCGAAAAATTGGCAGAATATAAAATTGTTCAAGCAATAAAGAAACGAGACAGTAGTGTAAAATTTACGGAACTGGATGATGTCAAAGAAAATAATGAAGTCGAAGAAGATCTGACGTTCCTCCAAAAAGTATATATTTTCTTCGATTTTGACTTGTTAAAAGATCCAGTTTATGTCAACCTTATGTTGGGTATCACAGTGGCAAATTTTGTGGAAATAAATTTTTCTATTTTGACGCCAATGGTGCTAACGGAGTTCCATTTTGAGAAGATGCAAATTGCCACATTCATGTCACTTCTGGGGGCAACTGATATATGTGTTCGATTCTTTGTACCATTCCTAGCTGGAAAGATAGGTTGGGATAATAGTACATTCTTCCTGGTTGGAGTCCTCGCTATGGCTGCGGGTAGAGTCAGTGAGTATAAAAATACAAATTTAATATCTTCCTTAACTTTAATAAATATTCAGATGATTGAACAATTATTCAAGATTTTGGAAACAGACAAGATAAAGTATTCTTGAATTGATTGATTCACTTGGATCCTACTGATGAGTCCTAACTTTTTGAACTACTACCTCCCTGTCTATAACCACAATGGATATTGAATTAAAAAAAGAACATAATCATGGATAGAAAAATGTTCCTCAATTAAAATTCACATCTCACAATAGGATGCAAACAAAGTTGCTAAGAGTCAACAGCTGGTGCGATCTGCTCAGTCTCGTAAAAACTATGTAGCAACTCTTGTTTCCATCCTTTTGTAGCCAAACGTATCGCAATGAAGCCACGATCCGTATGCTACTGTGAGAGAGTTACAAAGAAACATTTATTCTATGTATATAATCTATCGATACTGCAGTTGCCATCAAGAAGTCCTCATGTCTACAATTGTGGCATCTATGGAACATTTTTCAATGGTATGTTTGTTGATCTGATTCCTTGCGCAGTCACAAAGTGAAGATTGTTGATTGCTCTATTTTTTGAGAAAGTATGGCCATCAGTTTGTTTTTGCAATTTTTTTAAATTCAAAATCGACTCTTCCACCTAAGATTCAGCAACAGAATCATTTTCCATCCACTATGACGCTTGATATCCTCTTTAATGCCACTTTATTAGCTGATGCGGGTCAAAGCAGTGACCAGTATATGATGAAGCATCAGGTAAGTTTAGATAACTAACAATTTTGCTAGAAATACTACCAATGGTCTGAATACTTACTGGCTGTGTGGTACATTTTGTTTGCCTTTATGAAACCAAAAACCTTCTATCTACTACATGCGGAGGACGCAGAGCTAGGTATCTTGTACAACTCAATAGGTTTGATTCTCCCTCCAAAATCAGCAATTACAATAAAGGTCCCAAGCTTACTTGCTTCTGATTT
This sequence comes from Endomychus coccineus, assembly GCA_958510875.1. Lineage (NCBI taxonomy): Eukaryota > Metazoa > Arthropoda > Insecta > Coleoptera > Endomychidae > Endomychus > Endomychus coccineus. The sequence continues at coordinate 160,721,967 of OY294068.1, forward strand.
TGTAATATGTATAATGAGAATCGATTATTTATCCTCTATATCTTCAATGCTTGATTCAATCAATTTATCTGAACTACACGGCCCAGCAATACCAAAAATTGTACAGACCTGAAATCATTGAAAATTTGACGAGATATCAACAAATTATGATAAATACCTACCTCATCATCAAATGTATATTATCTGGTGCGTTCAACAAAAATGTAAGAACTTTTTCTTGTGATATTGCTTATGCTTTTTCAGGAGCCTGGCATTTTGATTTTCGTTTAAGAAATGGTATAAATTATTTATATTTTATATTTTTTGAACTACTGATGTCAACATTATCTTTAACATTTTGCGTACCCTCCATCATACAATAATAAGACCACTTAGTTGGAGGCGAATGGGTTTCAGCCATCACGGAAAATATCCCATGAGGACATTTTCACTATATTTTGTGATTCTATTTTCAGTACATCATTCTAGAAATTATTCATGTTGTCTTTCATACTTTTCTCTGGACTTTTTCGGTTATATATTTATGCTAGCGATGATGCTCTTTTCCCCAATCTCAGGGGGAGTGCAATCAATATTATCTTATTCAAGATAACTCATTCTCTTGTTTGATTGATATTATGAGGAAGCAAGTTTCATGATATGTAACATTGTGAGCATCGATTACTGACTGCCCTTACTTCTCTTAGCAAAATAGCTACCGGACACTTCTGCAGGTCTGATTATAGGGACAAAAAATATACTAGAAATGATTTAGACGCAGCTAATGAAAACCGGTAAATTAAACTCTACGTTACATTGAAATTTTATTCAAATGAACTACATAATGTATTTTCTAACTCTATGTTGTTAGGTTGACTTTTGAAGTCATTCACACTATAATATAACCTTGCTTCATACTGACACCTGCTGTCACATGAAATATCATAAAATGTCACAGAGTAAACACATAAAATAGACTGTGACATCACATCGATGTTACTTGAATCTTAAAATAAGAATTCCGGACACTTCTGCAGGTTAAATATAGGTATACGTGTGGTGTCATCATTACGCCAAGATGTAGAGTTGTTGAACATGGTTCCAAAACTACACCATCCGTTTAGCAAGGAAATCTATATGTTTTACCTTCCTTGTGAATAACATTATTTTGAATGTAGTTATGTTAAGTTATAAATTAATAAAATATAGGGGAGTTCACACTGTGGATACACTATAACACTATGAATAATAAGCAATTCCACTTGTACACTAAAAATACTGTTAAAGTACTGGGAACCTTTCAGCTACCAAGAGCCATCATCAGAGTAAACAAAATTATATATCAAAATGGGCTTGTTTAAATACTATTTGGAATTAAGAGGCTATATAAGGGATCATCCTCAGCTGGAGATGAATTTGAATTCATTGAATTGATCTTTCGCATATGAAGAAACCGTTTCTTCGTAGTTGTGGACGTTGGATGTGAGTTAGCAGATTGTTAACCATTGGATTTGGAATTAAGAGGCTATATAAGGGATCATCCTCAGCTGGAGATGAATCTGAATTCATTGAATTGCTCTTTCGCATATGAAGAAACCGTTTCTTCGTAGTTGTGGACGTTGGATGTGACTTAGCAGATTGTTAACCATTGGATTTGAATTGATTTGATATATCCGCCATAATTTTCATGGTGCGCTGAGCATCCAGTTTTTGCACATGTGAGCTATTCAGCCAGACACAATATTGAGCTGGAAGAGTGGAAGCAGTTGCTCCCCAGGTTTTCCCCCGAAACTTTTGAATAAAGTTATTTGTTGTTTTCCATCTCTTCAGCAGTTCTTGTTGAAAGATAATGTTCTGTCATCGGTTACGCCTAGATATGGTGCCTGATCGCGGATAGGTTGTGATATTCTCAAACTGTTTATTTTATTTACGTTTATCGGGTTTGTTATCCAGATGGAAACGTGTAACTTCTATTTTCGAGAGGTTTTGTTGCAGTCCCCATTTGGGAAAATACTGGCTCTAGATCTGTCGCTAGAATTTTTTCTGATTTCTGCATCTGTCGAACTGACTTCAACTCCCTTCACAACCTTTTGTGCGATCTGAATTATACTTGATGGGTATTTTGTAATATTTTTTTTGTGCGAGTATATCCTTTATAATTCAATATCCGTTGAGGTGGTAACCATTTTGAGATTTTGGTTGAGGTTGAGACGTATCAAAATGACTGAATCAGATCACATATTTATATATCAAACATCATAAGTGTTCTACCTAGTAAAATGTATATAGGTATATAAGTGTGTTTCAAATTTATGAAATTATAATATGTTTTCGTTGAATTATTCCAGTATTGGTTCACACTCAAACATACCCAGTGAGTCTGGGTGTTGCTGTATTAGTTGGTGCTGGTAAAGGACTGAGAACTATTTTCATGGCTTTAGTGATACCATCACACGTTCCTCTGGAGAAATTACCTGCTGCTTCTGGTTTGCAGTTAGCAACTTCTGGAATATTTTTCCTCGCTTTGGGACCATTTGTCGGTAAGTCATCAATAGTGTGTAATGACTAAAAATATGAATGGACACAACATCGCCTAAAGAGTGAGGTGGGGTTACTGTTTGTCACTAGTTTTAACTCTGCTTAGAATGTGAGTGATAATTCGCAGTTTTAACAACTGTGTCTGTGATATCTATGATATACATGATGTGGAGGCGATAGTTTCTAACAATTCTGAGTGAAAGACAAAGTCAACTTCAGTAAGTAAACACTTTGGAAGTATTATTGAATATCTCGTGAACTGCGAGGATGGTTGAAATATAACTATGGATTTTTGTATAGCCGGTGGAGTGAATTGACTCCGATAATGACGTCGTCACACCCCATCGTTCTCTGTAATAAGAATTTAAGTAAATTTGAATTACTTCCATTTATGACAAACTTTCAATACAAAATACTTGGAAAATTTGGAAATGTAATGAGATGAGTTTGCTTCATTATTTTTCAAAGATTGGGATCAAGTGTGTATTATAAAGTGAAAATTGAACAAATTTTATCTCAGAATAAGTATTACAGAAATTAATGTTCTTGAATCAAAACCTACTTAGAGTACCTTTGAGTATTTTACGGTATTATATTATGTTCTTTATGTACAGATTGATCCAAAGTTGGCGACCAAGGCCTACTACGGCAAAAGTAAATATGTTGATTATATTCTGAACCTCGAATAGCAAATATATGATGCCCTGAGCTGAATTGAGCTAAAAGAGAAGATACATTATGAGTTCAAAAATGCCCGTAATTTGTCAAAGTTGGGAAGCCGTTATTATTGTGAATACCTTCTATTTATTTCGCTCAAAAGTTATAGGGCCGCAAAATAAAAAAATGCACCATTCATGTAATCATGCAGACGGGGGATTAATTCAAGTTTTCCATGTAAAACCATTGGCAATTGTTTCGAAGAAAACAAGGCGAATTTGAATAAGTCAAGTTAGTAGTCAACAGTGTTTGCTTACTATAAATATTGTTAACTTGGATCTTTTGAAATATATAGGTACGTCTGACGAAAAACTTTGAAATGGTTTTGGTTTTTGGTGAAGGTCAACAAATTAAAGAAGATCTGTCCAGTTCTATAGCTACAAATATCTCGATCCTGTTCCCGATGCGAAAGTATTTGTTAGACTGCAACGCATTTTGAAACAAAAGCCACTTTCGCTTGAAATCGGATCGTTCAATATCATACTATGAATTGTAACCACGATTTCTGGCGTTGTAACCTCAATTGAACGACCAGAACGTTCGACGTCCTTGGTGGTCATACTACCACAACGAAAATTAGTAAACCACTTGTGAATCATTCCAATCGATGGTGAAGAGTTCACATAATGTTTATCAAGCGAAGCTTTGGTTTGCGTTTTTTCCACGCAAAAAATAATGTTTAATCAAGACGCAAAATTCACTTTTTTCCATATTTACAAAAAACTTCAAGGCTGCTTACTTTCGATGGGTGTGAAAACAGAACTGAATGACATATCAGTCCGAAAATTTAAATACGTTCTATTTAAAGATGTTACATCACAAATATAACATGGGATTCTCGATTGTGACGCTATCTTGTAAGCTACGTAATTTTCACCTTCCCTTGATTCTAAATTAATCAATACGATGAATTTACCCAAGTTACTGATATTTCCCAAGCCCTTTCGGGGCACCGATATAAAATTGAAACAGTTATAAATGAAGTAATCAATCTACTTTCACCCAGCTTTCGTCATGGTACTGAAAGTTGCAACAGTGATATTAAAATTACTCCCCTGTGTATCTCCTGTGGTCCTGATGGTGACTCCGCGAGGTCTCTAGTAGTGTATTGGATCCAATATCCTCCTATCGGAAAAGAAAGAAAATACACAGGAGTAGGATGTCCACAAGAGAAGTAAAATTTAATATATGCAATGACTCAGTAATGACGCTGAGAATAGCTGAGTTGAGCTGGATGAATGTTAAATAGGTGGAGCCAAGATAGATTATAACTACTATTACAGATTGAATTAATATGTGACAATTATTCAGAATTCACTACGGTTATAACGAAATGAATTTAAACAAAGTTAGAAAAAATTAATTGAGGTTGAAAATGAGATATGAGTTATGGTTCAGTGATTCCTAGAACCACGTGGGTGGATTTCGTATTATTAGGCCTCTTCAGTACGATTACGGGATTGTTCAACAAGTCCCACGTTAACTCTATAATCGAAGGTATTGGAAACAAGGCTCGTGGAATTATAGATATGGAGTGGTTAGTTCTATCCCATCCTCCATATGTTTCGTACGTTTTCGATTTGGATAACGCTACGTTGTTCGTATTACGAGGAGTTCAAAGCAACGTGTATTCAGAAAAGATGCAATCAAGTGATTTTGTCAATTGAATAAATGCTATGAATGAAATTACAATGTCTATAATCAAGAGATCTTGGTGCCTGTTGTGACAGCAGGAAACAATCAAAGTTTTGTATACATCAGAGTAAACCTGATTTAATCAATAACTTTGATTAAGACCTACCTTGTATTCACAGTCACACCTAAGATGCATAGTTATCATCCGCTACCGGTTCTATTCAGATTCTCCCTTCCTAATTAATAACTCGGATGTGAGGATAACAATATAGTATTCGTTGAATCCGCTCCGTATTAATTAAATACAGTTAACTATATCATTTAAGATAAACTTCTTTAATTGGGAGGAAGTTCAAGGATATGTATTCAAATTATTACAGGGTTCTATCATGAATTATGATATATGACGATTCATTGAAAAGTCGGATCGTTACAATCTGTTTTATTTTTCAGAGACTTTTCACCTTGCCCTCGTATGAATATACTCATTTATTTCTTGTGGCTCTTGCCAGATAACAATGATAAGGTATCTCTGGATCATTAACAGTTGGCTTTTTCCATGGTCAAGTCATACTCCTGGTTATATAAAAAGTATAATATATACTATCACATAACTAATTGATCTCAGATCAAATATATCCAAACTAATTGAATTGAAATAACTTTTCTTATTTTACAGGATGGATTAGAGATTATTTCGACAATTACGTTATAACTCTTCACTTACTCAATATACTCACATATTCAACTGCCGTCGCCTGGACGATAGAGAAGTTCATCAATAAAAAATCGAAAAATAATGAAAATGTTTAAATTTTCAAGCTAGTCAATAAAAGTATTTTCTAATACATTTTACATTATTACCCTTATCTGTTAAATGAGGATGGGTTCGCATTAGATTTCATATAATATGGGTAGTATGAGGATCAATATTGTAGGTCATATTTGGGATACCAACTTCGCACGAAAATAGTACGACAACAATACCTTCAAAAATATAACTAATTGCGATTGAGATAAATTTTAATGAAGATTCTTGACCCAGTTATTATTTTCGTCTTTACGTACGTTTCGGTTTCACGACCATCATCAGAAGACTTATTATGTTTAAAACGGAATTTCTTGTATTAGCACGAAGAGTCCTTATCGCACCAGTTTCAATTTAAAATGTCCACAACCGAAACGAACAGAAACACGAATAATCGAAATTGTAACACATTGATGAGTTTTTGTAATGAAGTGCATGCGCATGTGCTGTGGGCAGTAGAGGACTAAGACTGGTGACAGGACTGTCAGCAGAAGAAACATCCAGCCAAACAAACAGCCTAAGACTGGCGACAGGACTCCTCACAGAACTGTAAGCTGAAGAAACATCCACACACAATGGGCATTGTCGAAGACCCAGTTTGTAGTAGATGTGGAGGGGCGAATGAAACTGTCTCTCCCATCCTGACAGAATGTCCAGCACTGGCTTCTCTTAGGCTACACATATGCTGCTTGAAGCCATAAGAGATATCAGGGCATGAAAAATCTTAGCCTCCGGTACTGCCTTAGGCCTGCTGAACTGATTCTTATATCAAAGGGCGTACTAAGGACCCAATCAAGCAGTCTGAGTGGTTAGGACTTGTCCGCTTCCGTCTCGATTGATTGATTGATGCGCTGTGTGTTCGGAAGCATACAAAACATATCCTTCCAAAATGAACCGTAGTGTAAAAAGTTTCGTTCGTTTTTGTTCCTTGTATACCTTTTAAGTTCACGCATTATGAATGAATTAGGAGACTATGCATTGCGGAAACTGCTTCTTCACCATTATATTCTGATAAAAAAGCGAGATATCAAAAGAATAAAATATATAGGATAGATCGTGGCATCTCCGGAGAAATAGAGGAATGGCTATTCCAATAAGTTGAAGAACGAATTTCCAAGGTGCATGTGGAAATTGTCTGCTCATGAATAACCAACAGCTTAAAATTTACGAGCGGCAGCATACTCGCAAGGAACAGGTGAGTTCTCCATATCACATCCTACATTTGCTATTATACAATCTAATCAACAGTGTATTTTCCAGACTAGAAATTTGATTTGATATCACTTAGTGTTATATCAGGCCCTTAATTCAGCCCCAATTTTGGCAAGGCACCATATCGGGGGAATTCGAAATTCGTTACAGTACGCGGATAACTGTGGGAGTCGCAGTCGTGTGATCCCCACTTATATAGTTTCCTACGGATAAGTGTAGCCGCGGCATAACTGCGTTTACCCGGAAATGGGAGGGTATTGCTGATGAGATGGCTACAGTTTCTACACCCTGTGTTTACTCAGAAGTGGGAGTCTGTAAATGTCCCACAGATGAAAGTCCATTGTATATAGTCAAGTTTGACATTATTTCACAAATACCAAATTAAATAGAAGATTATTCACTGTATGAGTTCTGTGATGACACGGAGCTAGATGAGAGTACCCAGAGCTGATCAGAAACCACTCTAATTCGTTTTCACTGCTTGCATGTTCCTCCAAACAGTAGCCCTCTTTAATAGTAAATGCCTCATGAATAGTCACTCTCAAAATGCTTACTCTTCAATCATGGTAGGTAACTAATTCATTTCCGCGCTCAGTATGTATTGCATTCACTTGTTTTGTTTTTATATATTGAATATTCAAGTACATATACTTTTTGTTGTTGATTATTGTTATAAATAAATGTTATATTAAACGACTCCAGTTTTAATCGCAAGGATATGTAATTCCTGCACCATCTGTTAAGATCAGCTTAGATCTAACCAAGTATTAGTTGCAATTCTGGGCCTCGGTAAATTACTCCACTGAAACTACCTGGGACAAGGATATCTATAGATAAGCACTTCCGCGATGAAGAGTGAACCTCGCTCGAATAATAAAGTGAGAATCATCAATAAGATTCAGATCCAGAAGAGTTAAAGGATTATCAGAAGCCGTGGTGAATATAAAACGCCAAAAAGTGAACGAGACATAGAAGTCTGAATAACGTGAACTTCAGTGCCAGTGGTCCTCCTCGGCCAAACAACCTAACTTTTTTCATTGTTATAGTTTTTGTTTTCGGCACATCTACAGTTTGGCCCCTTTCGAACGATACCTCAACCATCACCACTTTTCTACATTGAACTCCTGAAACCCCTTTACACTACGATATTAATATATGAATGTCCTTCACAATTTGCTTCTCACGTCCCAAAGGGTCTTCTATTCATTAGACACTCTTCAAAGACCTACATGCCGACCTCTACCACAATTGTTCGAACATGTACGCGCTGGACTCGTGTTAGTGGGAACCATCTAGTGGAGTTCTGAGCAGAACATTCATATCACACATATCATCGAGTATATTGACTCAGTCATCTACCTATATTTTCTCATGCTCGATCGCGTGTGGGGGCTTAAGAGTGATGCAACTTACTGAACGGTTCGATAATAACATATCATCAGAAGTTAGGTTATTGGAATATAGGAGAATCAATAATGAAACAGGAAACTAAAAATGTGTTTATTCCTATTTACGTATGTTCAGAATATATTCACCATAGATTTGCATTTAATTAATATCTACAAAATAAGTTACACTTGCTTACGGGTAATTTCAAACATATTATGTTGCGTTAACTTAACGCACAAATATTTTAGCAGTCGAGCTAAAAACAATTTTATACTGATGAAAGTCGCTTCCTCAACGTACAGAAGGCTAATATCCTAAGAGCTATTATATATCCTAATAAAAATAATACATCCCACCAATAATTTGGTTTGTACATTCCAATTTCTTTCAACAGCGTATCTGGCGCGGTGTATGGGCAGTAAACAACATCTTCAGGACAAGGAATTTCTTCTCGGTTATAACCATATAAAGCCTGTACAAGTGCGTCTAACGCATAGCTAAAGTAAGACGTATACGATAAAAAATACATTGCTTTCGGCATATGCGTGAAAAGGATCAAAAATCCAGCGAGAACCAGAAATAAGGCGGTTGTGATGGCTCCCAGAAATGTCCCATTCTGCAAAAATATACAATGTGTTATCTATAAATAATGTGATCATCAATATAATTGATGGTTCAATATTATAGGGATAGAGAGGGGATCAGATAAATCTGAAAAATAGCTGGAAGCGAGTTTCGTGATATTAAAGACCTTCAGTACCCAAACGGAAAAGTTATTATCACGGTAAGTAAGCTCGATCAACAAATATAATATTAAGGAATTTATATATTCCAGATTTTGTTAAATATAATTACACAGAAATTGTGGTTCCACTAGAAAGCTATACAGCATTCACTTAGCTTACTGTATTGAAATTTCGGTAGCTATAAGAGTTAGAAGGTGTGAGGTTGAATGGAGTGAGCTAAGCGGAATCAGATGAGTTACTAAGGTCCTGCTTCAAACGTTCTTGATTTTAAGTAATTTTTAAGATATTAAAGGTGAAATATGCCAATTTTATCAGTCGTTTGGGGAGATATAACAAATTGATGGCCCTTCTTCCTTTACTAAATGCCATTAAATTAATTTGGAAGAGGCATAACATTTTCTTATGTCCATCATGAACTTTTGTTTTTCAATTACGGCCTACATTTTCCTATATTCATTTTGGAAATAAATTATGAATCATGATCAAATTCATATTTCATAGAAGTGAAGTCTGGGTCTGTTATTAGAATTTAAAAGGAAATTTCATACCATAGACTCTAAATTAAAATTAATAAAAAAGTTATGATAAACAATCGCCATCTTAGTTAAACTGCTCAATGTTTCGCTATATATTGATTATAAAACTGTATTCTAAGCAACTAGTATGAAATTCAACAAATACGACACACATAGAAACAATAAATGTTAATGCACAGTTTACTAGATTGAAAATGTTTCTATATCTATGGTTTCGGCGTTTACGTAGTGTAAATTCATAAAACTCCGGAAATTGGAGAATAAAACTCAAATTTTACACAAAACTTTTAACATTTAATTTAAAAATGCTGACAAATTGTTTCACCAGACTGTGGCATTTTCAAAGCATAAGTTGCTCTCTCGTATAATTCTATCAATAAATGTGTGCATTCAAAATTGCTTTTTCATTAATGATTATTATTTATTTCATCATTAAATTCTTAAATAGTGAATGATCTGATAAATATCAAAACAAGGAAGAAATACTTACTACTGGATTAACAGATGTGCCAAACACAACTCCTTGACTTGAAGCAATGCATGCCACTAAGAAAAATATTAACAACACCTTCATGAATCGATCAGCATCTACAGGTTGTGCACTTATAAAATATGACGAGGAAGTATAGGCAGCACTGAAGAGAAACTGGAAATGAATAAATTATGATCAATAGTATAGCTAGCAAAATCATCTCAAGAAACAATGTGAGCATTGGAATAAATCTATAGCATAGAAATGATAATATTTTCTTTCTATCCTTCATAGGATTTCGTAAATATAATGGTATGGGTAGGTTATTAAAGGTGAGGAGGAATGGAATGAGAAATCCAGTGAATGTGAAGGCTTTCAATACAATATGTTGATAAAATTATCTATAATTTGTGGATTATATAGGTTTTGAGCTAACTTATAGGTAAACGTGAAATTTCTATTCAATCCATTTCCTTCATTATCGTTATTATTGATGGAGGGGGGTTAGGTTTAGTCCTTTGTACCCTTCATCACATAACAGGGAGGTTGTTACTGAAGAGTCGAACATCTTTACGTCCTATCACCATCACTTCCTTCTTTTTGAAGGTGCTGGAGGAGTTGGTGGATGAGTGTATTAAGGATGATGCATTAACTATTTTCCGTGTCACCCTGGGCAGTATGCCTACCAAGTAGGCGAGGCTAACGAAACGGACGTTCATCATCTGGTTACCCATATCGAAGGGGCTCTTAGTTACATACATTGCGCTCTGGGCATATGCTTGCAGAGGATGCCCCAGCGAGTACTGTCTTCGATCCTTTGGTGCCAAGTGGTGGACAGTCTGAATATGATACGCGAGTCTGATGCCCAACCCTATGCAGGCGACTCGGCAGCTCTGGGCAGACACCCAGCACAGGCTTATCGTGGGCAGCAATACCTCGGCAGAGCGGACATGGTGTCTAAGGCTATAAGAGAACAAGCGGTGTTTTCGCCTCCAACGTCTCCTCAGGTCTGCTAGACTAAGTCGTCTTATTTCAATTGGCGCACAATGAACTCAATCAAGCGGTCTAAGGGCGCTGAATTGCTTGATTGCTACTCAAGAGTGTTAACCAGGCGCCCGAGATGTACAAACAGTCAAGGCTGGTTATTTGAGAAAGTGGTTAGTGACTTAAAGACGTTCAGCAATTTAGCCTTGGGGTAATCGGTGTTTTGCAACTGCACAATATCTGCACTGTTGTATCGTCTTCTTATTTTCACCTGCACAATGACGAGTTGCTTGAATCCACTAAAACGACGTTAATTTTCTGTTTGACACGTTTCCGGCAGTTTTACAACTCATTTTCTCGCCCAAATTTCCAGATGATATACTTGGAGCTTCAGAATTCTAAATCGTGTCGTCCTTAAGGCTACAACAGTCTTAATTTCAATTTGTTCATTAGGCCCCAAACCACCTTTGAATGGTTCTGATAGATCCGCTACATGTCTTGTACAAATGCATAATTGGTATGAACTTTTTTCTCAACAACTTACATGATACATACCTGCATAGGAAAATCGGCTATCAAGAAGGCAGCATAATATGTTCTCAGCTTGTACCAATCGTTGAAAGCTTCTTTCTTCAAAACTGCTAACTCTGAGGGAACTGCAATGAGGATAAAATTCAAAGTTGTGTTTATTCTCTGATGTTCGTGGATAACATGGAAAAACTCCATAGATAGTACACCAATAATCAACTAATTAATAATAGTGATAAGTTTTCTTATCAGCCGTTTTAACGGATATTTTGGCCCTTAAACATAACAATAAGGTCTATACTCCATTCGCAGTTTATGTGATTAACCTAAAAACTGACGCACATTATTATAGGTAATAGGTATGCAATTTTTTCGTTCCAATTGATTGTCAAGATATTCAGAACATTGAATTAGGTGATGAAAATCCATTACTAATGTATATTTTTTACCTTTCAAGGCAGCTGCTATTGCTGTTAATTCAGTAACTTATTCGTCATCCATGATTCAATTTGTCCTAGTCGAATAATGACAATACTTTCGTACAGCTGTTTCGCTTTCTCATAAGCTCATCAGCGAAGTCGCAATTGTGTCTTACTCTTCACGCTGATGAGCTTATGACAAGGCGAAACAGCTGCTGTCCGAAATTCTTAGACATGTTGTCACTGTTCGACCTAGAACCTGAACCTTATCCAATTGAATCATGTAACAGGGAATGTGTTCGCTTTTCGCTATGCATTATCCATGATTACATGAATAATTATTGATTTATTTATGATAAAGTGTAGTGTTTCAGCATGATGTGCGTTCCTTTACACGTGGTTTTCAAAAAGTGTCTTTCATATAAAATTCTTCAATTTGGGCCTCCCAGCCGAATTATTTCCATATACAGAGTAAGTTGAGAACACAGTTTTGCCAATTTTTCAAAAACGGCGAAATTTGAAATTTGGTATGTGGACCTCACTAACCGAATGCCGTTTTTAGATAGGATACTTATTGGCACTCCTGGAATATTCTATTCGAACTTTTAGATGAATCGATTAAGGTCAATACGAAAAATCCCCACATGTAGACCAATCATTTTTAAACTTTTCTGTCTCTACATATTTTTGAGTCCACAAACCAAATTTCAAATTTTAAAGTTTCGCCGTTTTTAAGAAAAATAGACAAAACTATGTTTTCAACTCACTCTGTATATGGGAAGCCCCAAATTGTGAAATAAAAAATATGGAAAAGCTAATATTACATTCGACCCCCTTAAAATTACTTTTTGAAGATCTTTTGTATTGATGTAAAACCTTGATATTTGAATTTTGAATTGTGTTCCATTAACCTAACGTTTACTTTTAATCAATTGTGTCTCTAAGAATTCTGTCACTGATTCTGTCAATAAAAGTTGTGTGTTGAAACGTTGGCTAATTAAAGCATATTATTGAGTAGATAACAATAACATGATAGCAGAACGTGGTTCAATTTGAGTGAACCAACGTTTTTAACGAAGATTGAATGAAACAAATAGTGTTTTCTAACAAATTTTCCTCTCATAACCTGGTGGTGAATTTTGGTGACTGACAATCATGGAATTTCAAGGTATTGAGGAGTTGAAGGGTCCGGAGAACTGGAATATTTGGAAATTTATGATGCATAATTTATTGCGTGCAACTGATGGGGCCTATGAAGTGAGTATTGAAGAGTTCGTCAAACCGATGCTGGTGGCTAATGCGAATCAAATTGCGGGTCACGGAGCAGCGACGAAAGTTTGGGATAAAGCAGATCGCACAGCTTGTCAAATCATCATCAAGACAATTGATTCGAGTGTTATGACCCTTATCGTCGCCTGCGAGACCGCTCATCAGATGTGGACCAAACTGCACGGTATTTATGAGCAACAAACCAAGCAAGCTGTTCATTCAGTGCAAACTGAGTTCTTCAGTTTCGACATGAATTTAGCGGACGATATGGTAAGTCATATAGCTAAATTCGAATGTTTGATTCTTCGCATGCAGCGGTTAAAAATTAAGCCCGATGAGTCAGTTTTGATGGTTAAGTTGCTGGAAACTTTGCCTGATAGTTTTGAAAGTTTTAGACAAGCTTGGTGGGCCAGATCGTACGATCAACAAACCTTAGATAACCTTATCAACGTTTTGACATCTGATGAGCACAGACGGAAGCTTGGGTAAGTAAAAGAAGACAATTTATCGGCATTGATGGCAACCAAGTTGAAAGTTAATTCCAAAGGTGCAAGTGGAAGTCAACACGGTGCAGATGGTAAGCAGACCAAAGATGATGTCAAGTCCAACCAGAAGGGGAAGAAGCCAACGCTGTCTCGACGTCCATCGACAAGTACGTGCAATTGGAAGAGAAAACTAGTTTGAGAACATCTGCTCCTCACCGTGAAGCTGTAGGATGTTTGATGTACTTAGATGTGGCTACTCGTCCTGACATCGCGTTTGCAATCAATTATGAGTCGCAGTTCCTGGAAAATTCGGGAGGAGTTCACTGGTTGCTGGTCAAAAGAATCCTGAGGTATATAAAAGGGTCTAGTTTGGTTGGCATCAGGTATGAGGCTGGTTCTAGAGGAAGTGACTTGAAGGCGTACAGTGATGCTGATTATGCTAGTCAATCTGACACTCGTCGGTCGGTCAGTGGGATCGTTTTCATGCATAGTGGAGGACCACTATCTTGGGCTAGCAGACGTCAAGAGTGTGTGTCCTTATCCACAACTGAGGCTGAGTATGTCGCTGCTAGGAAATCAGTTTGGTTGGCGCGACTGTTTGCAGAAGTTTCTCCTTTAGACAACGTTCCGGTTCTTTTTGTCAACCAAAGTGCAATCAAGTTAGCGAAAAACCATGAGTTCCACAAGAGGACGAAGCACATCAAAGTGAAGTACCACTTTATCCGAAAGGAATTGGAGAATTGAAGGTTGAACATACAACATGTACCAGGTGATCAACAACTCGCTGATATTCTGACAAAGCCGCTACCTCGTCTGACATTTGCTGAATTACGTTCTGCTCTAGGAATGATCTGAACTGTTTTGAATTTGTGCATATGTCTTTCATATAAAATTGAAATATCTAATGTTTTATAGGACGTATTGATGTAAGACCTTGATATTCAAATTTTGAATTGTGTTCCATTAACCTAATGTTTACTTTTGTCAATTGTCTCTCTAAGAATTCTGTCAATAAAAGTTGTGTGTTAAAACGTTGGCTAATTAGAGCATATTATTGAGTACATAACAATAACATTTTGGAGATATCCCAATTGTGCTATATGAAATTTGGAATAAATTTGGAAGAAGTTAATATTACATTCGACCCCCTTAAAATTACTTTTCGAAGACTTTGTTCAAAGAAACACACATCATTCTGAAACACCCTTTATGAAGGAACCGTTTGATTTCTTGGAGATATCTCAATTGAGCGATATGAAATTTGAGATAAAATTTGAAAAAAAGTTAATATTACATTCGACCACCTTAAAATTACTTTCTGAACACCTTGTGTGAAAGAACGCACATCATTCCGAAACACCCTGGATAAGGGGACGGTTCGATTTTTGGAAAGCAGTTAATGTTACGTTTACTTACATTTCAGAACGGCAGGCATTAGAGATGTGTAACACAGATATACAGAACTCACCAACAGGAAACCAACATTATTTATCGTTTTAGAACCATCATTACCAAATTGGTAGTATGTGAAACCTAAGAATGTTCCAACTATTACGTGCATTATCACTTTCAAAGATGATATAGTCTGAAAACAAATGAGGAAGGAAGTATTAGCATTCTAGTTTATATTCCTAATATTACATTTCTCGGTGTCTACCTACACCATTGAATAGTACGGATAGTAACTGTAACTCCTTGGGAAATGGATCGATTTGATAGGACAAAGTGCATTCCCTTCAGATTGTCATCGGAAAAAAACTTTACCACAAATAAAGTTTCACAAATTGTTTATATTGTTCGAATTGAAAAATTTGATCGTTTTTGATCGGATGAAGACTATTTTCGGTCTGATTATATGAAAGAATAACTACTTTGTTTTTATACCACTTTTATTAATAATAACGTGAAGACGTAACTACAGTTTTGACACCGAAGTGCCATTGTCAAACAAATAGATAATTATGAAGAAATCAATGTAACAGTTCGAGTATAAATAGAAAAGAGTGAAATAGGGTTGAGATTAAGGAATCAACCGAAATTCCAAAAACAGGTAGATCCTAAGAAAGTACAGTATTACATAGTAAACATAGTAACAATTTATGAATTAGTGTGATTATAATTTAATATTCTAAGAATTACTATGAGAGCGATTTGAAAGACACATGAAAAGATCTCTTTGATATAGGTCTAATTGATCAGTGAGGATATTTTTACTAGAGTTTTTGACACCTTTATAAATCTCTATTGATTCTAATGCATTCAAACCATCTGGTTTGGTTATGTAAAATGCTTAGGCTATCTAAATTTGGGAAATTGTGACCAGTTTTTGAAAAATGATTAGCAAAGGTTGAGTCTGTTTTGTTGAGTCTAAATGACCGAAGATATTCTTCGTATCTTAATTTGAAATTACGGCAAGTTCTACCTATGTAAAAGTCATCACAGTCTGGGTAAATCATCCTATAAACTCGAGGTTTACTATATTTATTGGTTTTGTCTTTGGCATTGTATATAAGATGACAAAGTTTATTTTGAGGTTTGAAACTGATTTTAAAATTATGGCGTTTAAAATATTAGCAATATGTTCGCTTTCTGGACCAAAATATGTCAAAGAAATGAATTCATTGGATACATCTATGAGTTTTATACTTTGATAAATTTTATACAAAGTTAATTGTTGTTGTTTGCTATTTATTAGTTCAATTATTTGATCTTCCGGGAAACCATTATTGATGGCTATTCGTTTTATCGTGTTCAACATAATAGTGAGGTATTCTATTGACAATGGTATCGAAAATGCTTTATGAATCATTGAGTGATATGCTGCTAATTTATGGCTACGAGGGCTGAACAATGAGTTCGGGATAGTGATGTCTGTACAAGTGGGTTTCCTGTAGATATAGAAGTTTATTTTATTATAGTCACGTATTAGTGTTAAGTCCAAGAAGTATAGTGTTCTATCTTTTTCTGTTGCCAACGTGAAGTCAATTTTTGGGTTAAGTTGGTTAATAAATGAAAGAAAGGAATTTAATTGTCTGGATGTTCCTTTGAAGGCAAGTACATCATCTACCTATCTATACCAAAATTGAATATGTTTTTTCGCTAATGTGCAGTTCATAATTTTGTCCTCCAGATCAGACATAAAAATGTCCACTAATAGTGGACTCAATGGGTTACCCATAGCGAGACCTGAATTCTGTACATAAAATTTATTATTGAATTGACAATAGTTTCGACTCAGGCATAGGTCAGTGAACATGTGAAACTAGTTAAGCAAATAGTTGAATTAACTTCATTTGTTATAAACAATTTATTTATTAACAAAATAGATGAATTCGACCAAAACTCCAGAGTTTTCGAGTCGTTTTCGGATAATTTTGGTATTCTGAGTTTGATTTTATCGTCAATATCGTCGAATTTATAACCACAAATTCACCAATTTGTTATAAACAAATTATGTTCATTAATAAATATACGAATGTGACCAGAATGTCAAGTTTATAGTCGTTCTCGGATAAAGGATACGATTTTATTGCAATTATGAATTGTTATAAACAAATTATTCATGAACAAGTATACAAATTGTGCCAAAATTCCTAGTGTATTGTGTATTTAAAATTAATCTGACTCCAATTTGTTGGAAAATTGAAATTGTCGAGAGTTCACAAAAATTCTAAATAAAATATATTCATTCAATTTTGAACACTATCACACTGAAAAAATAATCACTTACGTTGGGGTAAATAACGTCAAAATAATCTAAATATATCATACACACAGATTTGATATTTTTACCAATCACTGATTATTCACAATTCATTAGATTGTCAATTTAAATAAGAATAAACTTTGAAATATCAATGAAGTAGATGTATATAGAAGCAGCATCCAAGAATGAATGCCATGTGCAACTGAGATGACTCGTCGTCTTTGTGAACAGCTGCCGTACATGATTTTTTTTTACTACCTGCGTATTCTCATAACATCTTAGGTTTGTCTCATTTGAAATTCGTCGATGTTAGATTTGAATTATTATTCGTGATAAGTTTGAGTGAAACTAGTTATTTCTCAGTACATATGAATTAAAAATTTTTTCTGAACATGTCATTTTTTATTATATCAAGACTTAATACATTTCATCAATTTTGTCAAAAAAATTAAGTTCTCAGTGTGCATATTATATAAAAATGAATAAAAATGTCACATTTCTTTTTCCATTATTTGTTAAAAAATAATTTGTTTATAACGATTCAAAAATGTATGTATGCATTTAAGACCATAATAGCAATGAAATCGTATTCAAGAAGCCAAATTATCCCAAAACAACTATAAACTCGACATTTTAGTCAAAATGCACTTAGAGACCATAATGGCAATGAAACCGTACTAAGGAGGCCAAAATTATCCGACAACGACCCTAAAGTCGGAGTTTTGGTCGAATTTATCTATTTTGTTGATAAATAAATTGTTTATAATAAAAAATAGTTCTTATCCGATAAAAAAGGTCAAATTTTGTATTTCTTAGAAATTTTTATGTAATCTCAAAAATGAGCTAATTAAATTGTCTATTTATTGTTTATAAAGAATATAGATTTGCGCAACTTTATTTGGGGTCAACTTATTTCTGATGACATTGTGAAGATAATACACTTTGTCTCATCAAAATCGATTCATTTTCCAAGGATTTACGGGTTTGGCCTATTTTTATACCCATTTCACTGCATTAGGATATTATTATAAGTTTTGCTTTAAAACATAGTTACTAATTCAATGCAGCCAATACTAAAACTGTAATTCCCAATATGTAAGATTAAAAGTGAATTATAATACTGATTTGAGTATAAATTTCCAAACGATAAGAATAATGACATTCCAATTAACCACAATGGAAAATTAACGTCCGCCATAAATGTTCAGAAATAGTTTTTGTCAGAGCGTATAAGTAGATTTAGGTAATAGCTTACATACCGTGCTACGAGTTCATTTATTAAATCAACTAAAACTTTTAAACACAATAGCTTGATAAAGACTAGAGTCTTTAGTTATCATATTATTATAACTTTAATAAGAGATTTTACCCAGTCTCGATACATCTTCCAGAATGATCTCTTAATCAAGATTGCCAATTTAGTTGATTCTGGGATGTTTGAAATGCTCTTGACTTCGACAGAAATACTGTTGTTGTTGTCGGTGGCGATAGCTGTAACAATTCAATTGCACAATTAGTACAATAATATAATTGAAATAATTAAAAAGTGACACAGAATCATCGGAAGATGTTTGATCTAATGAAAGAATTATTATTTCGCCGCGTCGAGAAATTTAATCATTCCTATACCATTTCGGTAGAAACAGAGCAGTAAGCAGAGGTGACAGAATGCTAAAATAATATTACCTACGTACATTTAGTTGGATTTCTCCATTTGTCTGGCTGGCTTGTATTAGATAATATACTCAGAACATCTCCAAACTCTCCTGATGCAACATCTAGGACTGAAATTGAGAATGCAAGTTAATTATCTGGAAACATTAGTGATTAGATAAATATTTTCAGGTTATAGAGTTAACATATGGAAAACAGTAGAACGAAATCGTTCTCAGTTTATCCCCTCTACAATATACCCCAATGGTTTACAAAATGTTTGAATTTGACTGCTTGAAAAACAGTACTAGCAATAACATTTATAGGCACTTCTTTAGCATCTTCAAAGTTATATTTCTCAGTTCTTGGTTTGTTTAACGATTTATAAGTAATAAGATTCCTCTTCAATCTTCAAAATGACATACGCTCACTATTTAGAGTGAGACTTAGTCAATAAATACAATTTACTCTAAAATCTAGTGAAAGAAAACTAAAGAAATTCAGTTTCCTCAGATAACTCTAGAACAAAAGGTGATAGCCAATTTTTGTTTTCATCATTGACATTTTCCCAAAAATGAGATCGAGGATGATGAGTTCACATTTTAATATTTCTTACACTTATCGAGATTCCCTATTGGAACATCCAAATTTAGTCACAATCAGTACATCCATGCGCTCATCAAGAGTTACAGGTTTGAAGAAATTCAATGTCTCTATCGCACTGTTTTATCTCAGATGAGTCGTTCAATGTTAAGCATCATCATCGTCATATGTTATTCTCACACTTACATCTCCTGATTTATTAATTCCATTATGCAGTCTAGATTGACCAATAACACCACAAACTAATAGTTCTAGACAGCTATTTTCTGTTCTCATAGAGCTCATCAGTAGAACGCAAGTTTTCTACGTTACTGATATGATCTCTCACGTCATCTACGAAAAGATGTCGATTCCTATGATAATTATATACCCATAGCACTACTATCTGTTATCTCTAAAGTAGTGGAGAAAGCAATCAACATCGAGATCATCCACTACCTAGAGAGCTCCAGAATCGTGGATCACTGGCAATATGGCTTCCGTCAGCAGAGATCAACAGGAGACCTGCTTGCATACGTGAAACATGTATGGCAGAAATCTATCGATAAATATGGAAAATCTCTAGGTAATCATTGGATATTTCCAAAGCCTTTGACCGAGTCTAGCATTAAAGCCTTCTTGAGAAACTGCCGTCATATGATTTGCTGCCTCAAAACTTTGTCGCTTACTATCGAGTTTTCGCTCAGATAGATCACTCCATGTGGTGGTTGATGGAGTATCTTTCGACACAATGGCTATCAACGCTAGTGTTCCACGAAGATTTGTCTGGGCAAAAAATTTTGAAATGGGTATCTGATAACCAAGTAGAGTTTAATGCAACCAAAACTCAAGCTCGCCTGTTCTCCAGGAAGGCAGATCCCACAATCCCTAATATGATGCTGTCAGGTACAACTATTCTGAAGTCTCCCATAACTATGCTCGGGATTACCATCAACAGTACCCTCTCATGGCACGATCATGTGACGTCCATTGCGAAAATGCTTCACAAAACTTGGATTTCTATCCCATTCCAAGGGTTACTTTTATCCATTTTATGGTGAACAATGCTTCGCAATTATAATAAACACCGTATTGGATGATAGCGTAGCCCTGCTACGTTTTCCAGGAAGTATTTGGATACCCCGCTTCTCGACAGAATCCTGAGATCTATTTTACGCTTGGCTTCTTTATGTCCCCGCTCCGGCCAGTCTGTCCGGAATGACTCGGAATCTAGATCAGGCTGAGCCTGTTACTAGTCAAGGCTGTGAACCGGAAAATAAAAATAGAAAAACATGTAGGTTCGAATCGAAAATTTTTTTTTGTATTAGCTTCAGGAGGTTCTCAGGATCATTCATACACCTTAAAACCTCTTGGGAACCCCAACCCCACCCATTGGGGGCGTCATTTGCAACATGCCAAGTCTTGAATTGTATTTTCTACAAAAAAGGGTATTTTGGCATTTCGAGTGCACCCTAAAAGGTTTTTTGGGTCGCTGAACACGAATCCGTAGCCAGATTTACTTGGAATCTATCGTAGGGGTGGTGACGAAATTTGCAAATTTTGCACCCCTTATATGTTATTTTGCAATTTATGTGTTTTTGTCAATTCGAGTGCATCAAGGTGTTTTTTTGGGTCGCTGATCACGAATCCGTAGCCAGATTTACTTAACATTCATCGTTGGGGTGGTGAAATAGACAAAATTGATCAATTTTGCACCCCTCATATGTTATTTTGTATTGTACATGTTTAAGGCATTCAGATTGCACCAAGGAGGTTTTTTGGGTCGCTGAATACGATTCCGTATCCAGATTTACTCGAATATCATCGTTGGGGTGGTGAAATCGACAAAATTGGCAAATTTTGCATTCACAGGATGTGACACCACCTCAGCTTTCCATCGAAGAGGAAAAAAACCTTCTTTGATATGCTCAATCAGAACACCGCAGAAGGAGCACAATTACGCGAATTCGCCTCTGCATTCAAAAATAGAGTCAACAACATAGATGAAATTTTGGAAGCTGGAATAAATTGTTTACTGTATTTATATAAATACAAACCAAGCAAAGAAGAGAAACATCTGTCAGCCAGCGACCAATTAAAGATTTTTAGGAGCAGTTACTTCATATCCAAAACTACAACACAACTTAAATCTAATGAGAAGAATGCAGTCAATCTTGCAAATCTGACCCCTTCTGTGGATGGTATAAAACAACATCTGAAACGCGTCTACTTTCAAGTGCAGACTTGGACAGGATATTTTCAGAATTCCAATGAAGAGCTGCAACCCACAAAATGGGGATGGAAAATACAGGCGAGTGAACTTAGTCCTGTCCGAATGACAGAGGTATCAGCACCAGAACAAATATTGAATATAATTTCGTGTGGATGTAAAAAGGGATGTGGTAGATCATGCGGCTGCCGAAAGGATGGAGTACGATGTACAGTGTACTGTACACATTGCAAAGGTTCTACTTGTGCCAATGTTGTAACCGACACGTCTGCCAATGATGAGGAAGATGATGATCTACAATTATATGATAATATAGATTTTACCAACTGTGAAGATGAAGATGAAGATGGAGATCAACGTGGTAATAATAAAAGAGGCGAGCCAATTCTTGAAAATGATGATTCTGATGACGAATATTAAGTATTGTAAATGATTGTATAGAAAAATAAGGTTAAGAATGAAAAAAAGTGTAGTTATTAAATATTTGTGTTCTTCTTCAAACAATTACTAATATTCCTATCCTCTTAATATTGAAAAAGGAGAAAACTCGGAAGTAATTTTAAAATGCAAAAATAATAAAAATTTAGAAGCGTGTCAAATTAGCCATTTTTGTAAATTTCCCACTCCTACGATGAATTTTAAGTGAATCTGGCTTCGGAATCGTATTCAGCGACCCAAAAAAACCCCTTGGTGCAATCTAAATGCCTAAAACACGTAAATTGCAGAATAACATATAAGGGGTGCCAAATTGACCAATTTTGTCTATTTCACCACCCTAACGATGAATTTTAAGTAAATCTGGCTACGCAACCGTATTCAGCGACTCAAAAAAACCCCTTGGTGCAATCTAAATGCCTAAAACACGTAAATTGCAAAATAACATATAAGGGGTGCAAAATTGACCAATTTTGTCTATTTCACCAACCCAATGATGAATTTTAAGTAAATCTGGCTACGGATTCGTGATCAGCGACCCAAAAAAACCCCTTGGTGCACTCGAATGGACAAAAACACGTAAATTGCAAAATAACATATAAGGGGTGCAAAATTTGCAAATTTCGTCGATTTTACCACCCCTACGATAGATTCCAAGTAAATCTGGCTACGGATTCGTAGGTGCACTCGAAATGCCAAAATACCTTTTTTTGTAGAAAATACAATTCAAGATTTGGCATGTTGCAATTGTCGCCCCCAATGGGTGGGGTTGGGGTTCCCAAGAGGTTTTAAGGTGTATGAATGATCCTGAGAACCTCCTGAAGCTAATACAAAAAAATTTTGTCGATTCGAACATACACGTTTTTGTTTTTTTTTTTATTATAGCTAAAATCCCGGTTCACAGCCTGGACTATTACCACCGGCTAGCCTGTTAAGGATCTCCTTGGTATCTCTGACAAGCTTCGAGGATACAGTCAGGCTTTTCAGTGCGTTGAGATCCCCCATTCGCAAAAGCCTGCTCCGACTCTTGTGTTCGTTCTAGACTCATCCGTATACCAAAATGTGCCATGCTTTGGCATGTGACCATTTTTCCATTCCTTCCTAGATGGGATGACGACCCTGAAATGCTGCTTCGCGAATCACAGGGCTTTGATTCCAGAACAGATCGGATCTGTACTTTTCATATTATGAGAAGCTGCTGAGATGTAAAGTAGCTCTTGCTACGGAATAGAAAACCAAGTTTTTGTGAAGCGGTTTTCGCAATGGATCTCACATGATCGTTCCATGAGAGGGTGCTGTGGGTCGTGATTTCGAGCATGGATATGTAAGGCTTCATAGGAATAGTTGTATCTGACATCATCATATTAGGGATTGTGGTATCTGCCTTCCTGGAGAAGACGCAGGCTTGAGTTTTGGTTGCATTAAACTCTACAAGATTATCAGATCTCCATTCTTTATATTATAGGCAGGAATCTATCGAAAAACATGAAAAATCTCTAGATAATCATTGGATATCTCCAAATCATTTGACCAAGTCTGGCAGCAAAGCCTTCTTGAAAAACTTCGGTTATATGATTTGTCGCCTCATCTTTGTCGCTTACTATCGAGTTTTCTCTCAGATAGATCACTGGTTGACGGAGTATCTTTCGACAAAATGGCTATCAACGCTGGTGTTCCACAAGGATTTGTCTGAGCACCAAATTTTGAAATGGGGATCTGATAACCCAGTAGAGTTTAATGCAACCAAAACTCAAGGTCGCGTCTTCTCCAGGGAGGCGTATTCCACAATCCCTGATATGATGCTGTCAAGTACAACTATTCCTATGAAGTCTTCCATAACTATGCTCGGGATTACCACCAACAGCACCCTCTCATGGCACAATCATATGAGGTCCATTGCGAAAATGCTTCACAAAACTTGGATTTCTATCCCATTCCAAGAGCTACTTCACATGCCAGCAGCTCCTCATAATCTACAATGCACAAATTCGACCTAGCCTGGAGTACGGCTCACATGTTTGGAGTTCGGTTCTCAAACATACACTGAAACTCATGGATTCTATCTCGAATGAGGCTATTCGTTTGGCAGCTGATTGTTAAGTTCACACTTACGAGATCTCTTCCTGTTCTATAGATGTTTCCATGGTCGGTTCATCAGAAATCTCGTTTGTTGTTCCGCCACGAGTGATTCCAGATATGCGAACTAGACGAGTTCGAACTAGTCACCCCTTCATTGTTAAACTTGAGACCTGCCGAAATTCTCCCTACCAGACTTTATATCCTTATCGAACAGCGAAGTTGTCGAACTCTTTACCTATTGTGGTGTTTCCCTATTCCTATAACCATCGAACCTCTGAGGAAAATTCGAATGCCTATCTCCTCTCTCAACACTCCACCACTGGCTCACACGATGTTCTACGAACATCATAGATTCCCCTCTCAGTAGTACTCAAAGTATAAAAAAAATTAAGAAATCTTACAATGTACGTCATTGCCTGATAGATTCCTCGAGCTTTAGAATTATATAAATGAATACATTATGTATTCATTATATCTAATTTCTTACATCTGTATGTGGGGCTCATTTTAATCTGGTCTATATTGTTATTCCGGAATAAGAATTGTATTTATTACTCTCAAGTCCAATTCAAGATATATACCGTTGAAAATACTTATAGTCTACTTTTCAATTATTAGTTAGCACTTTGGATATGAATCGATCTATTTAGATTTTAGATTTAGATTTTCAAGATGTTTCAAATGCTATCAATCATTCAAATGATTCTATATTTTAACATTCCTCATTGACCTGTTAAGACGTTTCCTTCAATTTTTGCCTGAATATTTTGATAAGTTTTCATCTGATACGATTCCCTAATTTCTTTATTCGCTATAAATAGAACTTGAAACTTACGGTAATCTGCTGGATTATGATACTGGGGACAATTGAAACCAAATGTGCTAAGATAGGAAACAGTATTCAAACTAGCTCCTTGATAAATACATTTCCCTTCGGCCATGACGTAGACAAAGTCAAACATTTCGTAAAGAATAGCACTAGGCTGATGAATGGTGCATATTATATTCCGCCCCTGTTGAGCCAATGACTTCAACATGTTCACGCACTGATACGAAGCCATACTGTCAAGACCCCTGGAATGGAAAAGAAAATTTGAAATGTACAATAGTAATCAGAACGAATTGTATAGCCATGTTACAACAACGCGGAATTCGTCCATGAATCTGAATGCATCAAGCAGAGAAGTCTTTAAATTTCATTAAGGCTAATCGGATAACCAGAACATTGTTGATAAATTTGAAGACTGAGTTCGGTGAAAACTTGAAAGCCTCTGGCGACGCTTTCTTCGTTCAAGCTCTGATTTTGACCAAATATATTTATTGGGGTGTTTAAATTTATTTATTGGGATCTTGGAATACGTTTATTGAGATCTTGAAATATATTTATTTTCTCTACTGGCTTTTCTCAATTCCATTTCCATGTCACCTTTACAAGGTTGTTGAAAATTTTCTCCAGTATCTTGGCAGTAATTTCTGTAGTTCGTTACTTCACTGAAGTTACTTGTTTGTACTCCATTACGTGGTATCGTTCTTGCTTTGTACGACAGTAAGAAATTAGCGGGAATAGGATAGCAAAAAGAAAAGACTTCATTATCTGTTCAGCGACGTTTATATTCTTTTTGGTCTACTTTAGGCAAAAAATATGGTATACCCATAAAAATTGGCACTTTACACTGAAATAGAGTATTGTTCATAATATCATTTGGCCGTTTGAGAGGACAACTGAAATAACTGAAATAATCTCCCAAATATAATATGATTGCTGAAATGTTGAAATTTCATATATTGCAAATAAAAACGTAAGAACGTAAAAATACTTGATGGAATTAATTAAGAATTGCAGCATCAATTCGAACTCCGAAGACCTCTCGCCACTATCAGAGTGGTTCTCACAGTCCGTTTAAGGTATTGGTTTGTTTTAGTATAATAAAAAAAAATTCTTTTCTTCTGAAGTAAATATTTACCATGGTCAATAGAATAGCATGCCATGCTATACAGTTTGGTTCTTTACCTTATTCATAAACTACTATAAATATTACTAAGATTGGTAACTTCAGTTGATATTGATATTGTCAGTAATCTGTATATGTATCATTTCACTTATACATCGCTTCACATAACCTGCCTGTTTATCACGAATTTTCTTGTCATTAAATTTAAAGATATGATTGGTTAGAAAATAATGTGCTAGTGCGGTTTTTCCAGCTTTAGTTCTATACTTCTCTTGGCAGTCATATTGGTGCTGTTCAAGTCTGTCACTTAATTTTTATTTTGTTTGACCTATATACTGTTTTGCCCCAGTCACACGGTATTGGGTAGACAATATTCGACTGGTTGAAGATTGGTGTTTTATCTTTAAGCCTAGAAAACAATGTAAATACTGTTTTTATATTATAAAACGCTAATGAAAATTAATCACTTTGAAAAAGTTTTTTAAGTTTCCTTAATAGATCAGGAATAAAAGACATTTTGGAGAACTTTTTCCTTTGTTTGGTAATATTATGCCCCGATGTGAGTTGGTTGAAAGATTATGGTGTTTTTGAAGAAAATCATTAATAGACTGATTGATAAAAACACTAGGATAATTATTGTAACATAGGATATAATATTCAAGTTTTCAGAGTGAAAAGATTCATGACATAATTCTAAAGCTCTATGACAAAGATTATGGATAGTATTGAGCTTGTGTTGAACTGGGTTGTTGGATAAATATAATTTGATAATCTGCCTGAACTTGTTGGTTTCCTGTACCAATTTGTTTTTGAGGATCCATCACAGACTATGACATCTAAAAAGGGGATCGTATTGTCTGATTTAGTTTCAATTGTAAATTTTAATTTTGGATTATAGACATTGAAGTATTGTAATATGGAGATATGGGATAAAAGGTATAAAAGATGGTATTTTTCCCAGGATTTCAGTAATTAAATCTTCCATTACAATAAAAGCTGAAATAGGGCTTGCAGGATTGCCCATAGCAGTCCCATCAATTCGCGGATAGAAGGTATCATTAACTTTAAAATAACTTGTTCGAAAACAAAAACTAATCAAGCTTATTACAGTTGTACGAGACATTTCGGTATAGTGTTCTATGAAATGTCTTCTTTCTTTCATTATTTTCGTAATTTGCGATTTGATGCTGCAATCAATTGTTAATCAATTTCATCAAATATTTTCCAGGTTTATGTTTTTATGTTTTTATCTGCCATATACGTAGTTTCAACATCTTAGCAATGATGCTATATTCGGAAGGTAGATAACTCCAGATTGTTTCAGTTATTTCACTTGTCTTCTCAAACAATCAAATTGTAAACTTGTGAATATTGTTATTACATGATATTATAAATAATACTCTAATTCAGTATAAAGTGCCAATTCTTATATAGTCCAAGCAATACGGCATGAAATGAGTGATTTTTTGACATTAATACTACCTGAAAACCGACTGTGTCATTATGTTTAGGTGAGTGGAGACATTAATTGTATGGACACTATATTTTAGTCTGAAGAAGACCAAACAAAATATATGGTCTAAACGTCGCTGAACAGACAACAACGTCTCACTTCTTGCTGTCCTGTTCCCGATAATTTCTTACCATTGTTTGTACTTTTTGGAAGACTGTATGTAATTAATAGGTTTGAAGAGTCTTTAAATATATCAGTGCTTCTGAATGTTTATCATTCACTAGTTTCTTCACTTATTTCCTGAAACATATTACTACGGGGATGTGTCGATGATACACAAATAAATTTCACTTCACAGAAAAGACATATAAGACTTATGTTTAATGTTAAGCCTTTAGATTAATGTTAGCCATACTACACTCCAAATAAACTATTGACAGTTCCATCTTCATCTATTTTGCAGGCTATCAAATACATAAGAAAACATTTAGAATAGTTTGATGAGAAAACATTCAGAACAGTTTGAAATAATTTTCATATACATCAATATAGTATCAGACATAGAAATTTACACAGGATTGATACATTCTCTATTTCCTTCTATCAAAAATCTCCAGAATATATAAGTGGGATAAATTACCAGCTTCGGTTAGGTTGATCGAAAATTTAAAAAAATTCATAATCTCTGTGGAATTTTTTTTGAATAATTCATTTTTCTACTCTGTGCTTTGATTTTGAAATACACGTTGATATCTTATAACTTAAATACAAAAATTTTGTTTTCCCAACTTTGTTTTAATGTTTACTGTAATTCAAAAAAATTTGTAATAATTAATTCTCATCTACGTATCTTTCAATAAGTTCGAACGAGATAACATCAAAATCTGTTTTTCAATATTAATGTATGTACAATAACATGATGATTCTTTATTGATGAGCTAATGTTACAATGATACTCACGTTGTTGGTTCATCCAGAAACATAATAGGTGGGTTATCAATCAATTCCAATGCTATAGATAGTCTTTTTTTCTGACCACCAGACAATAGCTGACATCTAGTATTTTTACATACTATTAATCCAATAGAAACTAGAATGTCGTTTATCTGGAAGAGGTCGATATCATGATATAGAAAGAAGCAAGTAGTTATTCGAATACTGTAAATTAAAGACAATCCCCTTTATCCACTAAAAATATTGTACTGAGAACCATACAACTTTTGAATACTGTTTGTAATCAGTGAGGTAATTAATAAATTCCATAACTTGTTCTCCGAATTCGCTATACAACCCGTTTATATACAAACTAATAAACCGTTTAGGCAACATCTTTGATTTTTCCGACTTCGACATATCCGAGATTTACAAAATGGATTGTGAGTCGTGCTCAAAATGGTATGTGGGTAGAAGGAATAATCTAACTCGGTATGGAGAACATTTTGCCAATATAAAGAAAAGTAATGGTGAAAAATCAGCGTTAGCAAAACATGTTTCGAATAAAGGTCACTCAAAAAAGTTTATTATTCTTGAAACACAGTAACGACATATATCTAGGTGATTGAAAGGGATGAATGAATGTATAAGCGAAAAAACAATTTTATGTGTTAAGATTTATCTCCAGTTGAAGGTAGTCCTTCATATACCTTATTAATTAATAATGATTCTTGACCCAGGAATGAATTATATTCAAATTCTCGGGAAATAGGTCACACAAGCACATAGGAAATAGGTCACACTAACACATATGTCTACTATTTTCGTCTTTACGTATGTTTCAGTCTCATGACAATCATCAGAAGACATATCATTATCCGAAAGGGGATTTCTTGAAACCAATTGTATCAAGCACAAACCGTCCTTATCGCATCAGTTTCAATTAAAAATCCCCACTTCGCCAAAACGAACAGAGACACAAATAATTAAGTATATGAATATTCATCAAAAAGCCACCGCATAGCAATGTATCTCTAATAATTGAAGTTATCTCATAAAATGTGAGAATAAGACTAACAGAACCAACTCTAATACACCCAAGTATCCACTTTCAAACCAGATGTTAAAGATTCATGAGGTTATAGGAAAAGATTGTTAGACCTCACTAGGAACATTGATAATTTCAGCATTCTATCTGAAATATACTTTTAACCTTATGAAGACGTACGGAACAATTTCAGGCTTAATTAATTAGATTTGTAAGATGTTGACTTAATGATTGAACGTATGTTCAATGATTTCCTGACTTAGAGTCAGGTTTTATGTGAATCATCTCCAGGATAGAGCTTTCATAATAACTGGTTTCTTTGGTTGAAATATTGTCATGTTTGTAATCAAATTGATGGTTATAATGAAGGCAATGCTTAGCAATTGTGATGGAATTTTCTAAGCTTTTGCTTTTAGTACTTTACTTATGGCCATACATTCTTTCTTGTAAATAATATTGTGTAGAGATTCCTGTATAAGTCCCATGAAATGTTTTCAATAATTTAATTCATATACTGTGTGGATTTGTTCATCTGTAGGTATTAAAGGTTTCAGATATAGAAAATATTTACCAACACAGCCTGTAGGCTTATGCTAAACATTCATATCAGACTTGTTGAAACATTTCCGAAACTCTCAAGTATGTATGGTAATGTTCTAAGATTATCTTTATTACCGTTTCTATTATTTATGTATGACGTACCATCATATATTTTGTTTATTCTTATTCAGTGATTTTTTAATACATATTCATATACTTAGGACAATGATGTGTTGAAATTTCGATTTTTTCTCTATTCTTTCCGGGGACGTGAACATTCTTGATTAAATTGAACGCGATAAGAACGCTTTGTGCTTGATACAATTAATTTGAAGTGATCCCGTTCTAGACAGTGATACGTATTTTGATGATGGTCGTGAAACCGAAACGTACGTTAAGACAAAAATAGTAAATATGAGTGTTAGTGTGACCTATTTCCCAGAAATTTGTATATAATTACCGTATCAATTTCAAATAGTATAAACAGGCACATTTCATTCTCTAATTTAGTCAACTCCGATGGTGGCTACTTGGTAGCTGAAAGGTCCTCAGCACTTCAACAGTATTGTTTCTTATTTATTTATAGTGTTACAGTGTATCTACAGTGTGAACTCTGATGAGATATAATTAGTTTACTCCGATGATGGCTACTTGATAGCTGAAAGGTCGTCAGTACTTTAACAGTATCGTTCCTTATTTCTAGTATTATAGTGTATCCACAGTGTGAACTCTGATGAGATATGAAAGGAGGCATTTGACCGGAGAAACGATAGTCGAATCGATACTAGAAACGGATAAAGCTGGATGTTGATCAATTATATTCTCAATTAAAATAATAGGTCTCCAGAGTTCATGGGCCAAGTTTTTAGATCTGCGGCATTCTCAACAAAATCTAGATGGGACAACAATTCTAATGAAAATCACTAATTTTATGATTTATATTTCCTATTACTCTATAAAATTTGTCTTCAATAATTGAAGATATAAGCTTCTTCGAATATCTATCCCTTGGAAGGTGTCAATGATGTGGAATGTTTGATTGTGAGTGCCAATAATGTTAACCTCAAACCATATTTTCTCTTTTCCGATGCGATTCCACCAAAGTAAAAATAGAGAGGAACAAGTTTTTAAAAAACTATCTCCATTTACAAAATGGATGAGCTTATGAGTTTATCCGATGATAGCATAAGTAACAAAATAAGTTCAATGTATTCGTTAATTGAAATAAGCATCACATATATCATGCAGAAAAGGTGAACTATTTTCGATCATCAAGAATTTTCTCAAGCAAATTCCAAAAAACCAATTATGGGATTAGTTTTCATTCTATCTCTAACTGAAACTGTGTTCATATTATCAGGTTCCTGATCCTACCTCCAGAAATGTTGCATCCACGGTATAATATAATAGTAATGCGTCTCGTATACTGTTATACATGACTTATATATAAAAATTCTCGGGAAATAGGTCACATTAACACTTTGTCTTAGATATTCGTCTTTACGTACGTTTCGGTCTCACGACCATCATCAGAAGACTCACTATATCTAAAAAGGGGGTTTACTAAAACTAATTATAACACAAGCGTCCAAATCGCACAATTTAACTTCAATCAAAAGAGCCCACGCCGTCGAAACGAACAGAACTACGAATAATCGAAATTGTATCGTCAGTATTAAAGTATAAAAAATTTTTTTGTATTAAGAATCCGCTATTCAGTAATATTATTAAAATATATGAGTGCATATTGATTGGTATTCTCACAACAACTGAGAAGAACGAAGTTATTTGTCAAGTATCTACTTTCGAAACCAGATGTGTAGGATTTATGAGTAGGTACTTAAGAACGGTTTCAGACCTGTACTGGAAAATTAGAATTACGAATTCTTCCTGAAAACATTTTCAACAATTATAAAGACGTATGTAAGAATTTGCAAGAGATTATTTAATCAAATTAGTAAAAATATGACTTAGATTTTGTGTGTCTACCTTATGATTTACAGATTTGGGGTCCCGTTTTATGTGAATCATCTCCAGGATAGATCTTTTATAATAATTGGTTTCCTTAGTTAAGATATTAACATTTTTGTAATCAAATTGATGGTTATAATCAAAGCAATGCTTAGCAAGGGCGGTGGAATTTTCTAAGTTGTTATTTCTTGTGCTATATTTATGGCCGTACATTCTTTTTTGTAAATATTGCTTAGAGATTCCAGTATAGGTTCCATCACAATCTAAACAATTCAATTTATACACTGTGTGGGTTTGTTTATCTTTGGGTATTAAAGGTTTTAGATTTGAGGAATATTTCCCAACACAGTTAGTAGGTTTATGCGCAACATTTATATCATACTTTTTCAAACATTTTTTGATTTTCTCTGAGGTCATTATAGATTTTGTTTATTCTTTCTTTAATGATAGGATTGAAAAAAGTTTTTGGGTAGCCATTCAATTCTAGTGTATTACGAACAATTCTTAAATTTTTGGGGCGGTCATCTACGTGGGACAATTTTATCGCGCGATCTGTAAGGCTGTTTATGACACTTTTTTTATAACAAGCTGGTGCAACGGAATTGAAGTGAAGATAACGTTGAGACCATACTTCTTTAGTAAACCAAGAGGTTTTTATTTTTCCATCTGCATCATGCCTAATGTTCATATCTAGGAAATTTATGTTATTGTTTAATTCTATTTCACAAGTGAATTGAAGTTTACAGTGGAAATTGTTAAATTTATCAATTACATATTGAATTTTATCGTTGGGAACACACATAAGGCAATCATCCACATACCGTTTAAAGAATACAGGCCGAAAATCTAATGAACTCATAACAGATTCCTCTAGGCACTCCATAACGAGGTTAGCAATGGTAGCTGAAATAGGAGATCCCATTGCTGTGCCGAATATTCATCCAAAAAATTGCTCACCATACTGAAAGTATGTGCATTCTAAACAAAATTTTACAGCATTTATAAATTCCGATTGATCTAGAGGTGTGTGGTTTTTAATGTCTGCCCAACGTTTTTTGATGCTATTCAATGCCAAAGCAACAGGTATATTTGTAAATAAAGGAACAACATCCAAGGAAATCAGTTGATGGTTTACGGGTACGGATTGATTTTTTATAAATTCATTAAAGTGCCATGAATCTTTTACAAAGAATTCATTTTTTTCTATTATATTATTGATAGATTTTGATAGAAATTTTGATAAATTGTAAGTAGGCGCTCCAATATTACTAACAATGGGTCTTAGAGGTATATCTTTTTTATGTAGTTTGGGAAGCCCATAGATATAAGGTGCTAGCCCATTATGGCAAATTAATTTATTTTTTAATTAAATAGGGATTATCTTATTCTTATGCCATTTATTTATCAATTTATTCATGTTGTTTTGTACTGATGAAGTAGGATCAGATTTCAATTTTTCATAAGTTGTTTCATCATTTAAAAGGTTTCCTATTTTGTTTTCATAGTCATTTCTATGCATTATGACGGTTTTATTACATTTATCCGCGTTCAAAACTAATATTTGAGGGTTAGCATCTAAGAAATCTTTCGTAATTTTTGTATGATAGTTAAAACGATTCTTTGCAATCCCTACCTCTGCCTTCTGTTTGTTCTTTTTGTTTGTCAAGATGTTACAAACTTTGTTTCTAATTTCGTTTTTCTCTTCAAGAATCTTATTCTTATTGTTATACATGGCGAAAGCAAAGCCCAAGTCTGTGAACTTACAACTCTTACCGCAGGTCGAATGCAAGAGGTGCTAAACGGCGAAAACGATGATGAGCTGATAATTTTTTTATTCTTTTACAGACATGTAATGTGAACAAATTCATTATGTATCTGAGCTCTGATCAGGACTGAACTCTCGAAGATTATGACACTTTTCTAAGCTATCGTCTATTTCTATATTTCTACAATGAATTATAGAATGTGCTATTCGAGCTAAAGAGTGAGACATCAGTTAAGTTTATTTTTATTTTCTCTTAGATTATTAAATTATCTAATAAAACACACTTTTCATGATTTTTTGACAAATGTCAAGTAAAAGTAAAACAATTGTATGGATGGATAGCGCTATTAACAACAGAACAACTCATTTCAATCACCCAAACTTACTACGAAAATCCAGGATTCGCAAAATTGTCGAATTTCATCTATAGAAGAATGCAATTCAATACCTGAAGAACAAAATTTGTTTAGAAATTGAAGAAGTGAATTCATTTTTATTGGGAAAATTTTGACTTTCGAATACAGGCCTGTAAACAGAGTGGTAGTGGCTATATGAATGATATCATTTTCACATCTAATTGTAAAAGAATTAACAATTGTAAAAGATTCCCAATAAAAATTTCCGATCTTTATTCATGATATGTGGTTTATTTTTTTCTTTGAAAAAGAAACTAATAAATGAATCACCCTGCACAGTGTTTCTATCATCCAAAATGCAAAAAATTGCAAATAATCTGTGCAGCATTGAAAAACTGGAAGGATTGGTGAAACAAATTCTAAAGAAAATATTCTTTGGGAGCTCTTGGGGGTTATAGAGTTTTTTTTCATTGAATATGGGCATAAATTTACAAATTGCTAAATTAACTCTACTTATAGATTACAATGTAGATTAAATATGAATATGGAAATATATGGTCTTATCTATCTCAGTAATATTCATTGTTTAGGAAAAACTATACTTGTATACGGCAGAAACAACTTGTACATAATAATCAGACAGCGATTTAAGATATTCTAACTGTAAGGAATTAAGCAGTTGTGTAAACAGGAGTCTTTCACTCATTTTGCCATGTATTGGTGAACACAGTAAATAGTTAATATCAATAAATATTGATATTATGCAACTTTCCAAATAATAATAAAAACATCTAACACTCAGAAATTCAGAATTTTTGACTTGACTATTGTCCACCTAAGTTCGTCAATTTATCCAATTTGCGCCATATAGCTCCTCTCACATCCGACCGTAGTGACCCTGCTGCAAGAGTTGTAAGTTCACAGACTTGGGCTACGCTTTTAATATACGAGACGCATTACCATTATATTATATCGTGGTTGCACCTAAAGAGGGTACCTGACATGTGGTGGAGGCGCCGGGACCGATATATAATGACCAAGTTCTTTTGAATTGGTTTTGCTATTCAATAAATGGAGAATTAGAAACTACATTCCCCCCTTCATGAAGCTTGCAATCGAATATAGAGGTGCTGAAAGTTATACCAAGAAGTTAGGAGTCAATGAATGATATGGCGAGGTGATTCCAAATGGTGTAATTGTAAGATAACTCACCAGATATTTTTTAGCTTTGGGTGATACCGAATCACCCAATTTCAACTCAGCAGCCCACTGCATAGTTTCTGAAACTGTGAATAATTGATCTAGGTTATCTTCTTGTAAAATATAGCGGGAATGTTTATTATACTGCTTTGGATCTCCTCTCCGATCTGGTAAACCTTCACTTGTGAGATGGCCTGCTACTCCTGTTGTCCTGTTTAGGAAAACATGACTAGTAATTGCCAAAACATTTCCGACAAATGGTTGTGTAGTTAGTGTTAGTGGTAAAATTTAAATTCAAATCCACCCATTGGGTTCCAACCACATCAATATGCAGTGTGGACAAAATTAATGAAGGATGACTAAACCTCGTGAATATGTGTACCAATATTCAACAATTAGCGAATGCTTCAAGCAATCTCGTACGGGAATTATGATTCACATTCGGAGAATATTATAGAAAAATGAGTTATTATCGAAAATTGTTAAATATCTACATTTGTATCATCAATAAAAACATAGTATACAATGGAAGATGACTATCGATTTGGGAATATTTCATTGCCGTAACATTTTGAGAGGTAAACAAATGTAACCCCAAAATCAATGTATTGCTACATCATATCGGGACATCAAAAATTATCTTGGTCAAGGGTGCTTGTGGAATCTAAAACGTGTGTCTTTACTTGTGTCAAATTAATTAATTTGATGTTTCTAAAAGTGCGAAATTTCGCAATTTTATACGAATGTTATAACACTCAGAAGTCTCTAGCGCTTCAGACTCCGGGATTTTCACTTGGCCTATCGAAATCAGAAGGTTCGAATTATCTAAAAACATAATTGCATGAACGCCAGACGTCCTATGTAATTAGCTACGAACGAAATCATTTTGACGTTTCCCTCGAGAAGCTCGCTACGTGTCAGTTGAGACCTGAGAATACCTGCTTCTATTTTAATTAAATTTTCCTATTTAAACGAAATTTTTGGAAAAAAGAAGGGCCGTCGGGTGGGTATCGCGACTAAATCTAACTACATGGAGCGAAAACGGTACGCAAAAGCCCTCGTAAAGAAGTTCTATGTTCCTAACTTTTGCACTTTTCTAACTCGCGAACTACGGGCTTCTCACGTGAACGTCATTCCATTTATCGAAAATTAACTATTTTAAAACCGTTTTTGACCCGGTTTGTGACTATCCCGACCTTTTAAAAGGTTCAAAGTTAACATTTCGACAATTTTTATTACTATATTAATTTGTATTCATTATTGTTTTACAACTGAAATAAATAGGTATTTGTAGGTTATTGATGATGTCCGTGTGACAGTGACATAATTATTTCAAACGTAAACTAAGACATACGTTTTATATTCCACAACGACCTTGGCCAAGATACTTTTTGATATCCCGGTATAATAAATACTATCAACAATAAGTTGCTGAAATAACACCAATACACAAAACTGGGAATGAAGTGTCACCTGATAATTATAGGCAAATATCTCTCATTTGAAATTTTGCAAAAAATTTTGAAACACTAATTCACTTCAAATAATGTCGAATAACCAATTTGGTTCTAAAAAAATATGGGCACTAACAATGCAATCATCGAAATGATCGAAAAGCTATATTCTGAACTTGTTCAGAGCAGACCATTAGCAGTTGTTGTTCTTGATCTTGCGAAAGCATTCGACAGACTAAACCAAGCACTACTGATTGAAAATTAGAAAATTGTGGAATCAGAGGTATCACACTTGAACTAATTGAACGTTATCTACAAAATAAAAAACAAATGGTCAGGATGAATGAAACAAAAAGTGGTTGTAAATACAGGAGTATCACAAGGAACTGTTCTAGGCCTCCCATTATTCATTATCTACATAAACGACATGATAGTCCTTTTCGAGAAATGTAAAATTTTACATACCCAGATGACACAGTACTTATTGCATCAGCAGATACTTGGGAAGAGCTGGAGAAACTATTGCAAAAACAGCTTGAATACTTGGAAGATTGGTAGATCATAATAAACTAGCACCTAATATCAATAAAACTGTATGTCTTAATGTAACAAACTATAATGATACATTATCACAATTTTTTGATCTGGAATTGGATGAAGAGGTAATGAGTCAATGATACCAAATATCTTGGGATTATAATTGATGAAAATCTATGATGGAAAGATCATGTACAAAATTTAGTGAAAAGAGTGAGTTCCATTCATGTGATATATGAATTGAGCAGAAATAATACTCAATCCAAAGAATTTACTGTCAATTGTATATGGCTTATATTATAGCGTGGTCACATATGGTATCCTTGCTTGGGGAATGGTTAATATCACAGTGAAGAAATCAATATTTAACATGCATAAAAGAATTATCAGAATTGAGATTTTCATATCATCGGGAAAGCAGGATTTCATAGATTTAACATGGTAAACAATTTCCGACAGGTGGGTCAGCAGGAACAGAGGTTCCAACACCTAGCCTTGGGATACATCACTCAGAACGCTTACTTTAGAGAAGAAAGAGTCTTAAATCTAACACGGGAGCTTCTGTTCGGGAGGGAGCCTGAAATATAGGCCACATTGTAGCAAATTGGCCAGCAAGAGATTATCTTTGGGTAAACGATCAAAATTCCCAGAAAAATCTAGGTGTACTACATCAATAGGTAGCTTCTTATCTAGAGCTGATGACCACTCATTTCAGTAGATTGGTAACAACAGAATGGCCAGAGAGGAAGCCATGTAGTTCCTCGGGTATAGCTTGGTGATACAGAAAAATTATAGCATTTGTTTAGTAATGGATCCCATAACCTTGACTATAATATGAGTACGCTTACTAGTCTTCAATTTTCTGGATTCAATTTGTCACCATTTTTATATACAGGTGTTATCGACGAAGAGACAGGTGTTATCGACGATTTTTGGTGATAGAATGGTAGGTATTTGTTGGAAAACTTCAATCTGTGTATTTGAATTGGAAGAAGTTCAGCTACCTGCTCTCTATTTTCACATAGATTTCCATTTTCATTTCGTATCGTTGGTATACTGACCTTTGACGACATGGTAGACACGTATTTATAAAGTTGGTTTCTATTGGTTTTCTATTGGCCTGCCAAGTTTTCCGCGTATCTAAATTTATCTCCCTGGACAAAGAATTGGAAAACTTTCTATGTTCGGAGTAATCGGCAAGATTTTTCGACCTTAGATACTTTTCCATAGACGATTTCTATGTTTATGCGTATCGTATCTTGCAACCAACTGTATCATATAGTGAACTTTTTTATTCTAATGCAAAATGTGGTACAATTCACTATCATCACTGAATTATGATCTGATTCTAATGTATTGTGCTATATTCAAAATACTCACTGCAATCCTGTAAGAATATTCAGAAGGGATGTCTTGCCTGCACCGGAAGGTCCCATGATAGCGGTCAATTCCCCGGATCGGAACGTTCCTGATACTCCATCGATGATAGTTTTCCGTTCTTGAATTAAGAGAAAAGTCAATGAATTTCATCATCTAGTTCTTAAATGTACTTATAACATTAATTCCTAATCAACCAAACTAACATCATGTGAGAGTTATTCTAGTTCAGTAAGGTCATTTGTCGGCAATTGGGCCAACTTTGGAAGGAGGAGATATGTACTGAGAGAAAAATAACATCAGCATTCACCTCACCTCAGTGTACATCATCGGGAGAATAATAAAATATTGCGAAATCTTATCAAGTGTTTTCTTTCCACCAAGTAGTGCGAGTAGAATCAATCAATTATGTTACGAACAAAATATAATTTGCATGGATTATCACAATATGATATCTATCGAGATAAAGCCTTGGCATTATCACTATTATTAGTTCAGTGATGGCTATTGCCATGATTTTCACTCCATTAATTCAAGAAGGTTCAGTGATTCTCCATAATTCTCATATAAATATAACAACGATTATTAAAATTGGCAAGAATCTCGAATCAATTATTTTTGCTTGATTCTGGTATAGATTATTATATGACAATTACAGGGCTAATTCCTAATTGCTAATTTCACCCACCTTCTTTCAATAACTTTTTTCGTTCAATATGCCCCTAAATTTTGCTATATTTTTAAAAAGTATTTGAATTAATTAATGAACGGTATATTTTTGAATTAAAGGTTCCTTAATCAAATTCAATATCATAACTAGAGGTTAATCATATTATCATTATTTGGTGGTAAATAATTCAATATTAATAAAAAGGTTGTACTAGAAAATGGAGCTCTTTATCAAAACGACCCATTCTTAATTTAATGAGTATCAACTCTTTCCTTCTCATTTTCAAAAATTAATTTTGGGTGAGGAAGGTTCAGTTTGAATGGACCATAATACAAAAAGTATTATGAGCAGAATATTCTTTAATTTAATGAAACACTTATGCAATAGAAAAATTTCTACATTTTTGGAAAATAACAAGGGGAGTAAGAAACAGAGTGGGAAAGGGAGGTGAGGGGGGAAGAACGCAACCCATTATCTACGCCTGTGAGAAAATTTGATGAAACGCGTAATCATTCTTAGATATGGACTTATTTTAGTGAACTTTGTTCAACATTTTTGCAAAATTGATCGGAAGGTTCCAAACTTACGAGAAAAGAACTTTTATTCCCAACTTTGAAGGGTTATGTGTCGGTAATTGAGGACTTTCGAAAGTTAATTTTAATCCTCCATCATATTCTGAAATTAATGTATTTCAAACTGAACCACTCTGTATAATGACTACGTAGAATGAAAATGCGTTTGGGAAACATATTTTGATGACTTTTTTGTAGAGAGATGAATGCTTGAAATTTTAATTATTTCAATTACTAATTCCGTTATTGCATTCCCTCATATTCTAACTGTATCATTATTTGATGGTTTCATGTTATTTTGTTTATAATTGAGTAACTTGAGCTCCCCTATGCTAATTCATATCACATAAGTCATATCCCACATGACATTGCATACATAGGTGTCTACTAAAATACAAACAACGTCTTACACATTGTCATTCTATTAAAGGTGTCCGGTTTGAACGAATTTTGATAGTTTGGTAATTATGACAATTTGTTGATGATCGTGTTTGACTACTGTGTGCCAGCACTTTATGATTCAGAAATTATCGTATTATCTAATAAGGTAGTTATTATTATTTTTGTCTAAATTTTTATCACTTCAAGTAATAGAGCGAGACATTAAATGACATGCAGGCTAACTAAGGTCAGCCTACCGGAATTTGCAAACGACTTGTAAACATTTTCTATTTTAATTACAATTACTCACATATGATAATATCTTGCAAAACAATCGGCACTAAAATAGTAAAATTACGGTACGAGAAGTCGAGATATAATAAAATATTGAATTATATTAGAGTCAGAGAAAATGGAAAATCGAGCTCCTCTCAAACCATTTTCTCTAAGATTCTGAGATGTACCATGTTCACTTATAATTTTTTTAATTTGTATTATATTTTGTTTATATTTCAACTACAGGTACAGGTTATTGCCAATAAAAATTATTCTCGGGGAACTAAAATTCCATGTAGAATTAGAATATGTCAAAGCAAAGTAACATGAACATATAGCGGTTTCTTATATGTTTTCTGTTCAATATCAATAACAAATGGTAGCGTGAGAAATAGTGGATGAATTTCTGAAATAAACACAAATTAGCTCACACCCACTTCAAGCTTATACCGGGATATCAAAAATTATCTTGGTCAAGGGTGGTTGTGGAATCTAAAACGTGTGTCTTACTTTACGTTTGAAATAATTATGTCATAAATAATTTGAAGTTTCTAAAAGTGCGAAATTTCGCAATTTTATACGAATATTGTAACACTCAGAAGTCCTTAGCGCTTTGGACTTCGGGATTTTCACGTGGCCTATCGAAATTAGAAGGTTTGAATTATCTAAAAACATAATTGCATGAACGCCAGACGTCCTATGTAATTAGCTACGAACGAAATCATTTTGACATATGCCTCGAGAAGCTCGCTGCGCGTAAATTAGAGTTCATACATTTTACCTAGGTCTTGTTAATTTGGAGCCGTTTCTTGCCCCGTGCGACCGACGCCAGTTGTAATAAAGTGGTTTTGGCTATGGGCCGCTACCTTACACTCGCTTCGTGTATATTTCAGTCGCGAGAAAATTCCCTTGGTACGTCGCACGTTAGACGCGCGTAGCTGAGATCTGAGAATAGCTCAAACTGTTTTAATTGAATTTTCCTATTTAATGGACATTTAGGTATCGAAAAAAGAATGGCCGTCGGGAACGGTCCCATTCTGAATCTAACTACATGGAGCGAAAACGGCACGCGAAAATTCGTCGTAAAGCCGTATTAGGTACAACCAGTTTGCACTTTCCTAACTCGCGTGCTACGGGCTTTTCACGTGAACGTCATTCGATTTACGGGAAATTAACTATTTTAAAACAGTTTTTGACCCGGATTGTGGCTATCACGACCTGTGAAAAGGTTGAAAGTTCACATAATTATTTCATAACTTGTAGTTCATTATTGTTTCACAACTGAAATAAATAGGTATGAAATTTGTTGGTTATTGATGATGTCAGTGTGACAGTGACATAATTATTTCAAACGTAAAGTAAGACACACGTTTTAGATTCCACAACCATCCTTGACCAAGATAATTTCTGATATCCCGGTAGTTCTGGAGAAAATCATAAGTCTGTCAAGATGAATAAACAATATAGAACGAATGCAAGCTATATGATGAATGTTAATGTTAACCATCTAGAGATGTTCAGGTAGTGGGGTTTTCGAGACCCGTTGTTGGTTCAATATACGTAACGTAGTAGCTGATCATCAAAATTGTAATTAAATATAGTCTTAATTATAGTTGAAATAATATGTACATTCAGTTAGTAATATTTACAAAAGGATAGATAGATTTAGAAATCCCTACTGAAAACATTCTGAACTAAAGAGAGGAATCTTACCGCTTATTGGGTAAACAATTCAGGGATTCTTTCCCTAATATTAGATTGGTTCTTGAGAAGAATGAAGCTTTACAAATACCGGGAGGAAT
Organism: Endomychus coccineus; assembly: GCA_958510875.1. Classification (NCBI taxonomy): domain Eukaryota; kingdom Metazoa; phylum Arthropoda; class Insecta; order Coleoptera; family Endomychidae; genus Endomychus; species Endomychus coccineus. The sequence continues at coordinate 160,764,656 of OY294068.1, forward strand.
ACCTAAAACCTTCAGTTATATTTTCTAGCATGAATTAGTCTCTTGAAAAATCACGAAGCACTTAGTCAATTTCAATTAATTTAATTTAATAGTTTCTTCAGAGTGTTTTTGGTAAGAAGGGTGGATTTGGCTAAATCAGAGTTGTTTTAGATTTTAAGTCAAAGTTTGTTCTTCAAAGTTTTTATTCAAGTTCAAGTTCAATAAAACATTCAAATCAGTTCATTCAGTTTCGATCCCCTAGGTTCTTCCTAGTTAGGGGAATCAATTTAATAATCTTAGTTTCATTTCTATCTTCTAGTTAATTCAAATTATCTAATTTTGTGTTATTTGAGTTTAGAATTTGATCTTATCCTTATTCTCAATAGCAATAAAGTTAATTATAATATTCATTTTTATTACCTTCCATTATCATAGACATTATTTTATTATTATCATTATTACTTTAATTGTGATTTTCATTATTAAATTTTATTATTGTTGTTGAGTAAGAGATAATCTGATTAATATTAGCGTTTACTCTTCCACTTACCTTCCAGTGTGCTAAAATCTCAAGTTTCTTATGAAATAAAAGGGTAAGTGTCAATTATATTTTTCACGTTTGTTCTGGCTAATCAATAATTGAGATCAAACTCCAACGTGTCATGGTTCTCTGAATTAAATGGCTACACTGTCAATAAATAAATAGATTGAGGCTTAGGAATAATATAAATTTTATAGATTCATCTTTCTCTAAACATATTCTAGAAACAGGACATACTTTTCCAAAATATAGACCTAAAATACATTATCAGAGTAAAGATCTGAAATAAATACCCTAGAATTTCAATATACTATTAAGGAAAGGTCTTTTTGGCTTATTTTGCCCCACGTTGGGCGCCAATTATTAAGAAAAGTCTTTTGAGCTTTTATTTTTAATTGAATAATTTGATTAATTTGATTCTTCCAATGTTTTGAATTCTACCGGCTAGCTTTCTTATTGTATTTTATTTATTTTGAATCTATGTTTGTTTTGAATCGAATAATGACCTTTTACCTTTTTATTTTTATATTGAATTATATATGGAATTAAACACAATGTTCTTTTTATGTTAAAACTTTTAATATTTAAATTTCTATGACTCTAATTTATCTCGGGTATCAATTTTTACAATGTTATGTTTAAATAGATCTATGATCTAACCTCAAAATCATTTACTATTTATCTTTGTTTACAAAGTTATAATCTACAATCTTTCTTTCAGAGTTACAGACAGATAATAATACAATGGAGAAATAATAAATAAACTTACGTTTAGTTTATATCGAAGAATATGTTTTAAAATGTAGGCAATGTTCACTTGGCTTGATCTTCTTATTAATTTGATAATTCACCTTAACCGTAGGTACACAATTTCTCTGCTATTCACAATAAACACAGGTAAACTATGGTTACTTCTTTTGAAATCAGGAACTGTTGAAAATTGTTAACTTAGTTTTATTCTTTTTATTATAGATACAAAACTCTTTGATGATGTTTGGAGCTTTATCGAAGGCTGGCTATCGTTCGATGTTACTTATGAATTGTAGGTTATTGTAACCTTGTTCGGAGACTTGGAACACTACTTGACTTGTAGAAATTATTTATTTGCTTCGGTTACTTTCAACCTTACGAAGCTACTGGAACACTTGGGTTCACCGATGTTTATCCAATAAACTAAGGTTATGGAAACTTTATGAGTTGCTTGAGTACCTTGACTCTTCAGATGTTGATGGCTAACTGACTTGTCTTGTCTTCAGATGCCTTTTATAGGCCTTCAAAACCGATGCTATTTGATGTCATATTCAACCTATGAGGTGCTTTCTTTACCTATCAAGAATGCTCTGATGATTGTTGCAAACTGACAGAAGTATTACATTGTTACTAGTCTGACGTTTATAAAATCGCCTCGACCAATCAGAATTTAGTATTCTATAAATTTTGAATTATTGGAGATTTTCAACTTATTTCAAATGATGATGATTCCTTCTTTTTAAATTAATATTGCCTACATTTTTCCACACACTTTGGTATAAGATAACCTATGATTAGGTTATTATTAATATGATTATTCCAATAATTTTTATATATTTGATAGTTATCATTCTTAAAAACTAATAAATAATATAATATATCAATAACATTTCTTCAACATTATATAACTCAAATTTACTAATCCTAACTTATATCTATAACATTTTTCAATAGTTTGTGCTATCTCATGATAGTTTTTGTAATCATTTTAATTATGATTTCTGCCTTCGTAACACTGTACGTTTATTCACTTTCACTGAAGTTCTTGTTTTACACTTCTATTCTAATTACATTGTTGTTTATTATGTTTTACATTGTTTATTATATTATGCTAACTATTATTTAACTTTTAATATTGTTTTTCAATTCCATATAATATCTTTTTATTAATCTTTTCTGATTTTCAATGTTCGGTAAGTTCTAATTTTTATCATTTTTATTGTTTAGGAAATGAAATCATAACAATACATACATTGAAAAGGCAAAATAAATCTGATTCCAAGATTTCAGAATTTACTTTCTATTCAATATACCTATTTAACCCCTCAAAAATAGAACAAAATCCACGCGCTGGCCGTTGAATGCCCCAAAATCGATCTTGTTACGTTCGACACCTGTTATAATAATCGACACCGGCTTCCCCTTTATAATAACTATTTCTTGGTTACTCTAAAATCACTAGTTTTGAAACCCAGAGTTTCAACATTTAAGTGAATTCGAATAATGAAACATAGTTAATTTCAAGAATGTTTCATTTTGTAACGGACTTTAATGTATGTGTACAAGGATAAGGAAAATCAATTACAAAAATAAACTTTCAAATAAATAACAAACTACTATTTCCAAAATTATATAAAAATTTGAAAAAGTAACCTGTAATAAGTTGCCACATGGAGTTTAGAACCTACGCTATCGGAAGCAATAAAATATGCAGCTGATGTCAGAGTAAATTCTGATGATGAACACTAGTTGAAAGGTCCTCATTACTTTACAACATATTCAGAGGGAATGGGTATTTGTTTCTTATTTATAGTGTTCACAGTGTGAACTCCTTTATACGATAATTAGCAGTTCCTGATGAGTAGCGCTTTGGAGAAGCGTTGCTACCTGCTGATTTTATCGGTTGAACGCGACACGTGTTAAATCACATATTCAACAAATTGTGTGAACGATCCATATTATTACTGAATATTCAAATAGTTATGAGTAAAGGGCGGAATATATGCAAAGTGCATATATTTGCATATTTTGCATATTTTTACAAATTTCATAAAAAATTGCATATTTCGACTAAAATAAAATTTGTGTGCATATTTTTATGTTTTTCGTTTTATCAAAAGATTAAATGCGACCCTTGCAGATAATTGAAATAATTTAAAAGGTGGGTAGGTTTTATTATTATATGGTTTATGGACCCATTTTATTATTATATGGTTTATTGCCGGCATTTATTGGATGTTTAGGAATTTCCAAGTAATCAGCTTGCCTAATTCACCGAACAGAAACAAGACAAGAAGGTTCACTTGAAGCTCCACCCCTATTTCGCTGGCAAACTTAAATAATCCCTGGTGGTGCCAAGTCGTGTTCGGTGGTAGAAAGTATTGTCTCCGAACAGAAGCTTCTGTTCGATGCGCGGAGGTCTAGTTGGAATGCGGAGGCTTGCTTTTATAGTTCGGACTTCAAAGTACCGACGCCAAGTGAACCTTCTTGTCTTGTTTCTTTTCGGTGCCTAATTGGAGAGCAAATGTGGTCTCTTCTTTTGTATTTATTTTGTATAGTTTAGTTTGTCGATAGATTCCAGAGTGAAAAGAGTTATTTTGAAAACATTTATTTCAAACGCCTAAAATGCCGAAAGCCGCTTCGTGGATTAAAAATTTACCTGAGTTGGAGTTTAGTGGGGATAAAGTGTTTCGCACAGTTTGTGCCAGAATCATTGTTTGTGAAAAGAAGTTCCAAATTGATCAACACTTGAAAACAGCTATGCATAAAGCTAAGATACAGAAAAATAAATCTGTGCCTGTTCAGCAGTGTGTGCAAACCGCATTTCAAAATGTCAAACCAAAGAGTGAAAAGGAGGTGTTTCATCAAGACTTATGCATAGCTTTGGTTGCAGCAAATATACCTTTGAAGGAACTGCAAAATACGCAATTCAGAGATTTTTTGCAAAAATATTATAATCAAAACATCCCTGATGAATCCACACTTAGAAAGAAGTATGTGCAAACATTATACGAAACCGTTATGGAAGAAATTGAAGTTTCACTGGGCGATGAACATTTTTATATTATTGTTGATGAAAGCACAGACTCATGTGGTCAATATATCGCACATCTTATTATTGGAGGGCTTCAAGAAAATGAGCCAGGGAAGCCATATTTAATATCTTCTAAACAGTTAGACAAAACAAATAATGTGACCATAACTCGATTTATTCAGCTGTCTCTATCAAATTTTTTTTTACCAAATCCAGTTCCAGTATAGAAGTTTTTAGTGTTTTTGTCTGACGCAGCGCCGTATATGGTTAAAGTAGGCCAAAACTTGAAAATATTTTATCCCAATATGGTACATGTCACTTGCCTTTTACACGGGATAAACAGAGTTGCAGAAACTATTAGAACAGCATATCCCTTGGTGAGCAAATTAATTTCAAATGTAAAGAAAGAGTTTTTGAAAGCACCTCTAAGAGTGCAGATCTATAGAGAGAAATTGCCACGAGTTAGTTTACCACCAGAGCCCGTAATTTCTTGATGGGGAACATGGATTAAGGCCGCGATATTCTACGCAGACCGTTTTAAAGCCATTAAAGACATAGTTTTAGATTTAGAAGACAATTCACAGTGTGTAGTGCGAAGCCAAGCAGTATTCAAAAATGTAAATTTAGTTAAGGAACTTGTTTTTATCAAGGTTAATTTTAGTTTTATACCAGATATAATAACTTCGTTAGAAAGTAGGGATACGAGTTTAAGAGAATCAATTAATATTGTTGAAACTTCCGACAAATGCAAAAAAGTTCCCGGTGATGTAGGAAATCAAGTAAGAAGTAAACTCGAAGTTATTGTGGGAAAGAATGAAGGCTTTAAGTATTTAATGGAAGTCAAAAATATTTTTGATACTAAACCATCCAACAAAGTCATACCTTGGCCTTATAACTTACTACCCAAATTAAAATATTGCCAGATCACATCGGTAGATGTTGAAAGATCTTTTTCTTTGTACAAACATATTTTTACAGACAGAAGGCAAACACTTTTATTGGAAAATTTTGAAAAATATATCGTTATAAATGCATTTTATACTATTTCAGGTTAAAAATTTTACCTATTATATTTTTCTATTAATTTTACTTAAAATAAATAATTTTTGTAAGAGTCGGCGTTTCTTTATTTCCATTTTTCCATGTTATATTCAAGGCATATAATTGCATATTTTGACAAATAAATGCATATTGTTGCATATTTCAAAGAAAAACTATGCATATATATGCGCATATTTTAACTGAATTGACGTTATTCATCGAATAATGTCCATGAATACTTCTATATCTACTTCAAAACGATTATATTAGTTTTTATAATCAATTACACAGTTCTTCGGTTCTTGGATAACAATAAGTGATGACCAAATTAATTCAGTCTAATTGGTCAGTAAATAACTTTTTTCGACTCATTTGTTATCAACATAGGTATTCATTAACTTTTTTATAGTTTCTATTACAAGGTGCACTATGACATCTTTGTTGGTCGGCTGGTCCACGAGTTTAAATCCATTTGAAACTTTACAAAATTAGTCTCGTTGACTGATTCGTATCTATGGCCTTCAGAAACATGAAAGTGAGATTAATATCTAAAAATTAATAGCATACTAATTAGAGTAAACCTCCTCATCATTTGTTACATCACCAAATTTCATTGTCAAAACAAAATTTCTCTGTTGTCTTTATTTATTACCAAATGAACAGGCTCATCATGCACTCTTTCAATTTCTCCTTCTGTAACTTGACCCCATTCAGCAGAACTATCCAGGAGCTGAAGTTATCATCATGGGGAATTTCAATATTGATCACAACTAAGCTTGGCTCCAGTTCTCAAACAAGACGGATGACGCAGGGCAACAGGCTGAGGCATTCGCCATTACCTACGGTGTCGAGCAGTTAATCAATGAACCTACACGGATTCTCACTAACAATCTAGATCTCTATGAAGTAAAGGTGCGTGCACCATTGGGATACCCATACCATTCACTCATCACTACCACATGTCCCTATATAACTTCACGAACCAGTTTGGCTTCACAACTCAGCTGACTGGGACGTTTTTCTTCGAGTTTCTTAGGAGAAGCGTATATTTTGAATCTGATGCCCAACGCAATGTGCCTCAGAGATCTCGAATATTCTCAGGCTAGGACTAGAAACTTACATACCTCATACCAACAAATTACCATCATCTGGCGAGCGATCCCATGTCTAGAGTCCAGAGCAAAATGTGTTGAAGCCAGAAATATGTGCAATGAAAAAATGAACGCTTCGAAAGGGGTATATAATGCCAGAGTAAGATCAAAGCCTTTTCAGGAAACTTCAGTGATATGTTTTGCCACCTCAACTTTGTTGCTTACTATTGCGAGTTTTATCTCAGATAGATCACTCCATGTGGTGTTTGAGTTGTAATGGTTAATATGTCCGTTCACTTAATTACTATAAATAGAACATCACTAGTGAAACATTTCTTCAAAGATATACAGATCAATCTAGTTGCCATGCGTGACATGCGCGATGCATCTCTGCTACGCGTTCTGCTTCAAATAACTGTTCTTTTTTGATTTCAACACCATTGTGTGTAACACGTAATTTAAAATGCAGTAAGCATTTGCTAATTTATATGAAATACAATAATCAATAAATATTAGTGAAAAACGTCTTGAAAAGAGGCGGTAAGACTTTTTAATCTTGATTAGCAGTATGATTGATTAATATCTTTATATAAATTCAATGTTATTTCCAATACAATTTTTATCTGCATTATTTTCTAATTGATCTATTCATATTTTAGTAATCAATAATTAAAATATGATAATTCGCATTTACAAATCAAAAACATGATACTAACTATGTTCAAAATTATTTCTTTTGTGATCTCTTAATATATCGTGAAATCGAAAAATTTTAGATTTTGATCATAGTCATATTTGAATTGGAGCTATACTTTATTTCTCCTTCTATATTAAATTCAAATAGTATAAATTTAGAAATATTCAGAGATCATAAAAGAAGAAGAAAACAGTTTAAATATACACAAAATTAATTAACCTGATTCTTTTCAGTTTTTTTTTCTTACTTGAAAAGAATTTTTTCTTTTTTCTTCTTTTTTTGCGTATGAATACGTAATATAAATTCCGAAATTAGATATTGAATCATTTCCGTATCTACTTAAAACTTGGACTTTTTATTCTTGAAGGAATATTGGCTAGAATGTGGATATTTCGAAGGATATCATGAAATCAATAAGAACATGAAACTGCCTGAATTTTGAGATAAGTCAAGCTATCATATTTGTTTATTTAAAGTTGTTTTATAATAATTGTTTCATTCTTATTGAATAAATATTTGTAAATTGTGCATATGTATATATCTGTGATTTTTGTAAAAGATCAATTTTATTTGATCCCATCCAAGAGAAACAATAAATATAACCTTATCATCATTTGCTAGCCGAGCATATCAACTTCATAATCAGATGGATTAAAGGTTATAGAATATCCTCAGATACAATGGCTATCAACGCTTGTGTTCCACAACATTATTTCTGCCCATATCAATGATCTGTTGTAAGTGACGATCTGTCTCGTCCACAGCTTTGAAGATGATGGTGAACTTCACACCGCTTTCTCATTTAGAGCTCCTTTACCATGCAATAAAGCCAGCGGAGCGAGACAGAGACAAGCTGACGCAATCAATGGAGATGTGGCAACGATTCAAGAATGGAGACCTGATGATCTAGTACAGTTCAATGCAACCAAAACTCAAGATTGCATTTTCTCCAGGAAGGAAGATCCCACAATCCCTGAGTTTCCCGTATACCTGCCCAAGATCTCCCCCAACAGCACCCTCTTAGGGGAGGATCAAGTGAGGTACATTGCAAAAACCACTCCACAAAAACTCGGTTTTCTATTACGTCTCAAGATCTATTTTACATCCCAGCAACTTCTCATAATACACAAAGCACATATTCGACCTGTCCCGGAGTGCTGTTCACATGTATGACAGATTAGACGAGCTCAAGCTAGTTCCCCTCCATTGTCAAGCGAGACAGAGACAGGTTGACGCAATAAATAAGGATATGGCATGGATTTTGAAATGGGAATATGATAACCCAGTAGAGTTTAATGCAACCAAAACTCAAGCTTGCGTCTTCTCCACGAAGGTGGATCCCACAATCCCCAACATGATGATGTCGGGTACAAATATTCCTATGAAGTCACCATATACATGTTCGGGATCATCATCAACAGCACACTCTCATGGGATGATCATGTGAGGTTATTGCAAAAACCGCTTCACATAAAGTTGGTTTTCTATTCCGTCCCAAGAGCTACTTCACATCCCAGCAGCTCCTCATGAACAACGAATCACAAATTCGACCTGTCCTGGAGTGCTAATCACATGTTTGGAGTTCGGCTCCGAAACTTACGCTGACTCTTTTGCATTCTATGTCACACTGACGAGTTTATAGACCTATCTAGAACACATCGTAGAAAGTTGAGAGATCTCTCCCTTTTCTATTGATATTTTGATACTCAGTGTTCATCAAAATTCTTGTCTGCTGTCTCACCACGAGAGATTCAAGATGAGCGGACTGGTCACCCCTTCATTGTCAAGCTGTAAACCGGCCGAACTTCTTCCTACCATGCTTCAATTTCATACTGACCAGCGATGTTGTGGGACTCTTTACCTAGTGAGGTCTTTTCCTATGCCTATAATCTCCGAACCCTCGAGAAAAATTCGAATGCCTATCTCCTCTCCCAACATTCCACCGCCGGCTCATACGATGTTCTACGAACATTATAGGTTTCCCTCTCGTGTAGTCAAAGTATAAAAAAATAGCTATTAAATGTTTGATTTCCACTAATTTAATAACTATAGTTTCTGTAACACCGTAGCTTCTTCAAACAAATATTACAAAGTACTACCTTACTACAAAAGAGCTTGCCTAATATACAATTATAATGATGATATTAGGATAGATGGTTAGTTGAATTTTATCTAGTTGGGTTCGATCTATCGAGATTTTGAACGGTTAGCTGGTAGCAAGCTGTAAATCTATATTATACAGATTTAACACGAGGGAAAATTATTGAGTATTTGTTGATCGTTCAACCGGATATCGGACTCATTTTACTTTTTAATTTGTAGACTCCAGCAAATTCAATTCATTAGTTTCATATTGAATGTGTAAAATCTTGAAATTATCATTTAGTTTATGGTTTTACATATGATTAGTTTTTTTTTCAGAACACTTTATCATGGAAAACAGTACTTTAATGATAATGGTTTTACATTGTTTTTTTATGTGCAATACCAAACGATCTTATCAAGTTGAAGTTGCATTGTTCCACGAATATCATGTAGCAGCATTCCAAATCTGGCTCACACGATATTCTATAAGCATTATAGGATTTCCTCTCCTGTAGTTAATAAAATAAAAGTTAAAAGGAATTTCTGTCAATGAAAATTATGTTGATTTCATATTAAGTTTTTCAGAACAAACTACTGAATGAAGAATTTTCATGATTTGTTCTCAAAGAAATAGTTTAAAGCTACTTGGAAAGATAGGGAAGGAAAGATACTAGCATGTAATAGTAGAAAACATACAGTTGAATAATTCCCTTGGTGATAAGAGTGGCAAGTGGCAGCCATGATGTTATCAAGGTAGTCCGCATTTTATAGCTGTTGTCCGAGTGATTTCAATAATGCGGAATTTATCTATGATCCAGTAGAATTTGAAATATTCCAATGTTTTCAAGCATCCATTGGCGGACTGACTGGTATATACACTAGAAAAAAAGGGGTGAAAACTGGTGGAACCGATCCAAAAAAATACAAGATATGCCTTTCTTGTGCCCTCTTCAATAATTGTTTAGTTAACAATGTTTAATAAGCAAATGCGATATCTCGAAAAGTACAATAAATATATATATGGACCCACAATTCCTACAACAATTCAATAGTGTAACAGAATGTTTGCTGTTGCTCATCAAAATCCGAACACTGTAAGGATATTTTGTTGACATTTCCACCAAAGACACATGTAACAGAATGTATGAAATGATTAAAATACGAACAATTTTTTCCAATATTTATCGTAAGTTTTTGTTCTTCTGCTATCATTTGACATTATCAGGAACTAAGAAGTTATTCATTAGTTATATGTACTCCCTTAGGGTCTTGAACATGCCGAGAACCCGTGAAATATAACTCCAAAAACGGCTCAATAATTGGTATACGAGAGGCCAGTTTCTCCCTAAGGCAAATTTGTGATCGAGTCTGGCGTAGTGTTTCAACAGTTTTACAATGTTGGTTCAGGTGGTCTGAAGAAGGGCTTCTGAACATGTGTGCGGATCTAGTAGAAAATAAATAATAATAAGTTAGAAACTTAAGTGAAAAATAACCAAATGTCTCGGCGAGGACATATAGTTATCATATCACGAATCACCTTTGAGGTTCATAAAACATCAGGCAAACATTTTTTTCAGATTCCACCTTTTAAAGAAAAATTTTATTTTCACAACTTATAGCCTAGTTTGATTGCTCATTCGACGAACAAGAGAAAAAGGTTTTTCGATCGCCGAGGGAGAGTTCTTTGAATCTATTTCATCATTTAAATAAAGTGAAAACTTGTTTTCAAAACATCAATTTTTGGGTTAGAACTTACATTTTAGACGACAGCAGACGAAATGTGAAGTCATAGCCACGGTCATACATACAGGTCTGGGAACTCTATGTTCGACATGAGTCTGTTACTTGTCGCCAAACTCGTAGTCCCTCGCTCAGCCACCAGCTAGCGCTTGGATCGAAGAATGGCCAACAATCACATTATTAAGTGAAATAATTTTTCCTGTAACGCAATATTTACTATTCTGATTTGAGAGAGGAATAGAACAGTTACTCTTGTCAAAATGTATTACTCACCTTAAAAATAACTTCCCCTTTTTCGTTATACATGCTCGCACACATAAAAGACCTCGTTAAGACGATTTGTATCCGGAATCGCAAGCATCCACTTTTTTCGCATTTCCGCATCTTTCGGCACTTTAAAAACAAGTTCCTTGCTTTACACTTTTGTACCCCATTTTGCATTTCGGCACAATGCACGGTTTCGTAACTTTCTTCTAAAAACGCCGGTATTCCTTGTGTTTACAAAACAACAATGACAGTTGCCAGAGAACACGGTCGTATACGTGCCAGAGATCATTCATCGACTCATGCGCCACCTTTTGGTAATATGCAACAAATGACGCTCAGCGGACTAACTTCTCACATAGGAGACAGCCTCGATATCCCAGACCTGTATATACGACCGTGGTCATAGCCTATTTTAGGCGATTACTCTGTGGTGAATTCTCATACTTCATATGACAACAAGTGTATAGTGTGGATAATTTCGAAAGTCAACCTGACAGCAGATGTCAGTATACAACATAGAGTTGAGAAATACATTATGTAATTTGGATGATTGTCGGTTTGTAAATTATATCCAATATATTTTCTGTTCCTACAATCGTTTACGTTTAGTCCGTAGAAGGCTCGGAGAACAAAAGTGAGGAAAGTCACGTGATCAATTGACCACAGCTTTTTTTTATTTGATGTCAAGACTTAATATATTTCCAAACATTCAACAGGTATTTAAACTCATTATCATTGACACATCGAAATATTTAAGGATCACCTAGACTAGCAAATTTTTCTTTTCGATAACATCAATTAGTTCCATACAGTTATCATGTAAAAGTATGATCAAATACACGAATATTCAGATTCATAGCTGAGTTGTTTAAATCTACTTAATACAAATTATAAAACATCTTCCTTCAAAGAATGTTCTATTGAATTCTTCCATCTACAGCAGTCACCCGAGGAAATTTGAAATTGCAATTTCAAAATAAACATAAAACCACAATTAATTTAATTATAACTTGTATCAACAAAGTTAAATTGATTATAGCAAATCCTGAATAATAATGAGAATTCATTCATGAGAAGTTGGTTGGGACTTCTGAACTGTTTTAATTGTCTCATCTTACATTGCCATAAGAGTAGAATAGATTATAATACATCCTGTTTTTATATTATAGTTTATGCCATATGATTTCCTTCCGAAAATATAATAGTCCAGGTAATAGGCCGGGAAAAAGGCCATAATAAAAAAATATATATAGTGAGCTAGAATTTCAATTTTTTTTTGCATTCTGTTCCTAATACCCCATAGATCAATAATGACTGTCAAGATCGCTGGGGTCGACCTTTCTACCCCCAAAAACGGGGGTTCAACCCCTCAGAGGAGCATTCTTGTGAAAACAATCCAAAAGTTTAGAAAATTAATGAATTAAGAGCCGAAAATGAGCACTAGTATGTTTTTTGGGTCGCTGCTCACGATTCCGCAGTTAGTTTCCTCAAAAAACTCCCTCCAGATGGGAAATTTAGAAAATTCATATATAATATATAATTCATAATTTTGTTGCAAAAAAGTCTCTAGTAGGTTTTTTGGGTCGCTGATCACAATTCCGCTGTTATTTTTCCCAAAAAACTGACTCCAGATGGAAAATTCGAGAAATTTGACATTTTCCTGAGACGGTTATGAATGATAAAGGACAATTTTGTTGCAAAAATGACCTCTAGTAGGTTTTTTGGTTCGTTGATCACGATTCCGCTGTTATTTTGCCCAAAAAACTCTCTCCAGATCAAAAATTCGGGAAATTTGAGATTTTCCTGAGACGGTTATAATTTTGTTACAAAAATGATGACCAAGAGCAGGTTTTTTAGGTCGCTGAACACGATTCCACTGTTATTTTTCCCAAAAAACTCTCTCCAGATGGAAAATTCGGGAAATTTCCGAATTTTCCATCTGGAGAGAGTTTTTTGGGAAAAATAATAGCGGAATCGTGTTCAGCGACCCAAAAAACTTATTCGAGGGCATTTTTGCAAACAAAATTATATTTTATTAATCCCAAACCCACGGAAAATCCCAAATTTCCCATCTGGAGGGAGTTTTCCGAGAGAACAAACAGCAGAATCGTGATCAGCGTCTCAAAAAACATACTAGGGGTCATTCTTGTAACCAAATTATACTTTATTAGTCATAACCATATCAGGAAAATCTCAAATTTCCCGAATTTTCCATCTGGAGAGAATTTTTTGGATAAAATAACAATGGAGTCGTGATCAGCGATCCGAAAAACCATATAAAATCAAAAAACCATACAAAAATCATATCAGGAAAATCTCAAATTTCCCGAATTTTACACCTGGAGGGAATTTTTCGGGGAAAATAATAGCGGAATCGTGCTCAGCGACCCAAGAAACCTAGTCCAGGCCATTTTTGCAACAAAATTATATTTTATTATTCCCAAACCCACGGGAAATCCCAAATTTCTCATCTGGAGGGAATTTTCCGAGAAAACTAACAGCGGAATCGTGATCAGCGTCTCAAAAAACATATCAGGGGTCATTTTTGTAACAAAATTATACTTATTATTCATAACCATATCAGGAAAATCTCAAATTTCCCGAATGTTCCATCTGGAGAGTATTTTTTGGGAAAAATGACAGTCGAGTCGTGATCAGCGATTCAAAAAACCTACTGGAGGTCATTTTTGAAACAAAATTATAAATTATATATTATACATAGATTTTCCAAATTGACCATCTGGAGGGAGTTTTCCGAGAAAACTATCTGCGGAATCGTGATCAGCGACCCTAAAAACATACTAGGGGTCATTTTCGGCTCTCAATTCAATAATTTTCTGAATTTTTGGATTGTTTTTATAAGAATGCTCCTCTGAGGGGTTGAAACCCTGTTCTGGGGGGTAGAAAGGTCGACTTCTGCTGTCTTGATAGTCATGAATGATCTATGGGGTATTAGGAACAAAATGCAAAAGCTAGCTTACTATATATTTTTTTTCCGTTTCGTTGCCTGGACCATAAGATTATATGCGATAGATTGATGTTATTCAAGTGTGAGTTCATTTTAACTATTTAAAAAATTTGTAGTTTGATTCTCACAATCCACATCTGGCCCACACGATATTCTATGATTTTTCTCTAGTGTAGTCAATGAAATAAGAATTAAAAATAATAACTGTCAATGAAAAGTTATTTTTATTTCATACTAAGTAATTCAGAACGAACTACTAAATGAAGGATTTTCATGATTTGTTTTCAAAGAGAAAGTTTGAAGCTTCTTGTAAAAATACTCTCTTGTAATCGCAGAAAACATACAGTTAAATAATTACCATGATGATACTATATGGCAACCCTGATGTCATCAAGGTAGTTCACATTTTATAACTGTTGTCAGAATGATTCTAATAATGCGGAGGTTATCTATGATCCGGTAGAATTCGGAATATTCCAATGTTTTCAAACATCCATAGGCGGACTGATCGATATAGATTAGGAAAAAAAGAGTGAAAACTGGTATTGGTATACGAGAGGCCAGTTTTTCCCTAAGGCAAGTTTTTGATCGAGTCAGGCGTAGTATTTCAACAGTTTTACAATGTTCGTCCAGGTGGTCTATAGAAGGGCTTCACGGACGTGTGTGCTAATCTGGTAGTCTACGAAGAACCACACAGCTGAAGATCGCCATCTAAGAATTGCAGTTCTGAGGGACCGGGTTTACATTACTCGAGCAATTAGAAATGATTGAATGGAAGGTTTTCAACTTAGAATTTCCATGGCATCTGTTCATCGCAGAATAAGCTCTTTTGGGTTCATATGATAAATTTATGTGCCTATCATTACCACCATTACATAATGTTCGTCGACTCGAATGGTGAAATGATCGAGCAAACTGAGGCCCATGAATTGAGAAATACACCATTAGAGCCATATTGCGCACAACTTTCATCAGGACAGACACTAAAACGTCATATCATGCAACTCACTTATACCCAGCTTTTACTTTCCTGGGTGTGACAAGAATGTCGCTAATTGGATAGTGAATAATCTCCTAGTTTCGATTAAGGAGTTACAGTACCAAAACAAATCAGTGGAAGTCATGGAGGTCCTGATTCAAACAAGACAATATTCCTATTCCAAAAGATATCGAAGCTACCGATCTAAGTAACGAAACACCAGCTCAAAGAGAAATAGCAGCTGGATTGCAAGATAATGCTATCTTAACACTTTGCGCTGTTCCATAGATTACGTGCAATATCTAAAAACCTTCCAACTAAAGTCAATTCTGGCAAAAGAATTACAACAATGCGAGCCAATGAAAATACAACATTGTATGACACATTTAAGAGAGAGTTGTCCAGTATTTTGGACATATAATTGTATTGATAACATAAATTATTCTGAATCAATCCCTAACTAAGCAACAATCACTCTAGTTCAATAAGTTCAATTGTGATGTTAAGGTCTCGTCTGGATCGATCAGAAACATTACGATCTAATAGTTGCGGACAGCTGTTTTGCTTTCTCGAACTCGGAACGAGTAATTATGCAATGCTAAAGAGAACCATATCAAACATCATCCACGAATAAATGTAAGAAATCTATGTAATGTTCAACATTGAGTGATAGATTTCCCGAACTTCACAAAAGTTACGGGGAATGTTAGCTTATTTGAGTGAGAGATGGCGACCCCAAAGCGAACCGAAATAACGATCAAGAAATGTTTTGGTATTTATTTCTTGTTAGCCATTTCCAAATAACAATGTCTCTCTAGTCTAGTTTTAGTGGGGACATCTATTTGTAGATGACCGATTGTTCAGTTACATTGTATGCTTTCTCATTCTGCTCGAGAGAGCGAAACAGCTGTCCAGAACTATTAGATTTCGATGTTACTGATTGACCTAGACTAGAAAGACATCATTGTTGCCTTAGACAAACTAATAAGAATTAAGTATCCGTTCAAACCTTGACAGTGTATTCTGAATATAAAACAGACCCATGACGCATGAACACCAATTATTACCACATTATATTGTTATTTCCGGCTTCCTAACTGCTACAAATTTGAGAAACTTAAAGAAATCCTATACATCTCATTCATATTCATGATCAAGACAATGCTAACCAGTACAAGATGACATGAGAACAATTAAATGTTAATTTTACACTTAAATAAGAAAAAGTTGTAATCTTATGTTTGGTGTTTTAGTTATATCCAGAGAAGTTTTCATTTCCCCTTAAGAATACATTTAATATCTATGGATTTATGAAACCAAATGAACCATTCTTCGGAATCCATGTTATACACATATAGTCAAGGAAATATGGGGAAAAATCTCGAAAAAAAATTCTAGTCAACGAAATTAAATGAATGAGGCGTCAATCAACGTGGAATTAGGTCTAAAAAAAATGTCTACTAGTAACCGTTTGGGGGTATGGCTAACTTGCATTGATGCACTCAAGATTGCATGTGAAAGATGCATTTTCAAAAAGGTATTTTTTCAATTTGTGAAAACAAGAACAATAATCAGTAAAATCAGCCCAATTTCTCTTCTCGGGGGTTTTTGGGGTCGCTGAACACGAATTCGATGGCCAAAAATGCTACGGTGTATCAAATTGGTTTTAAGCATGTTCAAAAAGCCATGTGAATCAAAATCTTCATTTATAATCGCGAAAATATCATGTACCAAACTGATTTAATTTCGATTTTAAGGTTCGAGTTTGCTTAGAAGAATATTGGCCAAAAAAGTACAATCGTGTATTTGTTTCTACTACAGTTTTTGTTAAAAGTGAAATAATACTGCTCCATATATATAGACCTAAGGATCACGTATTCTGTATCGAGGATATTGATATTTTAAAGCCATTTTTTCAGAATGTTACGAACTGATTAGCAGCTTCAAGTTTGAAATCTTCAAATTTTGCAATAAATTGTGTACAAACAAACTTGGTGCGACTTGGAAGTTGCTTAGTTCCTTATCTAATCATTTTGCTATATCATACGTGGAACATATGAGGTTTGGAATGATTGACCTCAGGGAATTACCCGGCTTATCTTAGATAAACAATACAGTTAATGATTGGTTTACGAATTTATTATCTAATCCTTGAATGAATCATTGGAATCATGTACCGTTGTAATCTCCTTTAATTCAAAATACAGTCTTAGACTTTTGCATTCTAATCTTCATAAACAGTATTGTTTATCTAAGGTTCATGAACCGAGTAATTCTATGAGACCAATCATTTCAAACAACAGTTTTCCTAGATATAACATAGCAAAATGGTTAGTTAAGAAATTAAGCAACTTCCAAGCCGCACCAAGTTTGTCTGTGAAAAATTATTTGGAATTAATTGCAAAATTCAAAGATTTGAAACTTGGATTTGGTGATAATCTTTTTTCATTTGATATTGTTCCTCTATTCACAAATACACCAACTCCTGAGTCAATAAACAAATTTATTTAATTCTAATTCATCTCCATCTGCATGATTAACCAAAATAGTATTCAGACAGGCACATTCTGATTTCTAATTCAGTTTACTCTGATGACGGCTACTTGGTAGCTGAAAGATCATCAGTACTTTGACAGTATTTTTAGTGGATAAGATTGATTGTTTCTTATTTATAAAGTTTGGAAAGAAATAAAATATTGAGATCTCACTTGCAAGCAGGATTGCCAAAGATGTCTGTGCGAAACAACTCCTATATTTTCTTGACAAAAAGAAACTGATGAGGGGAGATAGGGCAGACGCAGGAGTGAGGCTTGATGGGGTATCCGTTCAACTGGTCAAAACAGTGGTGCTATCTGCCGCGAATAATCCTAAGCTAGCAGAAGTTGGAGAAGAAGACGAGTGGTCAAATATAGGGCTGTGTTCTTTCTAAAATCATAGGTATCAATGTTAAGTATGGTGGGTTCTCTTGATTTATTTTCTATTTTACTAGTTAAACTTTGCCAAGCCCTAACCTATTACAACAACTCAAACATAAAGTGGTGTAGATTTTAATTTTGATTTACTAAAAAATTCTTTTTATAGCAATAAAATATCAAATGTTATTTACACAAATGGATTTTATCAGATTGTCGAAACTCCTACTAGAATAGTCCCCAGTAGTCAAACATTAATAGACTATATCGTGACAAATAATAAGAATCTTCAGTATAAAGTTCACCTTACACCTAAAATAAGTGACCATTCAATTCTCTCAATTACACTTCCTCAAGAAAAAACACAAAACAAGAAAATAATAACATTCCAGAGGTCCTTTAAAAATTATGATTCCAATAAACTTCAACTAGAACTATATAATTCTGCTTGGGATAATAATGTTTCTGATGTAAATGTTTTAGCCACTTCTTTCATTGGAGATATTGAAAATATAATAAATCATATGTGTCCCAAGGTAAAAATAGTGCAACATTCAAAATATTTAGATAAAAAATGGATTAATGCTGAAATAAGAGAAATGATGCATGAAAGGGACCTATTATATAAAAGGGCTATTATGAATGGAAGTGAAAATACTTGGCAAGAATACAAAACGAAAAGAAATACCATTGTCAACAAAATGAGAATAGAGAAAGAGACATTTATGCAGAAACAATAGACCTAAATAAAAGCAACCCAAAAGAACTGTGGAAAAACCTTAAAACTCTCTCACCTGGGAAAGAACAATTATTGCCAGATGAAATTAGGTTTGAAACGGAAATAGTCAAACAGGAGGCGGACATAGCTGATAGATTTAATAAATATTTTCTTTATAGCATTGATAACTTGATCGGGAATATACCACGTCCTCAGAATGTTATGCCCTTTTATGATGAAACCACAGTGCATAATGGAGCTTTTAGTAATTTTGAAAAATTAACAATTAGTAAAATGAAAGAAATAATAAAAAATCTTAATAATGTTGGTGGGGGTGAGAGTGGAATTTCGAAACAGGTTCTGTGTGATGTTGTGTATGTGGTTGGTAATCGACTTTTAGATGTTATTAACACGTCCCTTAGCAGTGGTGTTTTTCCAGAACCCTGGAAATTAACAACTATCATTCCTGTCCCTAAAGTAAATAACACAAAACTATATAATGAATTTCGTCCAATAAATACGGTGCCCATATATGAGAAGGTTTTGGAAGTTGCTGTTAAAGAACAGTTGATGAATTTCTGTGATAAAAATAAAATAATTATTCCTAATCAATCAGGGCTTAGAGAAAATCATTCTTGCGAGTCTGTTATTGTTGGTATTTGTGATGATTTTCTCAGGGCCATTGACTGTGATAACTATGTTTTAGCTGTGTTTTTAGATTTTAAGAGAGCTTTCGGAACAGTAGATAGGGATATTTTATTAAGCAAATTAGAGATTCCAGGAATCAGGCATACTGTCTTAAAGTGGTTTGAGTCATATCTGTCTAAAAAATTACAACGTGTGTCTTATGAAAATTACTTGTCCGAGTTTTTAGATGTTAAATATGGTGTACCACAAGGAACTGTCTTAGGGCCACTCTTATTTTGCTTTATATAAATGATATGGTTGGAGTAGCTTTAAAGTGCAAGATTATTCTTTTTGCTGACGATACAATGCTCTATATCATAGGTCAAAACTTACAACAAATATTAAAAGATTTAAATGATGATTTGGAGAGGATATTCAATTGGCTGTGTGTTAACAAACTAAGTCTAAATGCAGATAAATCCAAATTTTGCGTATTTAGAAAAAAATCAAAACTTATTGTTTATAATAACGAAATTAAATACTTAGGTATTATATTGGATTGTAATTTAAATTTTCAGGCTCATGTTGATTACGTGGGTTTTATAACTCGAATAGGTAAAAATTTATCTTTGCACACAAAATTACAACTTTACAATATTATAGCTCTCCCACATTTACAATTTTGTTCGACCCTATTATTTAATTTACCACAGTATAAAATAAATCAAATGGATAAAATACGAAACAGAGCAATGAGGCAGATTTCAAAATGTAACTGGTATACGCCAATTAAATATATGCTGAGTGTTCTAAATATGTTGTCTGTGAATCAAAGGGTTATGTTTAATGTGTATTTGTTTATTTTTAAGCTTAAACATAATTTGTTACCCAACTATCTATGTGACAGATTAGAGTTCTTTAGCGATATACATAGTTATCACACCAGAAATCGAAGTGATTTTATTTTGCCTGAACGTTGCAATTCAACTCAAATGTTCAACTCGATTTTGTACAATGGTCTATCCGAATTCAACAAGTTACCTGTAACAATAAAAAACTGTGATAAGCTAAGCCATTTCAAACGGCTCCTGAGAAAATTTGTTTTAGATAAGTGTTAGTGGTTGTATTTTATTTTATTTACTCTAATTTTATACATTTTAGCCGGATTTTCCTGTTCATGTTGTAATAAGGCAAATTGTTCTTATATGTAGCTATTATGCTAAATAAATGCTTTATTGTGCCCCATCTTGCCTCTTGAAGAATGCCCCTTTCTTTAAGAGGCGAGATGGGATAATACCCTTTCTTACCAATTAAAGAATGGCACGCTTATGAGTAGCTCATCAAATATGATCTGTACTTAACATTAGAATACTGAGGAAATACATTAGGACGAGCCACAGGGGGAACTGGTCATTACTGGCTATAGAAATCTGCTTTAGATGTATATGGGGTATAAAAAGGCAGCCAATGGCTTCAATGTTCGTCAATCAACACGCGGACGAAAACTAAAAAGGACAAAGGAGCAAACCAATAACCTAGTTGAAATACCGGCAATATCTGTCACTGGAGCTGTATATCTCAATCAACCCAGTCCAATTTTAGTACAAAGGTTAGGACCAAAAGAAAACTTCTCCGCTGTTAGTAGAGCAGGTGTTAAAAATGGGATAATCGAACTAGAAATACTTCATCTTTGCTTTTTGGCAAAACCCAACAATATATAAATGAATGTACTTTCCCCGTAACTTTTGAAACTCGAGATACATATTAGTTAATGTGATATATTGTTTGATTTCTTAGTGGGACATCAACTCGTAGATGGCGTCAAATAATGTGGTGTCTTTATCATTATATTAGTCGGTTATGTGTACCTTCGATAGAGAATAATTGAGTAGCGGTACAAACTGCGTTCATGAGTTCTAAAAAAAGCTGCCTAGAACTATTAGTTTGTGATGTTACTGATAGACCTAGACCTAGATTAGTGAAATCTTATCTATATCAAAAAGAGTTATATTTTTTCATACCTAATTTGTTTTTCAGTCAGAAAACAAATTTTGATGATCAATTTATTTGGATCATTTCTAGTTGAATACTAAGATTTTTGATATTCATGGTTTCCTCAGCCAATTTGTTAAATATCCTCAATGTGCATATCTATTATTGTTCTATTCCATGCGTCTCAAATAATTATTATTGTTAAGTAACAGAATAACTGATCTAAAATCACTTCCTTGAATGATTAGTTCCATAATTGAGATCACGAGTTCAATATATTAATATTATACTATAAAAATCATCATAAACATCATTATGAGTATTGTACATATGTTTAAATTTCTCGAATTGATTGAACTGTAATACGCATTTTTCAAATTAAAAATTAATTAACAACAGAAAAACTCACTCAGCAATTCTATAGTAAATAAGTTTTATTAAAATAATAACGCTCCGAGGTCGGCAGTCCGAGGGTTTATTAAGTTTAATATTTTCAAGTATAAACAAAATATCGACATTTAGTGGAGTCAAATGAGTATTGGACTCGTAAATCCTTGAGAAATGGATCGATGTTCATGGGACAAAATGCATTCTCTTCAGAATGTGTCTTCAGAGAAAATGACCACAAATAAAGTTGCGCAAATTGTTTAGATTGTTTATAAATAAATAAATAAACAATTTAATCAGCTCATTCTTGAGATTATATGAAAACTTCTTTGAAATGCAAAATTTGACCATTTTTGATCAGATGAAGACTATTTTTTGTTATAAACAATTTATTTATTAACAAAATAGATGAATCCGTTTGTCGGATAATTTTGGAGTTCGATTTTATCATCGATATCTTCCGATGTATACCCACAAATTCGCTGATTTGTTATAAGCAAATTATATTTATTATTAAATATACGAATTTGACCAAAATGTCGAGTTTATAGTTGTTTTCGGATAATTTCGGCCTCCTGAGTACGATCTCACTGCTATTATGGTCTTCAAATGCTCATATAAATTTTTGAATTGTTATAAACGATTATGTTTGATATTTATAATACGAATTTGATCAGAATATCGAGTTTATAGTTGTTTTTGGTTAATTTTGGCCTTCTGAGTACGATTTCATTGCCATTATGATCTTTCAATGCATACATAAATTTTTGAATTGTTATGAACAAATTATTAATTAACAAATAAAGGTAAAAGAAATTTCACTTTTTTAATCATTTTCATATAATATGCACACTCAGAACTTGATTTTTGTGACAAAATTGATGGAATGTAAAGTCTTAACAATTGGGGTCAGATATTATTTCCTTTGGAGCAAAACCACAAATGTAAGTGATTGTTTTTTATAAAATTCGTATTAGTAAGTCAACAAACAGACTATATCACAATATCTTCCACGTGTTTATTTTACCATTATAGTAGATAGAGCGTCGCGTCATTCAAATCTCCGCGTCTTTTTTTCAAGATTTTATTCTCGTGGAAATCTTCAAAACCGAATTAGAAAAGAATAATAAAAATGTTGATGTTTTAGTATGACAAAGTATCAATAAATATATATAAAATTAAACATATTAATTTTTTTGAGGAGGTACGGAAGAGAAAACACTTATTTGAAATAAGTAGCATGCCATTTTTTTATTATATTAAGACTTAATACGTTTCATAAATTTTGTCAGAATAATCAATTTCGGAGTGTGCATATTATATAAAAATGAATGAAAATGTCACATTTCATTTTCTTTATTTGTTAATAAATAATTTGCTTACAAAAATTCAAAAATTTACGTATGCATTGAAAGACCATAATAGCAATAAAAGCGTACTCAGGAGGTTAAAATTATCCAACAACGACTATAAGCTCGAAATTTTGGGCAAATTCGTATATTTAATAATAAATAGTTTATTACAAATCAGCAAATTTGTGGGTATACATTCCATGATATTGACGATAAAATCGAACACAGAATACCAAAATTATTCGAAAAGGACCCTAAAGTCGGAGTTTTGGTCGAATTAACCTATTTTGTTAATAAATAAATGGCTTATAACAAAAAATAGCATTTCTCCGATCAAAAATCTTCAAATTTTGCATTCCTTAGAAATCTTCATGTAATCTGAAAAATGAGCCAATTTGATTGTTTATTTATTTTTTATAAACAATATAAACAATTGGCGCAACTTTATTTGTGTCCAACTTTTTCCAGATGACATTCTGAAGAGAATGCACTCTGTCCCGTCAAAATCGATCAATTTCCCAAGAATTTACTGGTTTAGCCTATTTTTATATTTATTCGACTGCATTGATTTAGATTGATTAATTTATCAGTACTCAAAGAACCGATGACTATTTTACGAGGGCAAGCTGGAAAATCCCTGAAAAATGAAACAGGAAATGATTTATTTGGTCAAAACATATTTTATTTCTCAACATAATCTTCTTGTAGCCACTTCGTCCAACGTTTTTCTAATTTTTCGGTTCCCTCCAAATAATACGATTCCGGCAATCATTCAAAATAGGTGTTTGTTGCAACGATGACCTCATCATTGGAGCCAAATCTCTTTCCGCCGAGCCATTCCTCCAAGTTTGGGAATAGATAACAATCGCAGGAGGAGAATATGGTGGATGACGAGCCGATTCGTAGCGCAACTCATGCAATTTCGCCATTGCGACTCCGTACCTGTGTGCGGTGCGTTGTCCTGGTGAAAGAGCACTTTTTTCTTTGAGAAATGCTGCCACTTTAGCTTCAAATTAACGTCGAATCGATCCAACAGTTCTGCATAATATTCGCCGGTGATCGTTTCACCCTTTTCAAGGTTATCTATATCGAATACCGTGTGCATCCCAAAAAACAGTCGCTATGACTTTTTTGACCGATAAATCCACTTCGACCTCCTTGGACTTCGATTCGTCAAGACAAGTCCACTGTTTAGACTGTTCTCTGGTGTGTTGTGATGGATCCAAGTTTCCTCCACGATTACGAAACGGCGCAAAAAAGTCCTTCTTATCGCGCTTGAACATCGCCAACCACTCCTTTGAAGTTGTCACACGGTCACACTTGTTGTCAACAGGGAGTAAATGTGGCACTTATATGGCAGACAGCTTTCTCATATTCAAAAATGTATGCAAAATGTTCCGTTCCGGTTCAGTTGAGATGCACATAGCCACCGCAATCTGATGCACTTTTACTTGCCGTTCGGCGTCCTTGGTGGTCATAATGCTATAACGAAAATCAATAAGTCACTTGTGAATTGTTCCAATCGATAGTGAGAAGTCCCCATAATGTTTAACAAGCGATGTTTTGGTTTGCGTAATGTTTTTTCCATCTCTAATCAAGACGTGAAATTCACTTTTTCCATGAATACAGAAATATTCAAGGCTTCTTGCTTTTCATGGTTGTCAAAATAGATTATAATGCGTTCTGGTTAAAAATGGTAGGTACATCACAAATGTCACATTTGATTTTCGATTGTGGCGCCATCTGTTTTATTTTTCAGGGACTTTTCACCTTTTACCCTCTATGTCCATGATAATGACGGCAGTAACTAACCAAGAAACATAATATTTCGTTATTGTCTATAACACTGGACCATTTGGCTATTTTATGTTGAGATATAGCGCAAATGTTCGAAGAAGAGAATCTTTTTGAAGAAGAGTGGTTAAAGCTGCCAAAGCGGCCTACGATAATTATACCTTTAACATTACGCAATAGCTGGAATGAAATCTGTTGGAGATTCAAATATCTATAATGAGATGTTAATGAAGGTTACTTGTAATTGTATGTTAAAATTCATGTATTGCTCGCAAGAGGAACAATGACACAGTGATTAATGATCTTCAGAGAATAGGAGATCCTGCCATATGTAGAACTGATGTGCCATTTGAGAGCCTGGAATATGGATTTGACCTCAGCACTGATATATATATATATGAGCTCCAAATTGATGTTTTTGGTCTATAAGGTTGCCGAGATACTTCAACACCTTTACCCTCTGGGTATGTCTGCCTTCAAACTAGAAGAGTGGGTCTCTGGGGGATTTGGCTCCGAAAAAATAATTTATTCCGTCTCTTTTTTCTATAACGTAGGCATTCACCTTCAAGCCGTTCCAGCTCGAGCCGAGAATCAGCCAATACCATTGCCACAATGTCATTCACATAGCCACCTCAATCACAATCAGGTGGTTTCTCTACAAGAACAACGTTCCAAAGTGTTGATCCTATTACTAAGCCTTGGAGGCAGCCCCTGGAGAGCGACTTGGTGCTCAGATGGTGGAGATAGCCACATTCCACTGAGCCATCAGACATGAGACTGTGAAGCAATCACCTTTTCAGTAGGTTCCTACACATATATGATTTCTAAAATAGTCTAGGTTTGTATTCACTTATTTCCTGAGGAGATTATTGAAAATATAGCATCCATCATATTCATTACATTAAATTTTGGAATATAAACTCTCCCGTGATGATACAAATTCTGTCTAAGCATCCCTTTTTTTTCAGATTTTCTTGTAAAACCTGATCATTCAACAATTTTTTCTAGCCAAGGCATCTAAATTAATATTGAATTTGATAGGAGCGAGTATGAACTACAACAAGCGATTTTGGCTTTGGTGAGTACCTACATACACATAATTATTGAAACAATAAAATGTCCATTTAATTCAATTATTTTGGTCCAGATATCTTTGTTTACACTTAGTGCCTGTTGATTCTGAATTAACTGTAGATATTTCACACTTTAGATGGATACTTTTATGCTTAACAACCCATCAAATAACCTGCCGCATAACCACTTAATTAAGAAAACTCAACTTAGTTAGAAATACTTGTGACGATATTACTGTGATATTGGAACAACCGGACAAGTTACTGCATCAAAATTCGGAGTGTAATATTGCTCCTGGTTATTTAAAAAACCGTCCTTTCCAAATTGTAAAGAAACGGTTCAATAAACGTAGTGATATTTAGCAAATCTTATATGCATTTATTGAAAGTTATATTCGATCGGAAAATGAATGCTCCTTTTGAATGATATAAAGTATGCACTTATTCAGACTGCAAAGTTATAATTAATAACAGTTGAGAATTGAACTATTCTCCATTCTCCTTAAACGGAAATTCCATTGGAATTTCGGGTAGACTTTGGGACATTCCACAAATATCAATATACTTGTATTACATTGCTCCTTATGATGAAATTAGTTCAATTGGCAGGTCATCGTCTTTTATAGATAAAAATAAAGTCTCATTATACATATTATAATCACTGTCAGTTTGCTACGATATAATTCAATAGTATTTCATGTGAATTCAGATTAAATATAAAACACACACTCATTGTTCATTATCATGTATCTATAATATATTTACAAAAAAGTTTTTATCGTATTTGGAATTGAACTGTAGTCTTTGTCTCTTCATCCATTATGTTATTTAGTCCTAATTAGTACGAAATAATCACCCTTCCAACTAAGAATACTATTAAAGAACTAAGGATCTTTCAGCAATCAAATAGCCATTATCAGAGTGAACTAAATTATAAAACAAAATATAGGTACCTACTCCAGGCATATAAGACATTTTCCATAGACCTCTCTGTACGGCGGGGTTTTTTGATAGAAAAGTGTAGGTTTTGACATCTGAAAACTGATTTCACTGACGCGAAGGGTGGCGCGGCGGTGCGTTGTGATATATAGATACATATTGTTATGATTTCATTTCCGATATAAAAAGAAAATGGTAGAATTAGGATTTACCGAAACATTAAAAATAGAAAAGTTTAAAAAAAATATATAATATTGAATTAAAAACATTATTTGAAGTTAAATATATAAGTAGAATAAGGTATTAAACATTGCATAATAACAGAAACCAAAATGTAAAATAGTTTATAGGAGTGTAAAGAAGAAACAGTGAAAGTAGATAAACGTACAGTGATACGAAAGAGTTTCCTCTTAATAATTAAAATGATTCAAAGACCATCAGAAGATAGCAACCTATTAAAATAAGTTAAGTACATATAAGTTATAGATATAAGATGGTATTAAGAAATTTCAGTTCTACAAAGTTATATAGATGTTATTTATATTTTGAATCATATATTAGATTTAAGCAATGACAACTGTCAAAAT
Organism: Endomychus coccineus; assembly: GCA_958510875.1. Classification (NCBI taxonomy): domain Eukaryota; kingdom Metazoa; phylum Arthropoda; class Insecta; order Coleoptera; family Endomychidae; genus Endomychus; species Endomychus coccineus. The sequence goes on from OY294068.1 coordinate 160,792,209, forward strand.
AGACATAATAATCAGAATTATTAAGTTAATAGGAACCTAATCATATGTTATCATATATCAAAATAAAGGAAAAAATATTGGTAACATGAATTTAAATAGTAAAATGAACAATAACTTTAATTAGATGTTTCAAAAGTCAACAATACTGAAGAACTGTCAGATTCAACAATGGGAATAGCTTCCTAGATATTAAGAAGAATTACCTGATTGGCGGAGAATTATTAAACAAGCTTCCTTCTGTGGGACCTATAAAAGGCAAAATGAAAGGAAAGCTACCCAGTTTGCACTTACATCTGAGCACTGAATGTGTCTCTTGCAACTCATTGAAGTTTCCATAACCTAAGTTTGCATTAAGATCTAGGCAGAAGCTATGCTTCCCTGGCAACTCAATTAATTTCCCATAACCAAAGTCTATTAGTAATTCCTACGAAGCTAATAGTATTCATAAATCTTGATCTCAACGTCAGTAAGGTTAATATAACAGGAGTTATTTGATTTAGTGGCATCGAAGAGTAACCAATCTTCGATTGCAGTTCCAGTTTGTAATAAACAACAAAGTTTTATATCTTAAAAAAAAAAACAATTAACAGCAAATTATCAACAAGTTCCTGAATAAGAAGAAGAATCAACGTGTTATCTGTGAATGTGTAATAGCAGAGTAGATGTTTTTATAGTTTAGTTTATTGATCTCAAAAGATACATATTATATATGTGCATAACCAAATAAAATAAGAAAATATAAAAACCTACGGAACATTACCAACATTTATTCTAATATTTGTAGGATATATAAAAGTAAGTCTATTTAAAATCTCATCATTGTATCGTAGTATCTGAATGTTGAATTGTTATTGTAATTATCAATTAATTTTAAATTGAGGTTAACTTGAAACATAGAGAAGTTTAAAGCATAAAGAAAATTGTCAGCATAGAAAACTTTAGAAGCATAAAGTTAATTTGTGAACATAACATGATACAGGGTTCATAAACAAATAGAATATAAAAAACATTTTAAATAAAGGTTTTTATTCAATTCCATATAATATAATAATAATATCAATTCAATACAATCGAAGTAAAAATAAAAATCAATAAAGAGCTAGCCGGAATAAAAATAAATCGTATAACAAATACAATTCATAAAAATTAATAAACTCATTAGAGTTCATTATTCAATTAATAAACTCAGTAAAGCCTTTGTAATAACAATATGTATGTATATATATGATTTATAGCCAATATCTCAAAAGCCAAGCAATGTATCAAAGAAAGTTTCGATCAAAAGCTGTAGGAAATTTATCTAATACCGATGAGGCGATATGAATATTTTGGGGCACAAAAGGATACTAATGACTACAGTGCAGGAATGAGAACCAATCTTACGGGGTAGGAGTTCACTTTTATACCAAAATCAAAAAACTGCCATTTTTCGGAAGGATTGGCGATTCCGAGTCTGTCATGATATAGTCTTTTGGAAGACACAGGGAGAAGCGAGAAGTGAATGTGAAGCTGTTACAGAATAGTGGTAAGGAAAAAATTTTCCAGATATATGGAGGATGAAATTCTTGATGCAGACCTATGATAAAACAATGTGGTTTGAATGAGAAATATGCTCTGAAAAATAAATGTCCAAAGAGAAAATGAATTACCGTACATGATTAATTAAAATCGAAAATCAAAGAGCTCTAAGTATTTCAAGAATATAAAAACTGATGTGTCCAGAAAATTTTTGCGTTATAGAGATAATAGATCCGAAAAATCTTCTAAAAAAAGTATGTTGTGAATAACTGTCCTGTACATCAGAATTTGAAATCAATCAAGTTGTGTTTTTTGCCTCCAAATCGGAGTTCAATTCTGCAGTCTATGGTTCGAGGTATAATAACTTCATTAAAGAGCCAATACTGTAAAATGCAACTTTTAGAAACGATTAAAAATATACCTGGAATTGGGAGAAGAAGCTTTTACAACACTCTTAGATGCTGCTCTAATCGTATCTGCTGCTTGGGGGAAGCATTCAGGGTTATTTCTGTCATGCGGGACACACAACAGTTGAAACAACGGAGGACGAAACTGATTCCGATGAGGAATACAGTTTCCCTCAACCCAAGTTAGGCAACATATTAATTACTACAATGATGTCATATAATGAACTTCAAAGTTCATAAGCGTTAATAGAAAATTAGACTTGAATCAAGTTGATACTAGGAACATTGGGGAAAATATAAGCGAAACAGTAGAATAAAGCGACGTTACAGGCGAGTATATGAACCTATATTTTAACTAGTTGATTAGGTAACGAAAATAAATATGGTAATATTATTTTAGACCTAAAACACATTGCTTTTTGTTCTAGGTATTATTTTCGGGTTGTAGGAAGAATTAAGATCTGAACCTTCTGTTACAGAAAAAATTCAGCAAATGACACAAACATGACAATATAAAGATTAAACAACCTACTGAAGACTGACGAATTGGAGAGAAGAGCGAGTGTGACTATGAGAAGTCACTGTACACTGATAATATGATATGGGGTATGTTCAGAGAAATCGTGTTGAGTTCAAGCGTTCATTAAAAGTCGAGTATTCTCATTATTCTATATATATTAATAAATTATTCAGATCAAGGTGTATTATTAATCTGGTGAATGAGCTAGTGTCTTAAGCCATATGAATAGGAGCATAAAAGTAGGCATAGAAACATGGCAGAGGATGGGGAAATCAACGAATTTATCAAAGACAGAATAGGATAGACAAAACAGGTAGCAGATGCGGTTCAAACACAAAAGTAAACGAGAGTTTATTTTTAAAAGGTGTATTGGCGCTGCCCGAAGGAATTTTAAGCTTTATGTTGAGTAAATTATACAGACGGTCCAGTCTTCGAAACAATGTCGATAACTTTCCATTATCGTAAAATTCAAAATATGAATATTGTAGAATGTATATATCCATTTGTGTATACTTATTATAGTCAAGATATAGTCAGTAAATGGTAAATTCAATGTAGTCTTCAAAAGATCCTAATATAGCATATTCTGTAAATTTAAAATATGTTGAGTAAATTGTCTCTGAAACAATGTACAATTTTCCATTATCGTAAAATTCAAATTATATATAAAAATTCTCGGGAAATAGGTCACAATAACACTCTGTTTTAAATTTTCGTCTTTACGTACGTTTCGGTCTCACGACCTTCATCAGAAGACTTATTATGTAAAAAGGGGTTAATTAAACTAATTAGCACAAGCGTCCATATCGCACAATTTTCAATCAAAAAGCCAACGCCGTCGAAACGAACATAACCACGAATAATCAAAAATTGTACCGTTAATAATAATAATTTTTTAATAATTTTTTGTAAAATTCAAAATATCAATATTCTAGCATGTAGTTATTTATTTGTGCATACTTATTATAATTAAGAAATTGATAAATAAAGCAGATTGAACTTACTTAATTTTTTTGTATGATTTCATGTCCATAAATAAAACATATCACAGTACTTAATTACTTTTCATCTACATTGAACTTTGGTATGTAATATACAATTTGGAAATTTCCTAAGATATAACTACTTTCTCGATTACAATTATAACATTAATGTAATTTTGAAATTTAGAAAGAGTAAATTTAAATATTTAAACAATGAAACCAAATTGAACTTGAATTTTTTCTGCATAACTTTCCCAATTAATACCTTCATAATAAATCTGATATGTAATTTTTTTTCCCATGTCCATAAATAAACCTTACGACAGTACTTTATTAATTTTCATCTAAATTAAATTTTAACCTTAGTATGTAATATATAATTTGTGAATATTTTATGATATCACTACTTTTTCTATACAATCATAATATTAATGTAATTTTAAAATTTAGAAAGCGTAAATTTAAATATTTAAACATTTTTATTTAGCTATATCATCAACATTGAAACCAGATTGAACTTATTTAATTTTTTCTGCATAATTTTTCCAATTAATACCTTCATAATAAATCTGATGTGTAATTTTTTTCATGTCCATAAATGAAACATACCACTGTACTTTATTACTTTCCATCTACATTAAATTTTAACTTTAGTATGTAATACACAATTTGGGAATCTTCTATGATATTACTAGGTGTTTTAATTACAATTATAACATCAATGTAATTTTAAAATTTAAAAAGGGTTAATCTGAATATTAAAATATTCTTATTCAGGCATATCAGCATCAGATATCCATCTTACATTAACATACAGTAGTTATTTATTTGTATATACATATTAAAATTAAGAAATTGATGAACCAAATTGAACTTACTTAATTTTTTTTATCTTCATAACAAACCTGATATGTGAATTTTTTCATGTCCATTGATAAAACATGCCACAGTGCTTCACTAATGTTCATCCACATTAAATTTTAACCTTAGAATCTTTTATATTACTACTTACAATCTTTTATATTACTACTTTTTTATTACAATTATAGCATGTAATTTTAAAATTTCGAAAGAGTAAATTTAAATATTTATACATTTTTATTTAGATATATAAGCATTAGCTTTTCATCCTAAATTAACATATAGTAGTCATTTATTCGTATATACATAACATAATCAATTCAATTACAATCATAACATTAATGTTATTTCATAATTAAGAAAGAGTAAATAAGAGAGTACACTATACAATGTTAGTGGTAACGAGATACGGACAATAAACGTTAATGACTTCTATATGTGTCAAGAGCTACCGCTCGTATACAAGTAAATTTTCAATTTAATAAGCACGAAGGCATCAACTTTGGATGCATTCAACCTCGTTGCTGCAACTATTGCACAAAATCATAGTTAGCAAGCACTTAATCGAAAGCCTTTGCTTCAAGCCAATATACAGTTTGTCAGAAAAGTTGGCGGCTTCACTGCATTTTACCTGGCAATACTGCGACACCCCCTCTTTGGTAATCGGGGTCGTCCAATTCAAGGAAAATATCATTTAGATAGGGATGTAACAGAATTAGATAATGTTATAAAATGTTGGGTGATCAAGTTCCAATAATAGAAGTGTCTATGAAGAAGAGACTTCACCGATTGCACAAGATGACACAAGGCGTTTTTTGAGTATCGCAATAAAATTGTCGATTCTCCGTTCAAGGAGGTTCCAACTTCCAATAGGGAAAAACTGATGAGAATGTGATACGAGTGATGACATTTGTGGTCATCATAATAATAAGCAGTAAGCTGATTTCAAGCGTTCACCAAATATCAACGGTCCTTTTAACAAGAAACTGTGAATCCTCCAAAATTTAGCGACAACAGACTTGACAACAGGTACAAAGCCATGGATGATCAGGTAAAGGTTATTCCGGTCCAAATGTACCGACATTGATTTCGAGAATCAAAGCAGCTCAGCCCGAACCATGTAAATGTTGTTTCACAACTTAATAAAATATGTTTTGCTAGTGAAGCGATTTCATGGCTTTCTGCGGGATATCGTTCATTGGAGTTGTCTAGTTAGAGTATCTGCACTTTCTACAACTAATCGCTCAGCACAGGCTGATTCAATCTGTACAAAGTTAAACGCAAACAATCGATATATTGGCCCCTATCCTTTGTGAAATGCTGACAGGCAGCCTGGCACTGAGCTACATACCGGAAGAGTGGAGAGCAGCAAAGGTCGTCAGGTCAGGTGGCCAGGGCGAAAGTCTTACGCCCAACCAAAATCTTTCCATCCGATCAGTCTAACATCGTTTCTCCTGAAAACTCTAGAGAAGCTGATTGACATACATGTCTGGGATGGAACTCTTATGAGAAATCCCCTACATCGTAATGAGTATGATTACCAAACCTGAAAATCCTGTGAAATGGCAGTATACGAGCTGATACAGAGAGCAGAAAAATCGCTGGAATGCGGAAAATTGCGCTATCGAACTTTCTGGACCTAGAGGGAGGGAGCTCTCGATAACACCTCCTTCGAATCAATTTCCCGAGCATCGCGAGAGCGAGTGATGGAGGATCTGCTGTGCAGATGGATCCACAACATGCTCCGATACAGAACTGTCATAGGAACTCTCAATGAGGTTGAAAAGGAGGTAAGGTTCGCTGAAGGATGTCCGCAGGGAGCTGTGCTGTCACCTCTGCTCTGGAGTTTGGTGGTGATCGAACTTCTGATACCCCTTGAGAGCAACGGATTCTGAGTAATCGGATATGTGGATGATATCGTCATTAAAGTATAAGGGAAGTTCGGGAGCACAATAGCATCTCTGATGCAGCAAGCACTGAACACCGTGAAAGAATGGTGCAACAAGGAAGAATCGTTCGAAAATAACCATTGTAACCTTCACGAAGAGAGAGGACATTGAAAACGTACAAGTCTTAGTTTCGTATAGGGAAAACATACATATGACGGATACAGTCAAGTACCTTGGGGTAAGCCTAGATAAAAAGCTGACCTTTCAGAATCATCTGGAGAAAACCACTAATAAAACGATAAGGGTCCTGTAGACCTGGCGTCGTACAATCGGAAGAGCCTGGGTTCTCACTCTACGGATGGTACCCTGGGTGTACACCACTACAGTGAGCCCCATTGTAACATACCTCACGATCATGTGGTGGCCAAAAACGGAAACGAAAGTGTCCCAGCATTCCCTGAACAGAGTTCAGAGGCTGGCATGCTTAGGAATAACAGGTGCAATGTTGACCACCACAACGGCTGCGATGGAGAGGCTGTTGGGGTCGGAGCCACTGTACCTCGCTGTTCGGCAGATGCCATAAGAGGAGCGTATCGATTCGATCTCATTGGCCAAGGAAAGGCCGACCAAGAAGGCCGAAGTATTCTTGGATTGCTTAGATCACCTGGGCCATTGGGAATGAGATACGACAGGATCAAGGTTCACAGCACTCCCATACTTTTCACGATTCGCACCTTGATTGGGCGGGAGAATGCTGGGGCAATCCTCATATGATACCAGGGTATTCCGTGTGGTTTACCGAAGGCACCAAGACCGAAAAAAGTACAGGTGCTGGAATAGTCGAGACAACAGGCCAAGAAGAAATAATTTCTCAGAACCTAGGGAAACTTGCGACAGAATTCCGAACGAAAATAGTAGCAATTACAACATGTGCTCAAATCATGAGGGAGAGAGTCTATGATATGAGGCAAATCACAATCATAGTGAGAAACATGACAGTGCTTAAAGCACTGATGTCACACACAATCACCTCACAATGTGTACTCGATTTTGTGAAAGAACTAAGGGCACTAGTGAAGAACCCCAATATAGTGGCACTCGTATGGTAGTCTGAGGAAAGCAGACGAGGAGGCACTGAAACTGTCGTCGCACTCGTTAAAGCGGAGACGGAACAATCCCTCATTGGACCAGAGTCAACCTGTGGCATCTCTCATGCCACTGCGAAATCTGTAATCCTAAAATGGCTCGAGACAGAGCATCGTGTCTACTGGAGGGAATTGTCCCCGATCTCGCTCTCCAAGCGACTAATGGGAGATCTCCAGCAGCAGCGAGCGAAAAATCTGCTGATGTTCAGCAGACAATAAATAAGGAATCTTGTTGCATTCCTGACCGGACACGCCCCATGCAACAAACATCTCTGTACGATGGATCTGGTAGATCAGCCCACATGCAGGGATTGCGGCGTGGAAGAAGAGGCATCCACGCATGTGCAGTGTCAGTGCACGACATACGTGCAGTGCGGTGGTCCTCCCCCTGGGAAGAACCAACCTAACGGAAGAGGGTTTTAGTCGGTAAGAATTCGGCACACCTGGGAGCACGGATTCCCGAGACGTCTATGCGAGATATCCCCTCTTCTACCCAAAAAAAAAGTTAAACGTTCTATTTCCCAACGGTACCCACACTACGAAATCACTTTCAGGAATAACTCTCGAAATATACAAATACAAAGGTGTAACAGTACAAGTATGGAAAGTGAGTTTTCAGGATTTTTGAAAACAGTAGATTAACTGGATTTCTTCTATACTTTGACTACACGAGAGGAAAGATATCGTGTGAGCCAGCAGTGGAATGTAGGGAGAGGAGATAGGCATTCGTATTTTTCTTGAAGGTTTGAAGGTTATAGGCATAGGGAAAGACCTCACTGTGTGAAGAGTTTCACAACAGAAATGAAGTCTGGTAGGAAGAAGTTCGACAAGTCTCTGACTTGACAGTGAAAGGGTGACTAGTATGGGCTCGTCGAGTCCGTCTATCTGGAATCTCTCATGGTGGCACAACGGACGAGATTTCTGATGAACACGGATCATGGAAATATCTATAGAAAAGGAAGAGATCTCCCACCGTTCTAAAATGTTCTAGAGAGGTCAATGAACTCGCATGTGTGACATCATCAATGATAGGAATAGCTCTCTTCCGGATAGAATCCAAGAGCTTCAGCGTATGTTTGGGTGTCAAACCCCAAACACGTGAACAATACTCCAGGACAGGTCGAATCTGTGATTTGTAGATTATGAGAGGAGGTGCTGGGATGTAAAGTAGCTCTTGGTACAAAATAGAAAACCAAGTTTTTGTGAAGCAGTTTTTGCAATGGACCTCACATGATCATCCCAGGAGAGGTTGCTGTTGGTGATGATCCCGATCATTGTTATGGAAGACTTTATAGGAATAGTTGGAGCTGACATCATCATATTAGGAATTGTGGGATCCTCCTTTCCAGAGAAGAAGCTCGAGTTTTGGTTGCATTAAACTCTAATAGATTATCCGATCCACATTTCAAAATATTTTCCGGATCACCATTAATTGCATCAACCTGTCCCTGTCTTGTTCCTCTGACTTCATTGGATGGTATAGGGGCTCTGGATGAGAAAGCAGTATGAAGTGTACCATCATCTACAAAGCTGTGAACGGGACAGGTGGTCACTTCCAGCAGATCGTTGAGCAGAAACAAAATTGGTGACAGGACAGGCCCTGTGGAACATCAGCGTTGATAGCTATTGTATCGGAGATACTCTGTCAACCAACACATGGAGTGATCTATCTGAGAGAAAAATCGATAGTGAACAACAAAGTTGAGGCGGCACACCATATGACGGAAGTTTCCCAAGAAGCTTTTTGTGTCAGACTCGATCAAATGCTCTGAAGATATCCAACAATACAGCTAGAGATTTCCTATGTTTCGATAGATTTCTGTCAAACATGTCCTATTCAGGCAAGCAAGTCTCCTGTTGATTTCTGCTGACGAAAGCCATATTGCCGCTCATTCACAATTTTGTAGCTCTCTAGGTATTTGATGAGCTCGATGTTCATTGCTTCCTACATCACGAACGTGAGTCATTCGGGGATTCGATAAGTTCAGATCTTATTTTGGCATTATATGCCTCTTCTGGAACATTCATTGTTTCATTGCTCATATTTCTGACTTGAACATATTTTGCTATGGTCTCCAGACATGGGTAACCGCGTCAACGACGGTATACTGTTTGTTTTGAAGCGACGGCCCTAGAACAAATTTTATTGCACCATCGTTTACCAGATAATAGTGGTTTGTTGGTGTGAGGTATGAAAGTTGACATTCCTAGCCTAATAATATCCGAAATCTCTGCGACACATTGCGTTGGGCTATAATATTCAAAACATACGTTTCTCTAAGGAAACTCGGAGAAAAACACGCGAAGACCGTCCCAGTCGGCTGAGTTTGTAATGCCAGACTGTGCGTGGAGGTGTTGGATTGGAGGTATTATATTGGTACTATAATAATGATTCTTGAGACTGGTATGATTTATATGTAAATTCTTGGGAAATTGTTCACATTACCACATATGGCAAATATGTTTTCGTGTTCCCGTACGTTTCGATCTCACGATAATAAATTCCAATTTCATTTTGATGGCTTGGAAAAATCTCACTAGGTGAAGAGTTCCACAACTTCGTTGTTCGATAAAAAAATTACATCTGCTTGGTAGAAGTTCGAGAGGTCTCGAGCTTGACAATGAAGGGGTGACTAGTTTGAGCCTATCCACCTATCTAGAATCTCTCGTGGTAGAACAACAGACGAGATTTCGGAAGAACAGTGATCATGAGAATATCTATAGAAAAGAGGAAGAGAGAGAGAGAGCGAGAGAGAGAGAGAGAGAGAAAGAGAGGGAGACAGGGGTGGGAGGGAGGTGTGGAGAGAGATCTCCCAACTTTCCACGACGTTCTAGAGAGGTCAATGAACTCGTAAGTATGACATCATCAATCAGACGAATAGCTCTCTTCTGAATGGAATACAAGAGCTTCAGCGTATATTTGGGAGCCGAACTCCAAACATGTGAACAGTACTCCAAGACAGATCGAATCGGTGCATTATCAATTACAATTCATTCAGAAAATCAAACATGTTGCTAAAATTCAAGCGTGGTTTTGAGAACACCCATTAACGTGAATAAAAATAGGATATTCTTTGTTGCCTTTTATTACGTACAAGTCAAATATATGAGTTCATCTCTTAGTACGACCGTCCTATCATAAACTAATACAGTTTGTTCTTTGTATCAGTGGGCCGGAAACGAAATATATAGTTGCCGAATCCTTGTGAAGGAATGGTCATTTTAATTTGTAAAATACCGACAAAGTCGAAGAGGTCCCTCACAGTTTCAATAGGAAATTATAAATTACGAAGTTAACAGAAATGGTTCTTAAGAAAACAAGTGCTTTACAGTATATTGGCAGTTAAGAAATATCTCTACGATCAATTCGGAACAGCAAGTTGATCTCTTGCTATGGTTCAAACAGAGGTTTTCACTCTGTCTTTTCCTTTGAATCTACAATCTATTGACGTAACAATAACAAAAGACGTGCAGGATGCAGTCGTTTCTTATTAAATATGTAATTAGAATATTAAGTTGATATAATTTTCATTCATATCTAATTTGAGGGAAGTCTAAATAAGGTCATAAAATCAAGGTCCCTGTCAACAAAAATAAAACAGTTCTTTTATATTCAGCTTGCCCCAGTCTAGGCAAGTCTCTCTCTTATTATGAGAAAGTGACTACCCCCAAAGATATTTCTTCACTATGTTGCTTAGTTTGGATGATCTATTGCAAAAAGGAAACTTTATGTTCCATGACCATATTTGATTTGAAACAATGGTGCAAAGAACAAATGCCAAATACTCCGAACTTCGAAGATTGCACCAATTATATGATCCATATCTGTGTCAGTGTTTTGTTGAAAGAGGATGGAAACTCTAGCCGTTTGCATGACTTGGTGATCAACAAGAAGATCTTGCGTCAATTCGTACGCTTTGATCTTGTTTTGGAGCTACCGATGTGAATGTTCTGAATAAGCAGTGAAGAATATCTTGTGAAGGCATGTGCAGGTGCACTTGGTAAGATTGTGTGATCAGAGTATGGGAACTAATAATTCTGTTTTAGATGAAATTTCAAAGTGTTGAGGAGTAAATTCACTTAATAAACCACAGCATGATGACGAAATGAATGAATTTATGGAAGAGAAGGTAAGAGGCAGATCAAGTAGCAGAAGAGTACAGATATCCAAGTAATCTAGAGTTTACTCTTAAGTAGTGTATTGACGTTGCCCAAGGGAATTTTTAGCTGTACGTAAAGTAGTTTGTATAGAAGCTTCAATCTCTGAAATAATGTACAATTTTCCATTATCGTAGAATTCAAAATATGAATATTCTACCATATGTAGTTATTTATTTGTATTGTAATTATGAAATTGATAAATAAACCAGATGGAGCTTAATTAATTGTTTTTGTATAATTTTTTCAATTAATAAACCTAACATATAATTTTTTCAACACGATAGTGCTTTATTACTTTTCATCTACAATAAATTTCAACATCACGTACCTCACCCTCTCAAAAAGCCGAACGTTCGAATGCTCTTCACAACAGAAGTTTAAAGTAATCTTTCAAATATTGTCAGAACCTACTCCAAGGTCATATAAAATGGCATATGTAACCTAACAATTATAAGAATTAGATTATCCTTGGAACAAATTATGTTATCTGTTGGTATTTATCCAAATAATATGTTGATGGTTTATTCTGAGGTTCCTTAATTATAGACCTTATCAAGAATGACTGGAAATTACAATAAGTAAGCACGCAAATTCTAACACGAAATGCTAGTATCCGGAAAATAATGGGCTAACATTTCCAAGAGATTCAGTTAACACTAAATTCTTCTATTATATGTCTATCTTCGCTTATCATTCCATTAAAAATACGTATTCGACTTAACGCTCTTGATCTCCCCGAAGTCTTATGAACAGGAAGAAATATAGAAGCTACATAATCACTACCAATACAACTCATAAAAAATGACAACCTACATAATTGATTTTCCTGTGTTTACCATAGAAGGGCAAATTGGAAAGTACCTGAAATATTAAACAAGAAATGATTTATTTGGTCAAAACTTATTCAATTTCTCAACATAATCTCCTTGTAGTCCGATACACTTCCTCCAACGTTTTCCAAATTTTTCGATCCCTTCCAAATGATACGATTTCGGCAATCCTTCGAAATAGGCGTTTGTTTCAGCGATGACCCCATCGTTGGAGCCAAATCTCTTTCCGCCGAGCCATTTCTTCAAGTTTGGTAATAGATAAAATCGGAGGGGGCCAAATCTGGAGAATATGGTGGATGACGAACCAACTCGTAGCGCAATTCATGCAATTTTGCAATTGCGATTGCGGACCTGTACGCCGGTGCGTTGTCCTGGTGGCAGAGCACTTTTTCCTCCCCAAATGCGGCCACTTCCGCTTTGAATCAGCGTTGAATCAATCCAACAGTTTTGCATAATATACGCCGACTTTGTTAGCCGATAAACCCAGTTTGACCTTTTAAGGCTCCGATTCGCCAGGACAAGTTCACTGTTTCGACAGATCTTTGGTCTCTGGTGTGTTGTAATGAATTCATATTTCGTCCACGGTTACGAAACGGCGGAAAAAGTTCCTCTTATCGCGCTTGACATCGCCCAACACTCCTTTAAAGTTGTCACATGGTCGCGCTTGTTGTCGATAGAGAGCATATACGGCATTCATCTGGCATTCAAAAATATAATATGCGAAATGTTCCGTATCCGTTCGGTTGAGATGCTCATAGCCTCAGCAATCTCGTGCACTTCAACTCGCCGATCATCCAATATTAAATGTTCGGCGTCCTTTGTGGTCATTCTACCACAACGAAAATCAGTAAGCCACTTGTGAATCATTCCAATTGATGGTGCAGAGTCTTCATAATGTTTGACAAGTGATACTTTGGTTTGCGTGATGTTTTTCGTGCGCAACAAATAATATTTAATCAAGACGCGAAATTCACTGCACATTAACACATTATTCACATTTACACTATAATAAGAATCCAAAACAATCTCGAATGTATGAAATCTATAATAACGAATAAATAAAACTAAGGTATGTTTCGTTAACTAAATAAGTTCATTTTCAAACATACATGACGTAAATTTGAAACATGAATGAATTTGTACGTAACTAAACAAATAATCTTTGCTTTTGCCGCTACCTTTTGCATTTAGCCAACAACCTAGCTGGATGCGCGACTCATTAATCATTATCATTTAAGGAAAAGGGATAAAAAGAAAATGCGCGTAAGTCCTAGTAACATGATACAATAGTGGCTTCTGTGAGTCGGAAAAAAGGCCGAAAAAAGCAAATATTTCAGAGCCTAACGACACTCTGTCCCCCCCCCCCCCCGGTTTCGAGGATGTTTAACACGATGGCGGTGGTTTAAACTCTTTCTGAGTTGAACGTCACCCCCAAACAGCAGAAAACCACCCCCAAAAAGGGTGAAACGCGGATATACCGACATATTCCGAGAAAAACCGCGTCACTTCCCGTTTTGAGGATGCTGAATACGATGCCGGTTTTGGAATTTCTCCGAGTCAACCTCACCCTTCAAACAGCAAAAAGCAACCCCCGAAAGGGGTGAAAAAAATGTTTTATATGGATATATAGTGGATATGTAGTTATATGCGTCAATGAAACAGTTTTATATTTGTATATATAGTTAATAAGTAATTGTACGCGTGAAATAAAAATGTTTATGATTTAATAAGATAAAATATGTAAAATTGTACCACTGATTCCATACAGGAGATTTTCTCACCTAAAAACCACCAAGTTACCTAGCCAGCCACGATGTATACGCCTATTTTTCAGGGTAAACAGTAAGTCAACAAATGTGGAAACATCATCCGGGGTGTATTCAATGATTTGTTATACATTTGCTCTTTACGGATTTTTCTTATCCACTTCATAAATTCAGGGTATCGAAGGGGTAGTTGTTGTCCGTTTCAGCCGTTAGTTTGCTTCGGGGAGAAGATCCGTCGTGTTCAGCACACTCGAAAACGGGAGGTGACGCAGTTTTTCTCGGAATATGTCGGTATATCCGAGTTTCACCCTTTTCGTGGGTTGTTTTTGGCCGTTTAAAGGGTGGGGTTGACTAGGAGAAATTCCAAAACCGGCATCGTATTCAGCACACTCGAAAACGGGAGGTGACGCGGTTTTTCTCGGAATATGTCGGTATATCCGAGTTTCACCCTTTTCGTGGGTTGTTTTTGGCCGTTTAAGGGGTGGGGTTGACTCGAAGAAATTCCAATGTACCGGCATCGTGTTCAGCATCCTCGAAAACGGGAGGTGACGCGGTTTTTCTCGGAATATGTCGGTATATCCGCGTTTCACCCCTTTCGGGGGCTGCTTTTGGCCATTTAAGGAATGGGGTTGACTCGGAGAAATTCTTTAGTACCGGCATCGTGTTCAGCATCCTCGAAAACGGGAGGTGACGCGGTTTTTCTCGGAATATGTCGGTATATCCGCGTTTCACCCTTTTTGGGGGTTGTTTTTGGCCGTTTAAGGAGTGGGGTTGACTCGTAGAAATTCCAAAGTACCGGCATCGTGTTCAGCATCCTCGAAAACGGGAGGTGACGTGGTTTTTCTCGAAATATGTCGGTATATCCCCGTTTCACCCTTTTTGGGGGTTGTTTTTGGCCGTTTGGGAGTGACGGTCAACTGAGAAAGAGTTTAAACCACCGCCATCGTGTTCAGCATCCTCGAAAACGGGGGGGGGGGGGGGGGCAGAGTCTCGTTAGGCTCTGAAATATTTTCATATTTTTCCGACTCACAGAAGCCACTACAACTGGTACATGGTAGCATGTACCAACCAAAACTGTATTTTGAAATTATAGAACTCGTGGTATTCTCGAATCGGTTGAATCCTGAAGTTCCATCAATGCTCAACATGATAGCTAATCGTCTGGTATGTACTCCAAGCTGTTCATGTTGATGATAACATAATAATAACAATAATAATATGTTTATTGATAATATACATACATAATACATAATGTACATACGCCTTTATCCTCCAATTTATCATAAATACTTAGACAAATGAAATAAAAATAAAAAATATCCTATTACAAGGGATAAGGTAACCATGTCAATAAACAAGTTTTAATAAGCATGGTTGTAGAACATAAACATGTAAAATGAAATCTCATAAAGTACTAGGTACTTGTTTGTGAGCTTTATTCATAATAACACAAGTAACTCGAACAAATATGTATGTCTTTTTATATTTATGTACTGTATTTCTCTCTAACCATTTGTAGTTAAACTGTACGGCAATGGTTGAACGAACAATGGTAGTCCATTGATAAATTGGCCACCCAGATCACCAGATCTCGCAAGTTTAGATTTCTTTCTCTGGGGACTTCTCATACAAGAACGGCCCAAGAGACCGAAACGAACTTTGTGAAAGAACTCGGCAAGCATGTGCAGAAATTATCCCCCAACAACTATGGAATCTAATTGGAAATATTCCTAAGCGCTACGATAAATGTACTCAACTAGATGGTGAATTAATAGAGGCAACTAGGATCTAAATTAAAATACTCTTATAATTATTGAGTTTGTTAAGCTATTCAGTATTGCGTGTAAAGTTAAATATAATTCCGTTATTTCATTAAATGTTTATTCTATTTTCAACTTTTTGTTCACCCAGTGATGGTTTATTGATACAATTAAGGAAAAAACATAATTTCCATGGCCACTTGTTGATACATATAGTTCTTTTGTGACTGTTAGCTTAGTGAGTTTTCGAAATATGAGTGGGCTCAACTTTGTTATTAATAGATATATTTCCATAAAATTTTGGTCACAGCTAGTTGGAGGCACTTTGAATTCAGTGGCGTAGTGATTTTTTTGATGACAGCTTCAGCTTGTTTTTACATTTTAAAGGGGTTGTATTGGAAATTTAGAAAACAAACTATGAACTTTTGAATTTTATTGAACTTTTCGAAGGTAGTGGCTAATTTGGTTACATTATAATTTCCTTTTTTGTTTAGAAATTGAGTTCTTGATCAAAGATTTGTCCTAACCAATATCCAACGCTATTTCTTGAAGTTCTTCAACTTTGTTGCTATAATTTTGCTGCCTCAAGGGACGTTTAATAACCTATGAACAACACTATGGAATGGAGGTATTATCATTTGATATAATTTGTTTGAGTGAGGCTTCTGTATATGTTAAATTCCAAGTGATTACCATCTTTTACAATGTTAATATCAATGAAAAGAAGCTGCTTATCTATTTGAGTGAATCATATTGCTATTAGGCGTGTTCAAAAAGCCATGTGCATTAAAATATATACTTATAATCGCAAAAATATCGTCGACAACCCATTTGTTTCCAAAAGTTTGGCATAGATTATGAGTGAAGATTTTGATTCACATGGATTTTTGAATACTCCCAAATGAATAGTCTTGTTCATAGATTATTAATCTTCTTAATCTTCGTTCAAGGATTTAATTCCTAATCAAGAAAAGGAATTGGAACCAATTATCCAAATTAGAGACATTTTCCCCAAGGAATTGTATAATAATATTCTAAAAGTTTCACTTATCATCCTTTAGGAATTGATAACATCCCTAATTGGTTTTTGAAATTTGTAATGCTACCCGTTTATGAACGTAAAAACAACGTAAAAAACCGTCTAGGTTACAGCTTTCTAACATTTTTCGACTTCGACAAATTCGGGATTCACAAAATCGATTGGGAGTTGTGTCCAAATGTCATTTGGGTCAAACTAGAATATATATCCTAACTCGGAATGAAGAACATTTTGCCCATATAAAGAAAAATAAAGGTGAAAGAACAGCGTCTGCCCAACATATTTTAAATACTGGCAACTATTTTTCAAGAAAATTTATCACTTTTAAAACACAATATGGATAAATATCTAGGAAATTTAGGAGCAATGGAAATGTATAAGAGAAAAAGCAATTTATTATATTATTTACCTTCATCTGAGGGTAACCCCTCGTTTGCATTATTAACTCCGAAAAGTGAAAAGGCCCATTTTGATTTCTAGTTAAATTTACTGTCATGATGACTACCTGGTAGCTGAAAGGTACTTCAACAGTATTTTCAGTCGATAAAGGTGATTTTTCCTTGTTCAAAGTGTTATTGTTTATCCACAGTGTGAACTCGTTTCTAGAATATTGAGATTATGTAAGTATAGCGCAAAATATGAGATTATCTAGTAATTGATATTTATATCTAGAGATTTAATGACAGTTTACTAGTTGATGTCAATTATAATTGCATGGTGTCACGCATCATCCAATTTGTTTTTTACTGCAGATTGTATAGAACAATTGTTTACCCACAA
This sequence comes from Endomychus coccineus, assembly GCA_958510875.1. Taxonomy (NCBI): domain Eukaryota; kingdom Metazoa; phylum Arthropoda; class Insecta; order Coleoptera; family Endomychidae; genus Endomychus; species Endomychus coccineus. The sequence goes on from OY294068.1 coordinate 160,809,868, forward strand.
CAGGATATGTTTTTGAACTCGACGCCCGTGAACTCTGTAAGTGATTATTACATTTACTTACTTGATAAAAATCTATTCCACTTTGTCGTTATTTCTTATTGATCAAAGCATATTTGAGACATTCATTGTCTATTAGTTCCAAAAGTTCCAACGTCATCGTCATGAAATTGTAATACACTATTTCCATTGGGAAAAAAAGTTCACCAACATTTTTAAAAACTTCGGAATAATTAAATCAGTATATTTTTCTATTATTTACAAGAGTTTTTGATCTTCTTCCGAATAAAACCAACCTAACTCTAAGTTTATCTTGAAAAAAATTTTTTAGGATACTTGTAATGTTACACACCTGAAACTGGAAACACATTATAACATTATTATTCAGGGGATTTTAAGATGAAACAAGAGAATCAAATGCAACTCCAACATCAAGTCCGACTCCAGAAATCCAGATTTTCTATATCTCCAGTAACAGACTTTACTTTTCGTAACATCTAATTGTATGTCAGTAGAATAATAAGTAGATTGTATTGTAAGCACAAAAGGAAATTACTGCTGCTTCATTGATTTATACTCTAATCTGCAGATTAAGTAACAATTATCCAATTATTATTACCTATATTTAGAACTCAGATAATAGACAAATTGCCTTTTTTACCTATTTTCCTTATTTAAGCTATTTTTTGCATATTCTGCATCTTTTAATTCCTTGTCAACTTGCGCATTTTTTCATACTTTAACGATACACATTCTCAAAACTATTGATTTTAGCTTATAAATCAGTTAACATATTTATTCATTTATTCAATCTTACACTGATCAACAGGTATAAGCCCAATTGAAGATCAGGACAATGCATAAGAAAATATATAAATTAACAATTATTATCTGAACTAAATCTAAATAAAACTATACTCTAGTCCGAGAGGAGACAAAATCAAAAAGAGAAAGAAAGAATAGCCCAAAATATTTGACACAGCAATGAACAAAAAGAAAAAAGAAAGAAAGAGCTAAAAAAGTATGAATATTGTTCCATCGCAGAAGGCAGAAAACATTGGATCGGTTGTGTGTGAAAGAGTAATGTATGGCTAATTACAATTTAAAATGGATTGAATTTGATTAAATACAAGATATTTTAAAATTGTACAATTATAAATATCTATGATTATTGTATGAATTAGTTATTCTATGATGAACACTTCCGATCTATCATAATCAACTATTCAAGTTTAAGATAATTCTATGGAATTTAACCTCAAAATTGTTACTCATAATGTCATAATTAAATAATACTTTATCTTTTTTAGGTTGAATTTTAAATAGACAAGTGGAAAGTGGCACTTCAAACTAATAAAATTTTTTTAAGTTTGAATTAGATTATTATAAAGTTTCGAAAGATTGGAATCTATGTTGTCATTTACACATCCAACGATGAGGTCATCACCGAAACAAACGCCTATTTTGAAGAATTGCTGAAATCGTATCATTTGGAAGGGATCGAAAAATAAAAAAATGTTGGACAACGTGTATCGGACTACAAGGAGATTATGTTGAGAAATTGAATAAGTTTTGACCAAATAAACCATTTCTTGTTTCATTTTTCGGGAAGTTTTCCCATTGCCCCCGTACATTTGCTTCCACCCCGGCTAATAGAAAAGGTTTTGCTGTCTAGGCTGTTGCCTATATGTAGATATTTCTGCCTATTTTGAAAAAATATGTGCATATATAAGCCCATTTTTTCCATATAAATTCGAACTCTACTTATAATTGCATGCTGTCATTTCGTTTCTAAATTAAGATTGGAAATAATAGTTGTTGCACTTCCTGTTTAATTTGATTGAATTTTTTTTCCAATTTGCCGACACATCAGTAAAAACATTCTTGTCACACTATGTAATTGATCGACCTTCCTTCATTACTTATAATGCTGTATGTACTTTGGTTATGTATTCATGAATGTTGTTTATTGCGTGAATCGATAGTATATCTTATGTTTTGCACATCGACTGGAGGAAAAACGTTTATTTATATCTTTACTGATCGGTTTATCCAACAATTTCCCTCAAGTAGGTACTATTCACATCTCATCAAGATACACATATTACATCAAATATGTTCTCCGAACGGAAAATATTGATTGTCCCCGTTTCGGTTCCTAGGAAGCTTTATAATTAGTTCAATTTTCAAAATCCGTCAAGTTCTGAGTTCAATCTGGTTGTCAAGGAAGTGCAGAGGGTGTACAGATCGTGTAGTTTTTCACAAATAGCTTGAGAAATTCCGATATGATTTTTATTCGAGTTTCTTTTATTGTTCTTCGGCTAAAATCTAATTTTGTTAAGTTCAACTCAATTTTCTAGAAACTGTTATTGATAGTAACATGTAAGACCAAATGCATTATTTCAACAGATAATGAATTAACGTTCTTTAAAAATAGTTAGGAATGGCCTGAAGAGCATCCTGTTCATTATCTTAATGAACAATGTATGTTATGATTATTTGAGGAATCAATTTAAATAATCCAGAAAACCTGGAAGATACCCTATTTATCGTGATATACTTTCTACCCTGCAATTAGCACGTGAATCATAAATTTCAAATATTGATGACTAAAAATTTTCCAGATAATTTACAGAATATTTATATAAATGCTTCTCATGATGAACCCTTCTTTAATAGATATATTCAACCTAATTCTTAAATATAATATAAATATTCATAATAGTATAAATAAGAAACTATCATCTGAATTAGAAAACAAAATGTTTAAATACTAAAAAATAATATAGATGTATTTGAACAGTGATAAGTAGAGCTCAGGAAATATGCACTTAAAAAACCCTAAAATGTGCATGCAAATATGCACAAAAACCAGTTGAAATATGCATCAAAATATGCTTTCATGCATTTAAATACGCATTTTCAAAAAAACGCAGTAATTTTTGTATTGAAGGTATTTTATTTATTATATGCTAAAGTCACAAAAAATATTTATTCAAATTACTATTAAGAGCTACGTACCTACTTATTTCTTATTATTGCCTATTTCCTTTTACTACTTAAGATATTATAACTTATACTATGTAGATTTATCTTATTAGTCATTATCAATATTATCATCTTAACGAAATAATAAATAAAATTTCTTTGTTTTACTACCACTGATATTTAATATAGTCGTTACTATAGTTTCAACACTAAACGTGTCATCTTCAGACGAAAAAATAAAATAATAAATTTTTTCTGAAGATGACACGTTTAGTGTTGAAACTGTAGTAACGACTATATTAAATATCAGTGGTAGTAAAACAAAGTAGTTTTATTTATTAACTATCACAAAGTAACGGCTTCCACAATTGAATATTATCATCTATCATCATTATTATCATCACAGTTGATTCTATATATTATTAAATGTTTTTCTAAATTTCCCAGAGAAAAACTATGCTGTCTATCTGATGATAATTGTTTGTACACGGAAAAACTCCTTTCTACTTCACATGAAGTTGAGGGAGCAAACTTAAAATATTGAATAATTGAGAGTTCTACCAGTAAAATAAAATTATCTTCACAATTTTCCCATTCTAATAATATTATTCATTCGAATAATTTTTTGATAACCAGCATTTTTCTTAGACACCTTACAGAATTGTTGATACACTTTGTTGGTTTCTCCAATGTGTTTAATTTTTTCATCTATTGAATTGATAATTTCAATGCATTGGTCCAACGAAATGTTTCGCTTTTCAAATTTCGTAATTGATTCAGCAATATTTACAAAATTGGTTTGGATATGTGCCAAATGACTTTTTGATAACGGATTTTCTGAAACTTTCACACATTTTTTTAGCATCTGAGCTATCTACATCGAAACTACAAATGACGTCTCTAATTCCCTCAAAATTATAGGTTATGAAATTCACAGAATTCAACCACGTTCCCCATCTAGTTATCACAGGCTCAGGTGGTGAAGGCACATCAGGTAAACGATCTTTATACACCTGTACTCGCAGAGGGGCTTTTAAACATATTTTTTTTATATTTTTGATACAAGACTATTGACCATCGAAAATTCTGTCTACAACTTCTGCTACTCTATTTAAAGCGTGTGCTAAAATAGTAACATGTATTAAATTTGGAAAAAATATTTTCAAATTGTGTCCAGCGTTGATCATATATGGCGCATCATCACTGAACAATAACAAAATTTTTTCTGCTGGTATCGGCTCAGGTAAAAGAAGTTACTACGGGGATCATTTACAAATCTAGAAATAGTTAGATTATTAGTTTTTTGCAACTCCTTTTAGCGGAAACGAAGAATCTGGTTAAACATTTTTGAAATAATGGAGTATCCAATTTTGCAATTGGAATATTGCAACCGACCGCAAACAAATTTTGTTGGTCCGAAACTTTCGTTTGATTTGTAGTGATGAGCTGCTGAACCGAATTTTGAGGTTTTTGTGCACGAGATTTATGCGTTGCAGTGCCCAACTGTTGATCAACTTGGAACTTTTTTTCACATACAATCTGAAAATTGGAAATAAAATAGTCAACTAATAAACTTGTACTACTTCGCCAGTTTGAGACTAATTTTTCACCTCTACTGAAGTTTTATATACAGGATGTAAAGCAAAGGGCGGTTTCCTTTTGATCTTGGGACCAGCGTTAACCAAACACACTGCATATTAGAATTTTATAAAATTTGTTTCCGGAAGTGTCTCCTATAATTGATCGTAGAATTTTTCTTGAAAAAGATGAGAGACTTTAGTAAAATGTCACATTTTCATCATAAAATGGAAAATAACGTATCAATTTATGACGAACAAAACAATGTATGCAAGTCAGTGTCAAGACCATGTTTACACCTTCGCTAAAAATAATTTAAACACCAGTGCCTTAAGATAAATAAATTTTAGACACTGACAAGTACCTATTCTAAAACTTATATTTCAACGTAAAGTTACATTTAGCTTACATTTTTAGAAAAATGTTTGAAAATTAAAATAATAATTACATAGACATAATAGTACTTAACGGTATGTTGCAAACTGTGCAGAATATATGGTTGTCATCAATGATTTTAAAGTCTTTTTTATTATTAATCCACTTCTTCAGAAGAATTAATTTACTAGCACTTTGTTTCAGCATTATCACACTTCTTGTAAACACTTGAGCAAACAAAACTTTACTGAACTAACTAAAGACAGGACAGAATTAAATCCTAGATTCTTTTCAAACTCCAAATTTTAAAGGAAGTGTAATTTCATTGGCTCAATGGCAATAGTTTCTTCCACTTATAAAATCTAAAAACGATTGCAATTAGGGTATTTTGGTAACACAAATTCTGAAAATTTGTTAAGCTTTCGGGAAAAACCATATTGATGTTATGACGGCAATCGGCAGTAGGGTCTATTGTCATATCATGTTAATACCGATATGGGATATTTCCGAGGGATATCTATTCCGCTTATTTCATTACCTGTTTCCACAGAAATCCGAAAATACCTGAAAATATGCACTTTTAATAAATACATATGCACTTATAGAATTTATTCAAAACATGCAAATATGCACCTAATATGCATTTTGCATGTTTCCCGAGCTCTAGTGATAATCTTTCTTGAGAAATGGTGTGTCCTGTATTCGAAATATATTCGGCTAACGCTAATTTTTCACCATTATTTTTTTTATATGGTCCAAATATTCTTTATACCGAGTTAGAATATTCCTTCTACTCTAGCCCACATAGCATTTGGAACACGTCTCAGAATCGATTTTGTAAATCCCGAATTTGTCGAAGTCGGAAACTTCATCAAAGGTGTTGCCTATAGGCCTTACCCCTTTATTTATGGAGCAAAATTATTTCACTTTTAACAAAGACTTATATAAACAAAAAGATGGATGTGCAATGGGCAAGCCACTCTCTCTTTCTATATCCAATATTTTTCTTAACGAACTTGAAACCTCCTTAAAGTCAAAATTAAGTAATTTTCCAGAAGTTTTGCATATAGTACGTATCGATGATTATAAATAAACATTTTGACTAGCATGTCTTTTTGAAGCCGCTCAACTACCAATTTGTTTTAGTCAAATTCTCTGTAGAAATGGGAACAGATAAGCAGCTTCTTCCCCAACATACAGAAAACTGAATCAAACAAATTACTCAATTACCTAGATATTTGTCATTACTGTATTTCAAGAGTGATACATACACTTGTTTCTTATAGTCTAGGAGATAGAACATATTGTGGGCCTGAGATATAACATGTTGGCATATGTGTTATGTTTCAGCAATTAATAATCTGAGTATTTCATCTTATGTGAGTTGGACCTCCCACCCCGCCCCATTTTGAGTCAGCCGTCCCAGGAAATATTCAATTTTGGAACGGGTTATAACACTTTGATGTTTGGTGCTAGTCGATGAGGGTCCCTTGGCGATCAATATTCAATGAATCAGAAGATCTAGATACGGAGAAGCATTTTATGTTTCTTATGAAGTCAATGGAGAAAATATCTATTAAAGAAATGCTGAACGTCATAAAAGGGAATAAAATCTCCGGAACGTTTCCAATTAGTGAAACACTTCTCAAAATATTTTTCAGTCTACCCATCAGTAATGCCAGCGGGGGAAGAATATTTTCTGCACTAAGGCAGCCAAAATTAACAGCACTATCACTTCTACATATACATTGAAACTTAGACTGCGATAAACTTATAAGTGAATTTGCAACACAAAAGTGCAGAAAAGTACCTATTTAGAATTTTAGATGTATATGTACGTATTTGATTTTTGTTCTTGTTCATAATATATTATCAATCTGTGTTTTTTAATCCAAATTAGTGAACTGAAAACATTCCACGTGTAATTTCCTAATAATGCGGAAACTTGATATTATGAAGTCAAGCCCCTTTTTGAACATAAAATCGCCTGTGGCGCAAGAACTATCCCTGCGCGCACAGTGACTTATATATTTTTTCTGTTTAGAGCCCATAAAACGTATATGGCCTAGTGCCGTGAAAGTTCATAAAACAGTACTGTATAAAATATTCAATAACCCTCTTAGATCATTATCCATTTTTTCAATATCTTTATTATATTATCATAGCATTCCAATAGTTATCGGCGTTCGACGACTAGCGCGCAAAGCCTCTTAAAGCCGCTAGGGTCAGTATACGACTAGCGCGCGAGCTACCTGCGGTGTACATATTTGTGATTCCACAATAAATTCTTTAGGTGGAATAAACAGCCATGGTTTATCAACCCAGGACAACGTGATCTCAACGAATCCTAAATTGCCTATTCAAAATCCACAATAATCTTGTGTGGAAAAAATATCCACCGATATTCCCAACATTTATCAATTATTGATTGAAATAAAATAAGTTGTTTTCTACATCTATAGTTATTGATCACACGTAACCCTTTCCATTTTGCACTCAACATAGATAGCATGGTTGAAAATTAGAATAGATAAATTAAAATTAAATCTGAATAAAATATAAAAATGTCAACGGAAAATTGAGAAAATAAGTCCAAATAGTAATTGATTGCATAACATATTATGATGATGGGCTTTTCTTTAATTGAATCATTTGCTTATAATTATCTAAATAACCCCCCAAAAAAAAACACACAAAATAAAAATGTTGCCAAAGAATCTATCAGCCGCACCATCTATGCTAGTATTGTTTACGAATGCATATTATGAGTTTGGTTCAAGTTAGAAGAAAATCAAAAAAGACTAAAATCCTCTTGTTTTTATTATTTGATAAATTGAAAAAAAAATTAATTCGCAAAAAAAAGTACATTTTTATTTTGCTTTGAGCGCTAAAAGAAGGTTGCGGGTGCAGGTATACGTCAGGTATACCGCAGATAGCTCGCGCGTTATTCGTATACCGACCCTGCGCGCTAGTGGTATAAAAAGGGGATTATTATCATTTGCGAATAAATTTACATAAAAATAAATGAAGTCCATATTAAGAAACAAGTTTATAATAATAATAATAATTGTCTTCATTAAATTCATAAATTATGTATACAGAAGATATTTAGTTAATAAGGTATTCTTCCACTTAACCTTAACACATAAAAACTGAAATACACGTTCATATAATTCATTATTCGAAAACTATTATATCTAATAAGATAAACAAAAGAAAAAGAAGTTGTATCAAAAGAAGAATGACAAAATAATACGATCTGCATAGATTAGATAAAAATAAATTATTCATATAGACAGAAACCTATTCTTGATTGCTTTTTAAAATTTGAATCGTGAGAGTAATTTTAAACTTTTGCTGTCATTTTGTTGTTGTTTTAGTTCAAAGTAAGCACTTTATTCACGGCTTATAGAGGCGGAAGTGAAATGTCTCCCATGTGTACTGGGTGTCCCATTTTAATCCGCCAGTAGCGATAATTCTGAAACATTGCATTGAATCAAAAAGTGTTCCAAATGAAAAGTTAATGGTTCTGAGGGGGACATCTGATGCCGTAGACTTTGCCCCCCCAGCCCCCCAAGGGGGGCGGGAACAGGGGGCAACTTTAAAATCTTAAATAGAAACCCCTATTTTTTATTGCAGATTCTGATAGAGGGTTAAAAAGTATGTAAGTTTTATCCGAAACATTTTTTTTATTGGTCGAGAGATGGCGCTGCAAATGTGAAAATTAGGTTTTTTGTCAAAGCGCTGCAAACTTGAGAAAAAATTAAAAGAATTTCTCTATCACACAGTAAACGAATTTCTTATTTAGAAGATTACTATTTTTGAAAACGGCAACAGTATTTGTCATGGCATAATTAAATTGAAATAACTCAATTAAAACCGCCGGCATTAGCGTTACGCAATTAAACTTGCACTCGGTAAAATCAAATAGGCGCCCTCGGAAAATTCCCAAAAATACACACTTTTTAATTGGTTGGTAACTCGGATGAATCTTTGACTCTTGACAATTTACACAATTTTCCGGTAACGAGTGCACGTTAACGCGATACCAAATTCACAAAAAACACAAATTGTTTCTGCCTCCTCATTAAAAACAATTTACATTTAAAAAATCATTACTTCGCGCCACGTTATCGCAGAATCTAAAATTTCCGATTTGTCGATTGAGTCGAAGATATTTTTACGCGTCCTTTATTTTACCGAGTGAAGTTTTAACAAATTAGGAGAATTTCGTTTCGCAGAATACTGGGCTGCGTGAAGTAAACACAACGCTCGGACGTGCATAAATTATTTTACCATTATTTAATTTGAAAAATAAGTACTCAATCGCTATTTTTGAGTACTTTACGTCTTTGTAGGGGGGGCGGGGGTAGTATTTGGGCAGGCTGAGAAAAAAACAACCTTGTAAGGTTGTGAGTAAGTCTTAAGTAATAATAACAGTTAATTACGTGACGATTTTCGCAATTTAATTGACAAAAAACCTAATTTTTACATTTGCAGCGACATCTCTCGACCAATAAAAAAAATGTTTCGGATAAAACTTACATACTTTTTAACCCTCTATCAGAATCTGCAATAAAAAATAGGGGTTTCCATTTAAGATTTTAAAGTTGCCCCCTGTTCCCGCCCCCCTTGGGGGGCTGGGGGGCAAAGTTTACGGCATCAGATGTCCCCCTCAGAACCATTAACTTTTCATTTGGAACACTTTTTGATTCAATGCAATGTTTCGGAATTATCGCTACTGGCGGATTAAAATGGGACACCCAGTATATTCAATAAAGCTTTATGGAAATTTATTTTCCAAATAAATTATCCCTAACTCTTCCCATAATTTTAATAGTCTCAGTTAACCAAGGACATTTGGGTTCACTTACTCGTACTGTTTTTAATGGAGCACATATATCAAATAATTCTGTATTTAATGAAGTAAACAAATTTTTTATAGAGGCGGCTGAAACCTTTTATGGGCACCTTATGGTACTGTAACATCCCACAAGGTAGTGTGGGAGTCCCTGAGTCCGAATTTAAACACCTCAGGTGTTCCCACCAAGCAATCCACCTCGTGTGGTAGGCTCGATTCTACAACCAAGGCAGTCTCGATGACACTTAGGCCTAACGGCCCATAGTATCTTGCCTCACCACCATTGACGAGATTCGAACCAGCGACCGGAAGCCACAGTGATTAGAATATCGATGCTTCTACCATTGAGCTATATGGCGTCCAAGTAAATACATTTACTTTATCATCCATATTGCGAATATGCTTGATTAAAATTTTAATTTTTCATGGTAGGCACAGAAAATTCTGTATCAAAGTTTCCAAAATCTCTGAAATTCACCGGTTTGGTTCTACATATTTCAAATTCTTTATTAGTGTTTTAACATCTATAAAATGTGGATAAATTTGGTTCTAGATATTTTTAAATTACAAAAAATGATTCTGTGATCAGAAATGCCATCTAAATCTAACGTAACTGCAGATATCTCATCAACAGTAATGACAAATATTGGGTGAAGCAATGGAGCTGATATCCAGTAACCTCAAGAGGCCGAAATTAGCTGAAAACAACTATAAACTCAACCTTTTTTTCAAATTCGTATATTTATTAATAAACATAATTTGTTTACAAATTACCAAATTAGTGGGTAAACATCCGACGATATTGACCACAAAATCGAACTCAGAAGGCCAAAATTAATCGAAAACGATCCTAAGCTCGTAATTTTGGTCGAATTCGTCTATTTGTTGATAAATAAATTGTTTATAACCAATGAAGTTCATTCAACTACTTGTTTACCTTTTTTCATATGTTCACTCACTTAAAATAGTCTTTACCCGATCAGTTTTTATGAATTTTTATGTAATCTCATAAATACGCTAATTAAAATGTTAATTTATTGTTTATAAACAACGCACAATTTGTGCGCAACTTTAGAGGAGGTAGACTTTGTTTCTGATAAAATTCCGAAGAGAATGCACTTTGTTCCATCAGAATCGGTCCATTTCTCAAGGATTTCGACCTCAAATACCCATTTGACTGCACTAGTGATCTGCGACCCCAAAAATTAGAATATAATGCAAAAAAATCGCATCTCGATCCATCTTAGAGCAAAAATTGTCTAGTCATTTTTGTGCTTTATTTCCTCGGTTATGTACGGTAATATGGAAAATAGGGATCTAGGAATTTTCTTCGAAAGCAATTCTTCGAAAACAATTCTTCGAAAATAATTCTTCGAAAAACAATTCTTCGAAAATGCAATTCTTCGAATACCATATTCTTCGAATAAACAATTCTTCGACTAATAATTCTTCGAATAACAATTCTTCGAAGTATCCAAAACGAATGACTTTGTTCAGAGATTTAAATCAGGTATAATTTATCTAATCCCAAGTTTGCAACTGACGATAATCCCTTGGATTGTGTTCCATAAAATAAAATTAGTTTTAATTTAACCCTGTGCAAGTAAATATGGATGCAGAATTTGTTTGTGATATAAATCAGGTATAATTTATCTAATCCCAAGTTTGCAACTGACCTGAGTGGGTATAAAAGGGATTGTGTTCCATAAAATAAAATTAGTTTTAATTTAACCCTGTGCAAGTAAATATGGATGCAGAATTTGTTTGTTCAGAAAAAGGAAAACGTAAATTGTTGTTCGAGGGACATTTTTATTTTAAAGATGTTGAAAAAGGTGAAAAAGTGTATTGAAAGTGCGCATTTTTTGAAAAAAGGAAAACAAACTGTCCAGCGAGAATAATTACTGTCGACGATAAAATCAGTAAAATAACAAAAGAACATAATCATATTGCTGACGCCTCAGAGGTGGAAGCGACCAAAGTGTACGAAAAAATTCGAATCAACTCGAAAATAAGTAATGATCCTCCGCACAGAATTATATCAATTGCTTCGACTACATGTTCCATAACGGCAGCTCCCAAGCTTCCAAGTGTTAGCAGTATGAAACGGAGTATTCGCAATATCAGACAAAAAAATCTACAAGGACCAGCTCTTCCTACTAATAGAAGCGAAATGATATTTTTGGAGGAATATACGAAAACCTACAAAAATGAAAATTTTTTGCTATATGATGCCGGTCCAGTGGACGAGAGAATATTAATTTTTACTACAGAACAAAATCTCCAATTATTGTCTAACAGTAAGCATTGGTATATTGATGGCACATTTAAAACCGTGCCGTTATTATTCCAACAATTACTAACCGTTCACGGACTGCAACACAATTTATCGTTACCTTTAGTTTATGCACTCTTACCAAAAAAATCAGAACGAATTTATGATCAATTTTTTCAAGAACTTAAAAATTTGAAATCATCTTTAGTGCCTGCAACGATTACCACTGACTTCGAAAAAGCATTGATTAATGCCTGCAATAGTGCTTTTCCAAGTTGTAGAAAAAGAGGCTGTTTTTTCCACTTCAGTCAATGCATTTTCCGAATGATTCAAAGGAATGGATTAGAAAAACGCTATGAGACTGACAGTGAATTTGCTTTCAAAGTAAAAATGTTGTGTGCTATTGCTTTTGTCCCAGTGGATGATATAGTTATGGCTTTTGAACAATTATATGATAGTGAAATATTTCCGTCAGAAGCCGAAAGTGTTATCAATTATTTTGAAGATACGTGGATTGGGCGACCAAATCGGAAACAGCGAAAACCACCACAATATCCATACGAATTGTGGAATCTATATCAAACAGTTTTGGATGATTTACCGAGAACAAATAATTCGGTAGAAGGATGACATCGAAGTTTTGAAACACAAGTATCAGCAGTTCACCCCAACTTGTGGAAATTTATAAAATGTATAAAAAATGAGCAAAGTCTAAATGAACTTCGTGTAGAACAATATTTAAGCGGATTTGAACCACAAACACCAAGAAAGAAGTACAAAGATTGTAATCAACGAATCAAAACTCTTGTAAATCAGTATGATAAAAATAATATAATAGAATACATTAGAGGTTTAGCTCACAACATATCATATTAATCTATAATATTTTTATTACCTTGGTATTTGATAGTATTTATGTCATTTATCTGTAATTTTTACTGTAACCTTTTACTGTAATTTATTAATAAAATGTTGACATAATTATAACAAATAAAAAAAGTAGTGTTTTATTTCCAGTTCCTAATAACCCCACATTTATAGGTATTCTCAAAAAACAAAATGACCTTATAATTTTCATTTATTATTAGTATGTTCCGCATCATACGTTTATATATCATCCGAGAAATATTGATTATTGTCTAATGAAAACTTATCCCAGATTTTAGTAAATCCAAATAATAAAGCTGTCGAAGAATTATTAGTCGAAGAATATGGTATTCGAAGAATTGCATTTTCGAAGAATTGTTTTTCGAAGAATTGTTTTCGAAGAATTGTTTTCGAAGAATTGCTTTCGAAGAATTTTCCGGATACCGGAAAATAGTTGAATGCTGATTCCAAACACTTTTCAGCTTTATTCAACTTACATTAATAATTATGATGTCTTCAACCAGATTCACGTTACATTATCCCTAACTTTAGATTAGCAGTTCATTTGCAAATTTTCTGTTTCATAACTTTCCGAGCTGCGGAAGAATTTATGATAATCAAATAACAAACGGACGAATAAAGTTCACACGTTGTTGATCAAAAGGACAACATCAGCAATATTAGGAACCTTATTGTAATTGAAGTTCAAGATAAATTGATATGAATGCGATGTGTGTTATCTTCAACTAATTATTATCAAGCATAATAATGCCTTTGCATGTTGTTATTGAATAGGTATGTCATTGGAAGTCTAGATTGTTATTGTAATGAATAACCACAACCTATGATTAATCTAATCATTTTCTCAATTATTTTTGATTTCACATAATATGTACCACTTACACGCACTGACCTATATTGTTAGTAATATATTTAAGGTACCTTTGTCTTTACTTTCAGATTGTAAGTAATAATATAATGATCATTTGCATTATTGTCGTTGTTACCATAGTAAATTGCATGACTGAATGATTAGGCATTATTATACATGCTCTATTTCCGAAGCTTCTACCCATTTGGACGAGCGTGTTGGATAACACCAAAGATCCCTTCTCATACCCGTGAGGTTTCGAGTGCTGAGGAGGCCCAAAGAAGTGAGGACAGTCTTCTGCAAGCGGGTTTGATCTTAAGGTTCGACACATAGAATGGTTGAACAAATGAAATGTCGATAAGAATCAATAGCAAATTGATATCTGACAACTTATTTGCAACAAATGTGTACGAAGGTTATCATATGACTATTGCTTAGGTTCGTAATGAACTGAACAGTATTTAATCCATTAGGTACATTTTTTATGTATAGTTCAGAATTGAGACATAAGTTTTTTCTCTTTTAAAAAATAGCTTTTTATAAAAGTAATTAATTTGATATCTTTTTTGTTTTTTCTCCGCATTCTTTCCATCTTGTTAGCTTGCCCGGATTTTCACTGGTTCACCACAGAGTACGAAACTCTCGCCATCATTATCTTCAGTTCACAAACCCCCCCCCCCCCCCCCCATTGAAAGACTGTGTATAATTTTCAGCCTTGAATTTCTTCGGGTAAGGAAAAGGTCTTGTATATGATCGCTTTAAATAGCCACTTGCTGTCTTGATGGAAGCTACTCCAGAAGCTCCATCCTTGCCTGGATGTAATTCAACAATTCTACCCATGTTCCAATTGAGAATGGGTGTGTTATCTACTCTGATGATCACCATCAAGCCTACCTGAAGTAAAGTCTTTTTCGTTTGCTTCCATTTGCATCGTTACTGCAATTCAGTAACATATTCTTTATGCCAGCGGCTCCAAAAATGTTGATGGCATTGCTGTATATACTGAAATTGATGCATCTCTTGGTAATTTGAATCCGGTATGGTCATCAGTGGACGCCCAACGAGAAAATGAGCTGAACTGAGTGAGACTAAATCACTCGGATCAGACGAAAGAGGGGAATTCATTGTTGCTTCCACTTGTGTTATAAGAGTACATAATTCCTGAAAAGTATGATTCGCATCAACTAGAATCCTTTGAAAGTGTACAAGATCTTACACCGACTGCCCAGAGTCCCCCCAAAATGAGGTGAATAGGCTGGTATAAAGTTCCAATTAATATGCTCGGTCGCTAAATGAGTGGTAATTTCATCATTATTTTGAGACAAAAAGTTACCTAATTCTTGTAATTCCGAATTAGTACTGGATACAAAGTGTTTTCCATCGTCGTAGAATATCCTAGATGGTTCACCACGACGTGAAATAGATTGTTTCAATGCCATAATAAAGAAATTTCTGGTTACGTCTGATATTGGCTCTAAGTAGACTGCATTTATTGTGAAGCAAACAAAAAGTCCAATGTAACATTTATGCGTTTTTGCACCACGCCCTTTTCTGTATTTATCTATATATAAGGTCCGGCGAAATCTATTCCGGTAATACCAAATATTGGCACTGACTGGAGACGCGACTCGAGCAATTCCAAGTAACAAGTAGCTTTGAAGATTTTTGTAAAAGTGGAAAAAAGTGAATTTCGCGTCTTGATTAAACTTTACTTCTTGCGTAGAATAAACAATACGCCAGCCAAAAAGCATCGTTTGTTAAACATAATGGGGACTCTTCATCACCGATTGGCCCGATTCGCAAGTGATGTACTCATTTTCTTTGTGGTAGTATGACAACAAAGGAGGCAGGACGTTCTGTCCAATTGAGGTTATAACGCCTGAAATCATCGATAAAATCCATGGTATGATATTGGACGTCGGCGAGCTAAAGTGCACAATATTGTCAAGGCTATGGGCATCTCAACCGAACGAGTACGGAACATTTTGTATAAATTTTGAATATGAGAAATCTATCTGCCCGATGGGCGCCCCATTTGCTCTTTGTTGACAACAAGCGCGACAGTGTGGCATTTTCGAAAGAGCGTTTGGCGAAGTCCAAGCGCGATAAGTACTTTTTGGGTCGTTTCGTTACCGTTGACGAAGTATGAATACATCATAACACACCAGAGACCGACGAACAGTCGGAACAGTGGACTTGTCCTGGCGAATCGAAGCCGAAAAAGGTCAAAGTGGGTTTATCAGCCAACAAAGTCATTGCGACCGTATAGGTCTTATTGATTACATTGACGAAGGGCACGACATTGACGAACGATCACCGGCATATATTATGCAGAGCTGTTGGATCGATTCAATTCCGATTTGAAGCGAAAGCAGCCGTATTTGGCAAGGAAAGAAGTGCTCTTCCACCAGGACAACGCACCGGCGCTCAGGTCTGCAGTCGCATTGGCAAAATTGCATGAATTGCGCCATCCACGACTTTTATCTATTTCCAAACTTGGAGAAATGGCTCGGCGGAAAGAGATTTGTCTCCAACGATGAGGTCATCGCTGTAATAACCACCTATTCCGAAGTATTGCCGAAATCGTATTATTTGGAAGAGATCGAAAATTTAGAAAAACGTTGGATGAAATGTTTCTGGCTACAAAGAGATTATGTTGAGAAATAAAATGAGTTTTGACCATATAAATCATATCCGATAAGCAAATGTGAAGTGAGTCTTCCTTAAATCCTTCCATCCTAATTTCCTATAAATTCCAATATTTTATGGTTGTTATTCCTTGGTACTAGAAATCACAGTCAAGGAAGATTCGTTTTAATTATAACCAAAACGTTCAGGTTTTCCTGCTGTTTGCCTATTAAAGGTGGTTAACCTCTAAATCTGTATTTATATTCAATTGCAACAAATTCAATGAATTTCATAAAATGTCTGGAATACGGAAACGAGAGGCATTAAAATGCATGTTAACAATATAAATATTAAATAATCCCAAAAACTATCATACGATAGGAATTTCGCTCGATTCTGGTTCTCAGTCTAATTATACCATAAAAGAATTATGCAATCCACTTAACTTGAATACAACAAAAACTAGTTCGTCCTTAGAATAAATCAGAAAGCCACAAACATTGAGCAAGAATGTCGCTCCATAACAATTATACAGCGAATATTTCTTGTTTTTGTCTTCCACATATAACAGAAAATTTCCTAATATTAACGATAACATTTCTAATTTAAATATACCCGCAAGTCTAATAAAATTTACATGCTTCCGGGATCCAGCTTATTTTGAGATCTCATCTGCATAGGACAATTTTGCCTACATTACAAAAAACGAGGTTGATCCCACAAGTAGAACACTGCAATCATCTACATTTTTAAGCAATTATAGTGATGAACTTAAAATTCAATCACAGTTTTCATGATTTAGGGACATGAAAGAACACTTTTTGATCGTCGCAAATGGTCCAAAAAAAAATGGTAAAAATGGCCAAAACCGGTTTTCCGCGTCGGACATCTTCGGATTGAGTTAAAAAGAAAAAACTTTTGATAAGCTCATGCGCCGTAAAAAGACGGAAAAAATTAAATGCGGATGAACCCGATTGGTTCAGTGGTGACCCCGCAAATTGCAAAAGAATAAGATTAAAAACTGAAATTTCAACAAGTTGTAGCTTTTATGTCCACCAAATACCACACAAAATTTCAGCAAGATCGGATGTACACTTTTTGCAAACCGCAGCTTAATGCGAAAAAAAGCAGCACTTTTGTAAAATATGAATAGTACGGATAATATTACCAATTTTATGATAAATCAGTCAATTATTGAGATTCTGGCGATGTTTGAAATCGAAACGCCCGTTTTTGTTTTTTTTTTGTTTTGGAGGGTGGCCTGATGGGGTTTTCGGTGGTTGAAATGGGCAAGGAGTGATGGCAATAATTCTATATCTTCATTTGACCTCCAATAAACCCGCAAGTTTTATCCACAAAATGAAAAAAAGAAACATTTTTGGTCCAAATAATGGCCAATTACTCGGAAATGGACCGATAAATTTTGATGGCATGGGGTATGTTCACAATTGCCAATACTAATGAACATTTTCCACCAGGTTTGGGGGGGTTAACTTGCAGTCCATTTTCGGGTCAATTTTAACTGGTTGGCCTTATAAACGGACACGATAAAAAATGATGGCACATGGTGGAAGTGTACAAGAATGGCATGCTTTTCAAGTAACCGTAACTTGGAAATGGTTAACCTCCAGTAAAAAAAAAATGCGGATGCTTTATCCCGAGATCTAGCAGCCGGGGAAAATTCGGTCTGTGAGATGAATTGGTCATTTAACCGTCCTCTAACGATAAACCATAGTGCCATCGGGTTAATGTTCAGACCATCAATATCGCTCTGGCTCCTAGACTATAAATACGTTTTATCAATGTCATTTTTCAAATTTTTTGCATTACTTTTTATCGTTATTTTATATATTACAATAAAGAATATGTTGAAATACGATACATATTCGAAAATAGCGAATAAATAGTAATAATTAATAGATCGAATAGCGCAATGTATTTTTTTAGAGTACTTCCGACATTACTAGTTTGAAAATACGCGCAATATTGTTATTTTTCACGAGCGTTTGCATTTGATAAGTTGTTCACTAACTATTGAAGAAGGTGATCCCGTGAAAAAAATAGCGCGTTACCAAACCACAACCTTTTTAGGATCATTTTACCAAAGTGCTTTTTTTTGCATTAAGGTGCGGTTTCCAAAAAGTGTAAATCCGATCTTGCTGGAATTTTGTGTGGTACTTGGTGGGCACAAAAGCTATGACTTATTAAAATTTCAGCTTGTAATCTTCAAAACAACAAGAGTCTTCGTACGGCGCATAGACCCAATGAAAGCTTTTTTCTTTTTAACTTGATCCGACGATGTCCGACGCGACAAACCGGTTTTGGCCATTTTTACTACTTTTTTTTGGACCATTTGCGAAGATCAAAGTTCGATTTTAGTTCCTTCAATTTGTATCATAATCATCTACTTAAAGCAATTTTTTTCTCCGGACTAAGAATTAAAAACTCCAAAAAGGTAATTCTATCACACTAGAACAACAACATTACGTGTTGTATTCAACGCACCACAGTCGTTTACCTAGTCCACCGGAATTAGATATAAAAATCTTCTGGAACGTGGAACTTTTGAGCAGCATATATGCCTGATTTTCTGGAGAAGCTTTCGATTACTAGAACACTAATTTCACAACCCACACATGAACGGAGGGGTGATTTTTAACATATATGAATACAGGGTGTTCCAGTTTTCTCTTCCATAACTTTGGTAAACGATGAAACTTCAAAAAATAATAGCAATTTTGTATGAAAATTACGAAACTTCGATGATTTTCAGCCCACTAAATGAGTTTTCCGGGAAAATGATCTGGGATTCATGTTGAGCGACCCAAAAAGCACATTTTTCTCTAATTCAGAGTTATCTTGAAAAATAGGCTGAAAATAGGGTTAATATAGCGCTTAGGGGTAAATGGAAGACCATGTCCACTTAGCTCAACCCTTACGAATGATTTAAATTGGACACAGAACATTATGCAAATAGAATTGTTTTGATACGACCTCTTGCTTTTTTTTAGAAGAATCCCCAATTTATCGACTGGACTATTTGGGTATAGGCTGTGACCACATTGTCGGTCACGCTGAGAACAGATGCTTGACGGTCTCAGGCGCTCCACGGCAGGCCCTGCATCTGATGTCATCAACCTCTACGCCCATTACGCCGCTCCGACAGACTAAGGTGTTGAAAACTCCATCCTGGCAGGCCACCGAATTTAGCCTACTTGATCCGACGGAAGAAAGTTCCATCTTCCGGATAAACCAAGGTCTTCGATGTTCTTGTATTAGACCCCGTGTAGTGGCTTATCTCTCTTGGAGCTGCAAAAGTCTAGTAGTTTTTGCAACATTATTTTGGGCTTTCCGCCAAGCGGGCTCCAACTGGGTGACAGGGTCGGGGTTCCAGCTCATGCAGAGAAGGGGATCCAAGATTCTGATGATTTCACAGGTTTCATCGAGTACCATTATGTTATGTAGACACTCCAAACTCAGAAGTTCCCGGCCTTCCTAATGTCGTGAAAGGTATAACCGTAGGTGTATCATTTTGCGGCTCTTCACTTCGAGTTGCCGCAGCTCTGTCAACGTCTATTTCACTAATCGCAAGGAGTAGAGAAGGATGGAAACGTCAAGCCTATTGGTATCAGAAACATTGTTCTACCCTGACAGTTTTGCTGGCTTTCATTACCTCTTGAGTGCAATGCTGTTCGTCTCTCCAGCATCTAGCTAGTGTAATATTAACATTATTATAAACAATATTATTATTGTCGTATTCAATAATAATTATAGAATTTCAATGAGAATATGAAATATCATAATTTGTTACGAAACGATCCACATAATATTCTCAAGTACATGAGTTATATGGAAAGTAAACAAGGTTGATCGAATTAAGCACCTATAAGGAATTAAAAGAAGTTCTTCACTTTGAATATTCTATAGCTGGACTTACACGCTCAATAACATTGACAATACAGCCGTCTATCCTCGAGCCAACCAGTCTTGAATTTGACCTACTTACACGATCAATAATAATTCACTTCTTACCTATCTTTCTGTCTAACGAGCAAGATGAATCTGTGTTGTTTTATTCGCAGGGCCGGATTTAGGAGTGAGCAGAGTGGGCGGCCGCCAACAGGCCCCCACTAAGAAGGGGCCTCACCGAGTATAACGTATTGAAAAAATTTGATTTTGGTAATATAGTAATAAATTCGTAATTTTTGGGTAATTTTATGCAGAATTTGTATGCACATATTTTAATTATTTATTTTAAATTACAAAAGCAGAAAATATTGTATATTTAATATTTATGTAATGGCAGGTAGAAATTGAAAAAGGTTATTTCCGATGTCACATTACTTTGAAACACAACATAATAAGAAGTTCATTGAAATTGATTATTCGAATTATCCCGCGTGTGTAGTATGTGGAGCCGTTTTACAGATAAGTTTCTAGTTTTTAGTCAATTTGCAGAATTTTACAAACAGTTTGCAGCAGAAAAAAAGATACTTCAGCCGAGGACATTTGATGTACGCGTTGATAATCAAGTGCAGGATGCTTTTCCTAATGTTCAGATAATTTGAGAAAATTTTGTTCTGATGATCACCAACTTTAAGGCTGAAAGATCCTTTTCAAAGTTAAAATTACTAAAAAAAACAGATTGCGAACGGCAGTGAGCCAAAATGTCTCGATGATCTCCCACTTTTGACTAGCAATAATTAATTAATTAGAATTTGACGACTTGATCGTCGAGAAAAGTGCGAAAAGTGCCCTTATATCGATAATTAATCTATATACAAATAAATAATATATATCTCTCCCAGGAAAAATCTATTTAATTGACATTACAATTGCATTATAATTTTGTATTGTAAAAATATTGTGGCATTCAATATTAACGTCTGCCATAGTTTATTCGGTCATTTTTCAGTTTTGTCCTTCCAAAATATACATGAATGTTTGAAGGCTATAGGCAACAGACAAGACCTCACTAGACAAATAGCTAAACAGCTTCGCAGTTCGATAGGAAAATTAAGTCTGGAAGGAAGAAGTTCGGCAGGTCTCGAACTTGCCAATGAAGGGGTGACTAGATAGAGCTCTAGTTTACATAATAATAATAAGATTTCTTCATTCATGAAACCAAGAGGAATATGGTATAGAATGCGTCAGGACAGATAGGTACAAAATTGAGATAATGCTACATATATATTCAAATAGTTATAGCTGAGTATTAAAATATTCCGGTTTGAAGTAATAACATTTTTCTATGACTCATGATTTTAGTGTGTTTTTAAAATTTCTGTAATTGAGATTCCTCAAATTTTGCGGAACATGGTTGTAAATTCTGATCGATTCGTTTTTCGTGGTTCTATAGATTTAAGTTAGTGCAGTTTGGTCTTGTAAGAGAATGTGTTTATGACGAGTTTCATAACGTCCAACAAACTATGTTCCTGAAAAGACTCTTCATAATGTTTCTTATTGGAGCAGGCACATTCTGGGATATAACTTGAAGACATGGTTAGTATCCTGTGTCTTATAAATATGATCTACATGACTATCAATATTTTAGTTTGAAGATATTTTTTATACATCTTTTTTGCAGTTCTTTGATTCTATAATTGTCCGTTGAGTCACCCGAAAAAATTATAGCATATTTGATTACAGAATTTACGTATGAATCATATGCTAACAGAGCAACCTCATAACTTAGATTATTTTCCAAGACCCTCAACTGGTAGCACAAGCATGATAATTTTGATGCCATTTGATCAATATAACTCTCCCACGTTAGAATCGATGTAGAACCCCAAGAAATTCATTTCGTATTTCGATGTTAATGCAATTTTGTTAATTTCAAATTTTATTTACTTTGAACGTGCATGTGAGGAATGAAATTGCACCATTTAACTTCTTTCTACATTTTAGTTTAACATATTTGTATCAAACTAATCAAAATTAGTATAGACTGCTCTATTTTAATTTGTAAAGCTCCATCTGTTCCCGCAGTGATTGTAGCAGTAGACTCATCAGCAAAACAAACTATATTTTCAATCGATTCGGGTAGGTCATTTATATAGAGCAGAAATAGCAAAGGTCCCAATGATGATCCATGTGGAACTTCCTGCAATGTACAATTCCAGTCCGAATAAGACTCATGACGGTTATTTGTAATTACTATTTTCTGTTTTCTGTTTGAAAGATACGTTTTAATTAGGTTATAAGCAATACCACTGACACCTAGACAGAATAGTTTCTTAAATAGTCTCTCATGATTTACAGAGTCGAAAGCTTTGGATAGATCAAGGAATAACACTCCTACTTTATGTTTGTTACTTAGAGAATTACCTATGTTGTTGATTACTTGATAAATGACCCGGTCTGTTGATCTTCCCTTAATATAAGCGTTCTGATTAGGGTTAAATATATTATGTATCATGAAATGCGATAGATATATAAGCTTAATAGAAATGTTGTCATTGCCAATGGCATCTGTATTGTTCAGATTATCAATTACTTCTTTGATTTCAGTTTTAGTACTGCTTTTTCCGTTGTTAGTACAAAAGTTGTTTATTCTATTCAGTGTTTCTTTTTCAGATTCATCGTTTATTAGAAAATTTTGTGCATGAAAAATGTTCTTACTTTTGGTATTATTTCTTGTATAATTTCGAATAATCTGCCAAGATGCTTTATTTTTGCTAGTAGCCTTTTGAATAAAATGCTTGTTACCTGCAATCTCTCTTGGTGGAGTTACGTGGAATTTTCTGATGTGCACCGGCCATGACAATATTTATAAAAAAGGGAGAGATGGCTCACCCTTCTACGACGGTCCAGAGAAGCCAATGGATTATCAAGTGTGACATCATCAATCAGACGCATAGCTTTCTTCTGATTAGAATCTGCGAGACAGGTCGAATCTGTGCTTTGCAGATTATAAGGAGCTGCTGGGGCGTAAAGTAGTGTATGAGGATGCACGGAATAGAAAACAATCGCAGATGGTTGAACCGTTTTTC
The DNA here is from genome assembly GCA_958510875.1 of Endomychus coccineus. Lineage (NCBI taxonomy): Eukaryota > Metazoa > Arthropoda > Insecta > Coleoptera > Endomychidae > Endomychus > Endomychus coccineus. Next base: position 160,833,300 of record OY294068.1, read on the forward strand.
AAACGACAGGACATGTGTGAGAGGAAGTAGGTATTGAAATGAAATATAAGCGTTAGCCCAACCGTAGTTGCCCGAGGCTTCATTATCACCAGAAAGGGTATGGAGAGGCCAAGGACTGAATTTTTACAGCTTCCTCCGAAAATATAGGGTTGATCGGATTCCACAGTTCTATAGATAGTTGGTATTTCTTGATGAAGCGGCGAAGAGGGTCTTGTTCCGCATGGGAACCTGATTAGTCGAAGTTGTTGCGGACGTGATTGGTCATTATCACGTTCACAGGCGCTTAAAAAATTTGATGATATGTTTTTCAAATCCCACATTTTAATCGTTTCCTACACTTTATTCCATTACATGGATCTTTGGTGAGAGAATCAACGATATATCTCAATTCCTTTCGGGTGTTCGAATTTTTTGAAAAGCAGTATATTTTGTTCTGAGAGATTTCACTTGCTTTTGTCCTTATATATATTTTAGCTACCCAAAAATGTTTTTCAATCCCATCATTAAAGAAAGAATAAACAAAATCTATAATGGAACTTCATATATAAGTAACATAAAAGGTAATACAGATAATTATATAACATTACCTTACATTCCGGAGACCTCAGAGAAAATTAAAAAATGTTTAAAAAAATATGATATAAATGTCGCGCATAAACTTACTTTTTACTTTATATATGAATCATAAACCTACTAATTGTGTTGGAAATTTTTTTTCAAATCTGATACCTTTAATACCTGAAGATAAACAAGCCCACACAGTAAACAAATTAAATTGTTTAGATTGCGATGGGACTTATACTGAAATTTCTAAACAATATTTGTAAAAAAGAATGTATGGCACACAAAAAAAAATCTTTGAAAATTCCACCGCCCTTGCTGAACAGTGCTTTGATTATAACCATCAATTTGTTTACAAAAATGTTAATATTTCAATTAAGGAAACCAATTATTATAAAAGATCCATTCTGGAGATGATTCACATAAAACGTGACTCCAAATCTGTAAATCGTAGGACTGATATTCAGACATTAAGTCAGATTTATACTAACTTAATTAATTGAAACTCTTGCAAATTCCAACATGCGTCTTTATGATGTTAAAAGTATATTTGAGAAAGAATGCTCAAAAGTAATATTCCAATACAGGTCTGCAACCCTTTTCAAGTACCTCATAAATCGTTACATCTGGTTCGATGGGAGTACATACTTAACATAATAGTTTTCATCTCCAGTCGTTGAGACACATGCGCATGTATATTATAAGAATATTACTGAATAGTGGATTCTTGTTATATTTTATTGACGGTACAATTTCGATTATTCGTGGTTCTGTTCGTTTCGAAGACGTGGGCAAGTTTTATTGAAATTGGTGTGATATGAACGCTTTATGCTTTAGTTAGTTTAAAAAAAAACCTTTTTGACATAATAAGTATGATGATGGTCGTGAAACCGAAACGTAAGTAAAGACGGAAATATAAAACAAAGTGTTAATGTGACCTATTTCCCGAGAATTTTCATACATAATTCATCCTGGGTCAAGAATCTTTATTATACTTGCTTTTGTCTGAAATTGAATCGAGTTGTCGGTCCATAAGAGAATTTTGAAGCGCATTCACTTCCGCATATCGCTGTTCCATTAGGTTACCTATATTTGACTTTGATCAATCTTACATACTTATTTTAGAAAATATAAAAATAGAAAATGGCAAGCTCCGCAACTCTTTCTGAATATACATTGTTATTATTTGAAATGCATCTTCTACCTTCACCTCAATGTTTTACAATAAATTCTTGTTCGGTTTGTATAGCATTCACATTTTCAAGTTCTCTCAATTCGCTTACGCAAGATCAGCTTTCTCTCGTACAAGATCCATTTCCTTCCGGTAAGTATCTATCTCTAATATATTTCACATTTTACGTCAGTTTGCTAATTGAACTTTCCATTTACTCAGCGCTAGGCATAAAGCAAACATCAACTGAACTATTTTACTTATAGTGAAGTCAAATGGTATTGGATCCGTAAATCTTTGTGAAATGAATCAATTTTGATGGGACAAAGTGCATTCTCTTCAGAATGTTATCAGAAAAAAAGTTGCCACAAATAAAGTTGCGCAAATTGTTTATATTGTTTATAAGCAATAAATAAACAATTACAACGCAAAATTTGACCGTTCTTGATGGGATAGAGACTACTTTGGGTCAGTGAACATGTGAAACTAGTTAAACAAATATTTGAATTAACTTAATTTGTTATAAACAATTTATTTATTAACAAGATAGATGAATTCGACCAAAACTCCGAGTTTAGGGTCGCCTTAGGCCTTTAGGATAATTTTGGTATTCTGAGATCGATTTTATTGCTATTATGAACTTTAAATGCATACATAAGTTTTTAAATTGCTATAAACAATTATGTTGATTAATAAAATACGAATTTGACCTAAATGTCGAGCTTATAGTTGTTTTCAGATAATTTTGGCCTCCTAAGTACGATTTTTTAGCTATTATGGTCTTTAAATGAATACATAAATTTCTGAATTATTATAAACAAATTATTTATGAACAAGTGTACGAACTGTGCCAAAATTCCAAGTCTAATGTGTATTCAAAATTAATCTGTATTTATAATCAAATAAATTATATCGAAAAAATCAAAACAAATAGATCTCAATTTTGAATCGCATAAATACATTTCATCAATTTTGTTCTGAGTATGCGTATTACTTATGCAAAAATGAATAAAAATTTCACATTTCTTTTTTCCTTATTTGTTAATAAATAATTTGTTTATAACGAGCTAAAAAATTATATATGCATTTAAAGACCATAATAGCAATGGAATCTTACTCAAGACGCCAAAATTATCCAACCATGACTATAAACTTGACATTTTGGTCGAATTCGTATATTTAATAATAAATATTATATGCTTATAACAAATTAGCAAATTTGTGGGTATACATTCGACGATATTGACGATAAAATCTAACTCAGAATACCGGAATTAACCGAAAACGACCCTAAAGTCGGAGTTTTGGTCGAATTCATCTATTTTGATAATAAATAAATTGTTTATAACAAGAAATAGTCAAATTTCGCAGTTTTTAGAAATTTTCATATAATCTCAAAAATGAGCGAATCAAAATCGATCCATTTCTCAACGATTCACGGATTTGGCCTATTTTTATAACCATTTGACTGCACTATTATCACTTATTCTACGTTCCAAACTGCAATAACAGATACAGAAAAGATTGTAACGGCAGGACCTCCGCTCTTGAGGAAAATCGGTCAAGTTCCGTATGATAATGTTAATTGTTTATCAGAAATATCTTAAATTGGGTGTTCAAAGATTATCATATAGCGGTACATTTTATTGTACAGGATGTTCCAAAAAGATGCTGCCAAACTTGAAGAGGAGGATGCGATAACAAATTTGTGCATATAAGCCCGTAGTGGCAAATGAGTCGTCTCGGCAAAAATTTGTGCAAAAACGTAATTTTATCTTGTTGACATCAAAAAACTTCGATATTCAAGTAATTTTTATTCAAAATAAAGCAAAATTGATGTATTTATAAGAACTTTACAAAATGACGAACCCCACCTGGGTTTCATAAATTTTTCCGTTGAAACCTAGAATCGCGCAGCCGATGTAACATGTGCGGATCTTGTTTATCTCTTCTGAAAAGTGTCTAACAATACAAGTTGTTATAGTCCAGTCAAAAGTGCGAAAAACATCTGAAATTTGATAGACGCACGAAAATGCAAAATTCTTTTCACATCGTGTTCAGGATGTCTTACACATCGTCAGTCAGAAGAAAAGGGAGCTCATCATTATAACTGTTAATGAAAAATGAAAAATCAAATGAAATATCTCGGGCTATTTGAAATTTGGTAAGAAGGGGTTTTTTGGTCCGCTGAACCGGAATCTGAAGTGAGAAAATGGAAAATTCAGTCCGTTTGCTGGAAAACCCGGAAAATCTTACCAAATCTTAGCAACAAACAATTTTTTTTTTGGACTGTGGTATTGAAATAATAAGATGCCGTGATGTGTCTTGGTACAATTTTCACTAGAAGGAAAATTCTGGAAAATTGGTGTAATATTGGGTTGTTTTTCCTCCATATTCCTATCTCGATCCCAGTCCAACCTGTCTAATTATATGTTTTCGTGGTCGCCGAGTATTATTTTAGGATCATAAAATCAGAAGTAAATTTTGAATACAGGTCACACCATTTCTCAAGAAAGTTTATCACTTTCAAAACACTACAGACAAATGTCTAGGTAATTTATAAGGGATAGGAATGTATGAAAAAAACAATTCATTAAATTTCGATCTATCTTCAACTGAGAGTAGTCTTTAGATTATTATCCTCAAATAGTATTTAAACAGGCACATTTAGATTATAATTTAGTTTACCCTGATGATGGCTACATGGTAGCCGAAAGGCCCTCAGTACTTTGACAGTATTTTAGTAGATACAGGCTATTGTTTCTTATTTATAGTGATATAGTCAATTTTATTGTTCCAAAAGCTGTTCACACCAACGAGAATTGTTGTGTTCATTCTAATTGATTTTCAATTTCACGACTATGTGGTGGCCCTCAGTACTTTACCAGTATTTTCAGTGAATAAGGGTGATTTTTTCTTATTTATAGCATCAATTATAAAGAAGAAGGTGAATAAATTCTGTACACATATTGAGCTAATCTTATTGTTTCTAACTATTTACAGGTTTCACATCTCGAAACAATTGAAACGAATTCCTAGATTCACGAAGTAGTTAAAATTTGAATTAAATCAGCATCATCCATTCTAAACTTGAATAAAATAACTATAGTTATTTTATTTGAATTTTAGTTAATATTTTACAAGGAGCCTATGTGAATAATCTTTTTGAGATCGAGTATGACACGAATATAGCAAGTATGTCCATAATAGGTAGTGACTTTAAGGATACCATTCTTTTGGATGAGTTAATTCAAAAATTTTCGGATGAAAAGGCAAAAGAAGTGGTTTTGAATAAGTTATTTTCTTCCTTCCATTACTGTTATTAGATTTTCAGTTGGTTCGGTTACATTTTTGATTTGTCATATATTTTTTTTTTGATATTTGATGACATTGTGCAGTTTAATTAGATAGGTATGTTAAGTTTAAAATGTAACATACGAGAGCAAGGTGAAAATTCCATCTTTAGCTCAAACGCAATAAAATTTTCAGACTGATATATGTCATTCAGTCTTGGCCGTTTCGTAACCGTGGACGAAACATGGATCCAGCACAATACACCAGAGACTAGAAAACAGTCGAAACAGTGAAATTTTCTTTGGCGAATCGAAGCCAAAAAGGCCAAAGTGTGTTTATCGGCCAACAAAGTCATGGCGACAGTTTTTGGGATGCACACGGTATCGTCCATTTCGATTACTTCGAAAAGGGCAAAACGATCACCGACGTATATTATGCAGAGCTGTTGTATCGATTCGACGCCGATGTGAAGCGAAAGCGGCCGCATTTGGCAAAGAAAAAAGTGATTTTCCACCAGGACAACGCACCGGCGCACTGGTCCTCAGACGCAATGACAAAATTGCATGAATTAGAGCTACGAATTGGTTGATCATCCACCATCTTCTTATCTATTTCCAAACTGAAATGGCTCGGCGGAAAGAGATTTGGCTCCTACGATGAGGTCGCTAGAATAAACGCCTATTTTAGAAGATTACCGACATCGTATTATTTGGAAGGAACCGAAAAATTAGAGATACGTTGGACGAAGGGTATCGGTTACAAGGAAAATAATGTTGAAAAATAAAATAAGTTTTGACCAAATCAATCATTTCTCGTTTAATATTTCAGGAACTTTTCTCCTTGTCCTCGTATATTCAATTTCAAAATAACATCTAAGTATTGGCATTCATTCAAATCTCATTAATGTGACATATGTATCAATTTTTATTCACAACTCTAGAAAGAGATGTAAGATTATATTCACACATTATTTCACACAGATGGTCGCATTGCTTGGCGCGTCACTAAGGCTTGATCGTTTTGGGGTTTATTGGAAAGGAAATCTGTTGAAGCCCAAATTGTACATTTCTGAGATATATCCTCCGAATTGTGTAATTTAAGATCTTGGAGAGTGCAAGAAAGCTCTGTTTCCAAATATTAATAAACTTCTGGAATTTTACGACATTACAAGTTACGACATATATCCCTGTGAGGAAATTTCAGAATATGCTGTCTGATCTACGATTCTCAACCATCAGATTCAATGCGAAGGCTTCAATGTCAATCCATCGCCGAACCGACATCGACAGAGGAAGTTGTATAGAACACAACACGTCTACAGACTCGTTTGCAGCAAAGAATGCTCCGAGATCAATTGTTCTTTTATAATATCAGCTACATTACATGTACGTACCTATTTAATTCCCTGAGCTACAGTGTTTTGGTAAAGGATGAATATTTTGAACTTCAAACCAATTGGATTTTATTTTTCATTGATTACGTTCTATTTAAGGAATCAAAATGACACATAATCAGTATTCGTCATAATACAATCTGGACGAAACGAAATATGAATAAGACATGAGCTCAAAAAATAAATAACTAATAAATTTTCCATCGAAACAGCGTTATATGAACATAGGAAGTCTGTCAGTAAGAATTAAACAGTAATAATGAGGTTCATTTTCAAAAGTATCTCTGAATTTATTTAAGAAATACTTGCCTACATTTTTGATTATATTAGTCGATGATCTAGTGCATATGAGAGTTAGCTATAATTTCTACGCTTTTCTTGTTTGTTGTTTCTGCGAGCGTAGCTTGACAAACTGTTACCTAGAAAGCTGTTCAAATGAAGATCGAATTTGGCAGATACGTATAGTCAAAACAGTTACCCAAAAACACTTCTCATGTCCTAACCATTTCGCTCACGTGGCCCCAATTTTAGTATTTCAAATGGGACATCCTGTATATTGATATTTTTTGGGTATCCCTCTGAAAAACGTTTTCAACAATACCAAAATTGTCATTGTTGTTGTGCAAATTAATCATGAACATCCATTTTAAGTGAGGATTGTAAAAACTCTAGGTGGCTTAGAAATAATATCGTTTACAGGTTGTCATTAATGAATTAATGATTATGTCAAGCTCAATAAAGAACTGTGTTATTCATTAGTGCCTATCGCAAATCTTGTAACATACTGGTATACCGGGTAAGTGAACGATATTAGTGAATGAGAGTTCTTGGCTAACCTTGTCATTACCATTAATTAATAGCAACCTGTGAACGATACTGAACGATACTATAATGTATACCAGCTTCAATTAAAATGATTGATCATCATTAATTTGTACAACAACAATGACAAGTGTAGTATCTTTCGATTTGTTTTTCAGAGGTCTACTCAAAAACGTATTAATATTCAGGTTGTTCTGTGCTATAGAACATCCTGTATAACAGCATCCTGGAGCACATATCAAAAATCGACGGACCGGTAGGCAGTGAAACTGTATGCAGCTCCTATCTTGGCTGTACACTCAGAGTGAAAAAAATCAAACAACAAATTCAGCGCTTTGAGAGGCAGCTAGCCAGAAAGATCTGCTTCGCATATAGAACTATTTGAAGCGAAACAGCAGCCATCAAATCAGCCCAGCCGCCTACAAACTTGATAGCTAAAGAAAGAAAGGACATCTCGAATGTCACTGAGTTGGCGAAAGTGTTCACTACCCCCTCCCCTGTAAAACCCAGGTTGTCATATTTAAAATGCCGAAGTTGGGCTTACGTAACCCACGTGACCAGCAATTCAAACGCAATCGGAAGTGTATTTACAGTAGATACTATGAGCATCAGTCTTGACTATTCATAACTGCCAAATTTGTCCTATATCATTAGAACAGTTTTTAAGCTAATAAGATTGTCAAAACAGCGTGGGTCACCAGGTATGATAGAGCCTTAGTAAGGAAAGTTATTGATCTATGTACATTTGAGCTCATTTTAATCTGAGAATAGTTGATAGAAAACTTGGATGTCTTTTAAAATACCTATATTGGATTGCGCAGCCGAGAACTGCCCGATCCTCCGACTGACACAGGATGCGATAGCCCCTGCTGTCAGGTCTCAAACACGGGACGTCCTCATGACACAGAGGCCGGACTGAAAGAACAAAGACTTTGGGTCGCTTCCGCCAGGGGGACTGGTGTGGTTCACGGACGGGCCTAGGATTGTCGAGTCTAGCGAAGCCGAAGTCTACTCGTGTACACCCAGAAAGGAGATTTCATTTCCCCTAGGTGCCCACGCAACCGTTTCCCAGGCTGAGGTTCGTTCAATACGGAGCTGTGCCCAGGAAAACCTGAGATTAAACTACCGAGGTAGGCGGATTTACATCTGCACTGACAGCCGAGCGGTCCTGGGCGCACTTCGCGCCCACAGAGTGACTACTCTGGCTGGAGTAGTCAGAAGGAACAAACTCCAGCTAGTGTGAGTACCCGCCCACTATGGCGCGAAGAGAAACGAATTGACGAATGAACTGGCCAAATGGGCTTCCTTCAGTGCACCTGGCTCCGATTCCTACGATCAGAATTTGATCGGCCACCGGGCTCCACGCCCTCAAAGAGCTACTGGATAGACAGTGACTTTCGGTCTGGCGTGGTGTCCCCGGCATAAGGCAAGCGAAGCTCCACACTAGGGAGTTCTCGCCTAAACTCTTTAAAACCCTACTCTCCTTGAGCAGGAGAAGCCTAAAACTGGTGACAGGACTCCCCACAGGACGCTGTGATCCGAATGAACATCTACACACAATGGGCATTGTTGAAGACACAGCTTGTAGTAGATGTAGAGAAGCGGATGAAACTGCTTCTCACATCCTAGCAAAATGCCCAGCATTGGCTTCTCTCAGACTACAATACTTCGGGAAATCGTCTAGCAACAAATATTATGTAATGCATGCAATGAAGAGGTCATCTACATACATTAGCAACCTTGGGCTTATCAGTTAAGTTTTAATTCACTCCTAATCAGCATGCATCATAGGTCAAAGCAAGTATTCAACATACAATGTGAATATAAGTAATATAAGATTGATAAAAAGGAAATAATCAGCTTATACACTAAATATACGATTGAAATACCGAGGACTTTACTGCTACTAAGCTGCTATCATCACAGTAAACTAAATTAGGAAGCTAAATGTACCTGTTTAAATAGTGTTTGAGATTAATAATGCAAACAAAGGGTTAAACTTAGCAGGACATGAATCTGAATTTGATGAGTTGATTTCAAACTCTTCTAAATTATGTAGATCCATACTGTGTTTTAGATGTGATAAACTTCCTTAAGCACTGCTGTAACCTGTATTTAATATATGTTATTGTTATTACTTATGTTTCACTATTATTCTTCGTTATATGGTCAGTATGTTCTTTGTAACGAGTTGAAATGTTCCTTCTAGTTTGACCCACAGCGTTTTGAACACAACTCACGATCATTTATGGAATCAAAATGAGAAAAAATCAGTATTCGTCACAATACAATCTAGAAGGAATAAAATATGGATGAAACATGAGTTATTATGATCACTCAAAAAAACTTTCCATTGAAACAACGTTATATGAACACAGGAAGTCTGTGTGAGAATTAAACAGTAATAATAAGGTTTACTTTACAAACAATCACAGAATTTATTCAACGAATGTTGATTATAATTTCGTACGTCTGAGTTCATTTTTAAAACACAATGAATTAAAATGGTACTACCTGAATGATCGTAATTGGTGAATGAGCTGTTAGTCACAAGACCTCTGAAAATTACGGACTTATAAGTGGTGTTCCGGTTGGAATGAATATATTAGGGAAACAAGAATAAAATTTGATAAGTATTAACATATTATTAAGAAAACTCTTACTGAGTTTTTATTTATTCAATAATTATAATTTATTCTTCCGGCTAGCTTTTATTTATTTATTTTGAATAATAATGATCCTTTTCTTTTTATATTATTTTATGGAATTAAACACAATATTCTTTGAATGTTAAAAAGTTTCTATATTTAAATCTCTATGACTCTAATTATCTCAGGTTTCAAATTTACAATTTAATTTTATGTTCTAAGCATAGACCTAGCTTTAACCTCAAAACTATTCAATATTAATAGTTGTTTACAAAATTACAAACGACAATCTTTCTTTCAGATTTACAAATAACACTACAATGGAGATATAATAAACAAACTTACTTTTAGTTTATATCCAAAAGTGTGTTTAACTATGTTGGCAATTTTCAATTTACTTCTTTTATAATTTCGTTGATGATTCACTTTTTACACAATACTATGCTTTTTCACAATAATCACAGGTAACTAATTTTGATTACTTCTTCTTGAGAATCAGGAACTGTTGATAATACTTTGTTTTATCCTTTTAGATAAAACATGAAACTTTTCGATGCTTTATTGAAATTATTGATGAATGGCAATCGTTGGATACTTCTTATAAATTGGAGGTTATTACAGCCTTTTACTGGATTCAGATACTTGGAATAATCGTTGACTTTTAATAAAACTTATTAACTTTGGTTTCTTTGAACCTATCGAAGTTTGGAACACTTTCGTTCACTGGTGTTTATAGGTTATAAAATTTTGGTGAGTTGCAGGAGTACTTTCACTCTTCAGATATAATGGCAAACTGAACTGCTTTACTTTCAGCCCTTTTTATAAGCCTCCAAAACCAACGCCACTAGATGTCATAATCAACCTATCAGAAGCTTTCTTTTCAAATCAAGCATGCCAAGTTAATTGTTGTGAAACTGACACAAGTCTTCATTGTTACCAGACTGACATTAGAAATTCCTATTGACCAATCAGAATTTAGTATACTTTACTTTTTGAATTATTTGAGATTTTCAACTTATTTTAATTGTTAGTGATTCCTTCTTTTTAAATTAATATTGCCTACATTTTTCCCCACACTTTGGTATAATATAACCTATGATTGGGTTATTATTAATATGATTATTCCCATATTTATGGTTTTCTTGACAGTTACTTATTCTTAAATCTAATACATACCATATTATATCAATAACATTCTTTTAACATTACATAACTCAAATTTACTAATCCTAACTTACATCTATAACATTATTCAATGTTTTGTACTATCTCATGATAGTTTTGTAATCACTTTACTTATGATTTATGATTTCGTTACACAGAACGTTTCTTCACTTTCACTGAAGTTCTTGTTTATCACTTCTTATTCTATTACATCGTTGTTTATTATGTTTTACATTGTTAATATTAGTATCCTAACTATTATTTAGCTTTTATTATTGTTTTTAATTCCATAAAAATATTTTTTATTTGATCTTTTCTGATTTTCAAAGTTCGGTAAGTTATTATTTTTAAATTTTTATTGTCTATGAAATGAAATCATAACAATATGTTAGGAAATACTTCAATAGATGGTTTTCGTTTTATATCTCAGGAACCGTAATATACCAATCTTTTCATTTTGGTAATTCAAGTATTATCGATGCAAGAATTTTTTATAGGTAATCGGTCGATGAAATTTATCAACAAGGACGGCGCTACGGGTCACCTGCAGTTATATTTTCTGATTTATTTTCAATCGCATCATTTTTACAATATTCATGGTTTTTTAAATACAATTAATATATAATGTAAGATTGATAAGTTCGAAATAATCACCTTATCCACTGATTAAAACGATTAAAGTACTAAGGACATTTCGGCTACTAAGTTGCCATCATCACAGTAAACTAAATTAGGGTGCTAAATGTAACTGTGTGAATACTGTTTGGGCTTAATAATGCAAACAAGCAGTTAAACTCAGCAGGACATAAATCTGAATTCAATAAATTGCTTTTCGGCTTATACATTTCAATGCCTTCTAAATTATTTAGATATTTGTCCATACTATGTTTTAAATGTGATAAATTTCCTTAAGAACTGCTGCAACCTGGATTTAATATAAGCTATTGTTATTGCTGATGTTTCGCTTTATTCTTCATTATATGGTCAAAATGTTCTTTATAACGAGTTGAAATGTTCCTTCTAGTTTGACCCACATAGCTTTTTGACCACGACTCAAGTTCATTTATGGAATCAAAATGAGATGAAATCAGTATTCCTCAGAATACAATCTAGAAGAAATGAAATATAAATAAAACATGAGTTATTATGATCGCTCAAAAATAGATAAATAATAAATTTTCCATTGAAACAACGTTATATGAACACAGAAAATCTGTGTGAGAATTGAACAGTAATAATAAGGTTTACTGCACAAACAATCACTGACTTTATTTAACGAATGTTGATTATAATTTCGTACTACTGAGTTTATTTTTAAAGCACAATGAGTTAAAATAGATACTAACAGAATAATCGTAATTGGTAATTGAGGTTTGAGCTACAAGACTTCTGAAAATTACGAACTTATAAGTGGTGTTCCGCATAGCATTTTGAACACGACTCACGTTCAATTTTGCAAATTCCTGATTTGTCGAAATCGGGAAATTTGTCAAAAGTATTTTTAGCTTGCTCTCGTACCTATAAACGGTTTTTCATGTAAATTTAGGAAACAAGTTATCGAATTCATTGATGAAACTTCCGAGTCTCATTGAGTTATTAGGAAGCAATGACTCTAATTTGATTTGTTGATTGCGTTCCATTTTTCTATCTTGGTTAGAAACTAATTTATCAAAGATTCGTCTTAACCATTGCCCATCGCTATCTGTTTGAGTTTCTTAACTTCGTTGTTATAATTTTCTGGCTCAAAGGAACCTCAATCTATGAACTAGTCATCACCACAAAAAAGCTTATAAAAATTGCTTCGAAGAATTGTTTTTATTTTGTTCCATCTCTGACGGTAACAAAGGAAAAAATAAAATAGTTAAATCACGGAATTCCTCTTCTTCCGTAATCACTTGAAATAAAAAATGATATTGGAAATGTTATACTTTCATATGAATGTGTGGTTATGCCACTTTTTCGCCATCTAATCGAAACTGTATTTATTACCATTTCCGATAATTGCATGATATACGCATTCTTATCTTGGACACACTGAATTTGAAGGTTTCTTCAGCTACAAATAGACAATTAGGATTAATTTGCTTATTGTTAGATAGTTCCAGATGTTACTTTTTTCAAATATCATGCAACTTCTATATCCCCTGGATTTTGGGATAACAAGTATGTTCGATAAAAAAATAATCATGTGTGAAATAATTCATTTCCACTTGTGAAAAATAGGACCTTAGTTAGGAAAGTTAGTGATCTATGTACTTCTGAATTCCTTTTATCCTGTGAATAGTTGATGGAGAACTTTGATGACAGGCTTTTGGAATACCTATATCCTTCTTATTCATTTCTGAAATTTTGAGTGAATTCAAATATGTTCTGCTGTGGACATCGTCTAACAACAAATATTATGTGATGCATGCAATGAAGAGGTCATCCACATACATAAGTAATCTTGGGTTCATCAGTGAAGTTTTAATTCACTAATCGGCTTGCATCATAACTCAAAGCAAGTATTCAACACACAATATAAATATAAGTAATATAAGATTGATAAGTACGAAATAATGCCGCTTATCCACTAAAAATACGATTGAAATACTAAGGACCTTTCGGCTACTAAGTTGCCATCATCACAGTAAACTAAATTAGGGTGCTAAATGTATCTGTCTAAATACTGTTTGGGCTTAATAATGCAAACAAGGGGTTAAACTCAGCAGTACATAAATATGAATTTATTAAATTGCATTTTTTGCTTATACATTTCAATTCCTTCTAAATTATCTAGATATATGTCCATACTGTGTTTTAAATGTGATAAATTTCCTTAAGAACTGCTGTAACCTGGATTCAATATAAGCTATTGTTATTGCTGATGTTTCGCCATTATTCTTCTTTATATGATCAAAATGTTCTTTTTCTCCAAATGACATTAAAAGCGGCCTTTTAATGACACTTGGCAGGCTGAGAAGTTGTACTTTTAATGCCTAGGCAGAAAAAGTCCACTTTTACTGCCTAGGCAGAAAAAGTTCGTTGCTAGGCAACCTTCCAAGTAATAATTTAAATCAAACTGGTTATCAAAATTGACAATGACATTAAGAAAACTCAAAATGATGCTGATGATAATAAACTGGTTTTATTGCATTAAAACTACAAACTACAACACGAAATTTTTATTTATTAGATATATTTATGGTCAATTGTGAACAATTATTTAATACAATTGAACTCTGTCCACTTCCCTCCTTTCCAATAAAATTAACAACTTTAGTATCCACACTTGATACTCCGGAAACGCCAGAAAATATTTTATTGCCGATGTTCGACTTATTGGCTAGCGAGTCCTCAATATAGCCCTCCGCGACAGCGGAAGACTTCCATCCTCCATGTTGCTTCAACATTGTTATGTCCCCACCAGAATGCACCAGCAACGTGGCCGAAGTTCTGCGAAAGCAGTGCCCGGTATACTCTTTCGCATGGGATAGTCCCAGAAAAGTAGCAATTTCTTCTGGCATTTTACCGAATTTGTGAATGCCAATGAATTGATGATGTGCTTTACCGTTCGCATATTTATAGAAGACACGCCGATTATTTAAATTCGAGGGTCTGGAGGCTGCATATTTTCTGTAAACGCTTAAATATTCCGTTACTAATAATGTTTATTTACCAGATTTACAAAATAAATACAAAACATTTACAGACTAAGTTCAGATACAAATACAGTTTAGCTTAGTTTATGTTGGTGGTGTAAACAAACAGAAGGTATATTTCACAGAAATACCCAATAGGTATTTGTTTGTGATATTATTGAATCATTCTCTTTTTTTAATTAGTCATTTTAATTATTTTCTTTATCAAGTAAGCATCGTATATCTAGGTTCTTAGATATTGTGTCGCATTCTTTGTTATATATTTATAATTATAAATTTGTTGGAGGTATGTATATATTAATGTCAATTATATTATGTATAGTTTTTCTTGGTGTTAATAGTAGCCATTTTTTAATTTTGTTTTTGAAAGTATTTAGTACTTTAACTTTTTTTATTTCAACTGGAATGTGATCATAAATTCTATATAGGAGGAAGCTAAAATGTTTTTTTCCAATTTGTTTATTTTTTTTTTCTTTTATGCATATTGCATTTTTAAATCTTGTATTGTGTTTATGTGTATTATAAAAGATAATGTTTTTTGATTTAAAATGATAGATTAGTGTGACTTTGCAGTAAAGTTGCTTAATATCTAATATTCGGGCTTCTTTAAACAAATCATTTGAAGGATAGAATTTATTTTTATTAAATATGATTTTAAGCACCCATTTCTGAATAACTTCGAGATTTTTTAAATAGTTGTCATTAGCTCCACCCCAGCCAATAATTCCATATGTGATTTGCGATTCAATCAATCCGTAATATAATATTTTGAGTTCTGAAATATTTAAGAACTGTTTTATGTATTTGAATTTATACAATAATCCCCTAATTTTATTAATGATACAATTTATTTGTAAATTCCATCTCAGATATTTATCTATTACGATTCCTAAGTACTTAATCGAGTTTTCAGATTTGATTTTTAAATCTACTGTTATTACGAGTTCTTGAAAAGATGGTTGACTGTTTGTATACGATGAAAATGAAAGATACTTTGTTTTATCACTATTTAAGGTAAGTAAATTGTTATCAAACCAATTTTTTATAATACAAAATTCCTTTTCGGCTAAAATCTTAAGTATTCCCAAGTGTAGGCTTTAAAGAAGACTACTGTATCATCGGCAAAGCTTATGATCTCTCCCTTAATTGGTAATTTTAATAGATCGTTTATGTATATAGTAAACAATATTGGTCCTAAAACAGGCCCCTGAGGAACACCATATTGTACATTTTTTGGGGTACTTAAGGAATCATTAATTTTAACATATTGTTGCCGATTGGTTAAATAACTGTAAAATAAGTCGAGTGCCAAGCCTCTGATACCGTAGTTTTCTAGCTTCTTTAACAATATTGTATGGCTTACCGTATCAAAGGCTTTTGCCAAGTCAACAAAAATGCATAAAGAGGGCATATTTTCATCTAAGGCCTTATATAAATGTGATGTTAAGTATGCAATGGCATCCTCTGTTGACTTGGCTTCTCTAAAACCAAATTGTTTGTCTGATAATATCTTGTGTTTTGTTAAGAAATTGTTTAATCTAGACTTTAGAACTTTTTCCAGTATTTTTGCCAAATTTGATATTAGAAAGATTGGTCTATAGTTCACCATTTTTTTTTATCTCCATTTTTAAATAGAGGTTTAATTATACCTATTTTAAAAGCTGACGGCCATTTTCCTTTTTCCAATGTCAAATTTACCAAAAATACCAGGGGATCAATTATGTTGAGTAAGATTTTTTTTAATAGTTCCGAAGTAATATTATCATTTCCAGGTGCTTTCTTATCTTTAAGTTCTTTAACATATTTTTGAAGTTCAAAATCAGTTACTGGTTGAAGGAAGAGTGAATCTTGTACCGTTATTAGTGATTTATTAGTGATTTATTAGAGTATCCTGTTTTTATATTTTTTGCTAATTTTATGCCAAGGTTGGAGTAATACTGGTTAAATTCATTTGCTATATCTTTATCATTATTGAGTAATTGTCCTGATTCTGATTTTATCGATGTTATTAAATTTTTTTTTATATTACTTTCATTACACTTTTTTTTCATACATTTATATAAATTACTTGAAGATTGATTATGATTTCTATGTATTTCTTTTCTAAAATAATTAACTTTGGTTTGTTTAATTAATGAGTTGAATTTATTTCTATAATTTTTATACTCTATGTTTAAAATTTCATTATCAGGATCTTTTAATAGTTTTTTGTATAATTCATTTTTAGTTTTACTAGAAATAATTAGTCCTTCAGTAATCCATGGTTTTCTACGTTTTTGTTTTGGTTTTAATTTGATTTCAATTGTATTTTTATCAATTTTTAATTTTAAGGTGTTTATAAGAATATCGGTGGCAATATCTACATCATTACTTTGGTAAAGTGTTTGCCAGTTTTCGTGGTTTAAGTCTAGACATAGTGAATTGTAATTGATAATATATTTATACTCAATTTCAGGAGTTGTTAATAAGCGGTTGATATCTAAATGTAATATTATTGGATAATGATCTGTGATTGACAATTCAAGAATGATTGGTGTAATTTTTGTATTATAGTTTATAGATTTTATAAATGCATGATCAATGCACGATTTTTTATAATTTTGGATTCTAGTAAATTTGTTGATATAAGATTTAAACCCTGCTTCTTCCATTATGTTGAGATAATCTTGTGTAAAATTTTTGGTGTTCAAAATATTTATATTAATATCTCCTATTATTATGTGAAAGTCAACATTTTTGTTATGTGAGTTTAGAAAGTTTTTGAGGTTGTTGTTAAAAGCAGAAGGGCATGTTGGATGCGGTCTATATATGGCTGATATGGCAATAGTCCTTTTATTATAATTAAGAAGAATATTAATAATCTTTATGTTATCAAAATTAATAATTTCTACATCATAACAATCTAATTTCTTCCTTATATATACTAAAACACCATCCTGCTTGTTTATATCTCCATCATTATAAAGTATATCATACCCAGAGAGTGTAAATAAATTTTTATTAGTAATTCTAAAAGTTTCTCTTAGCACAATTATATCAAACTGATTATTTACTTGTTCTAAAATTAAAGTAAGTTCATCAAAATTTTTGTTGATACTTCGAATGTTATTATGAAATATTTTAAAATTCGACAAGTTTGAACTATATAATTCATTATATTCATTTAGTGTTGAAATTACAAATGTGTTAATAGACTCATTTTGATATTCAGAGATATATTGATCCATTTATTACTTAGTGTATATGTATATAAAACTCCTATTTATACTAATTTGTGAAATAGTTTGTTCAACAGACAGATTTGTTATTATTGAAAATATTTTATAATGGAACATAGGGTAATGTTAATTATAATTTGTTTTTTGCTTGAGTAACTCCACATGTTTTTTATAGATCTCACAATCGTTATCAAAAGCCTTATGATTAATATCAAATTTTGTGTTATTTTTAATATTACTATTAGTGCAGTTTATACATTTATAGCAAGTTGTATTACATTCCTTTGAAGAATGTGATTGCATACATTTAGAACAAATAACAGTTTCTATTCTACATTCATTTGATTTATGATTGTAGCCACAGCACTTAAAGCATCTGAATAGATGAGTATTTTCATATACAATACCTCGTTAACTGATAATTTTTTTTTTTTTTTTTTTTTTTTTTTTTTTTTTTTTTAGTAGAAGGAATGGTATAAACAGATGCTTGTTTAGGTTAGGGCTTCGTAATACACGAAATTTATTATTGGATTTACGTAACTGTATTAGATATTTTTCTTAATTACACACGTTTGTCTTGCAGATCACACTTTTATGCTTTGTATTATATATAATTATAATGATTTTCTAAAGTTTTTCTACTTGAAAATTCAATTTAACGGAGCCCGCCACGGACACAACTTACGCTCGCGAACTCCTATTTAATATCGAATATCTACAAAAGATCTTGATCCTTTGGTCTTAGTGTATTTGGTAGCATAATT
This sequence comes from Endomychus coccineus, assembly GCA_958510875.1. NCBI lineage: Eukaryota > Metazoa > Arthropoda > Insecta > Coleoptera > Endomychidae > Endomychus > Endomychus coccineus. The sequence continues at coordinate 160,851,976 of OY294068.1, forward strand.
AGCAATTTGTCGCCCATATCATTTATATCATCTATTTTCATTTGCAAAAGCTCATCACATCTACAAGCCCCAGCGACTGCAACAATAATTACAATCTAAAATATAAATTGAAAATTAGTTCTTTAATCCATAATAGATCATTTTCAATATATTCCTACCTTCGTACACAAATACAGTTCATCTGGGGCATCTGATAAAAATTTCTCGATTTCTTCTCTCTGAAAAACTCGGGATTTTTTTGCATGGAAACCGTCTGACTGGCGTTTCAAAAAAGCCCATAACTTCTGGTATTTTGCCAAATCAATGTTATTTTTTATGTTCAGGGTAGCTTTCAACATCGAATAGGTAGACCATAACGTTGAAGGCTTCATTTCCTTTGAAAGATCGGAAAAATAGGCACATTTTCAGAGAAAGATCCTATATTTTTCTTCTGTCTATATTCCATGAATCTGCTGTATGTGAATTCATATACAGTTCTTGATTTTTCCGGTAAAAGGTTAAATACCACATCTCGCGCCTGGTCTCTTATCTCGGGTGGTGTTAATTGCATCAATTCATCCACACTTTGCAGTAAATCCATTTCTAACATGACAACTTTTCAAAATTGACAATGACAAAGTAAACAGTAAACAAACATATTCAACAAACGTTATCAGCGGTAAACATAGTAACGCAGGGCCCAGTTACCTTCAATAAAATAATTTAGTTATTTGGATATTGATAATGAAACGCAATTTAAATATGAAAAAGTCGATTTTGCGTGGAATTGGAACAAATTTGAAGAAAAAATTATATGTTTCACACGGCAGAAAAGCAGATTTAATGCCGCGGCATTAAATCTTGTGCTTTTATGCCTAGTAAAACAAATAACTATTATAACGAGTTGAAATGTTCCTTCTAGTTTGACCCACATAGCTTTTTGAAGACGGCTCAAGTTCATTTATGGAATCAAATTGAGATAAAATCAGTATTCGTCACAATACAATCTAGAAGAAATGAAATATGAATAAAACATGAGTTATCATGATCACTAAGAAATAGATAAATAATAAATTTTCCATTGAAACAACGTTATATGAATACAGGAAGTCTGTGTGAGAACAGGTTACCGGTCGAAGAAATTTATCAACAAGTGCGGCGCTACGGGATACTTGCAGTTACATTTTGTTGCTTCATTTTTAATCTCATGATTTTTACAATATTTACCGTTTTTTAAATATAAGTAATATACAGGGTATTCCACGAGAGCCGTTCGTTAGAAGTTTTCGTGGTTAGAAAAAAATTTGAATTCTGAAATTTTTGGTTCCAGGGTTATCCAAGATTTTCTTCCTTTCCAATATATTTCCAAGATCATACTACTTCCGGTTACACCGGAAGTCGCCATTAACTTCCTTATTTTAAAAGGAACACCCGGTATATTATTTCATTTTTAGATTCCTGAGAAATTTCATAGCGGATTCCATCAGGTTTCCCTATACCTATTTTCAATTTTTTCTCAGATATCTTGATTTTTTTGAAAATTTTGACAGATCTAGCGCTGTTTTGAGCATTGCGCCCTTTAACCAATTTCTATTGGTGGAAAGCGCTTCTGGGGTAGACGGAAGCACAGGAATGATTCTTTCGAATGCCATATTGACAACTGGTTTATCGCATACAGGGTATCCAAAATTTAATGACCAATTACATCATTTTAAAAATTGAAAAAGTTCGTTTTTTCAAATGGGACACCCTGTATTTTATTGGATGGTCGGATGCAAAATTTGATTCCGCATCGATTTGCTATAACATTCCCTATACCTATTTCCAGTGGTTTTCTTGTTAATCCATATTTTTTATTTCAATGTGGTTTTTTGGTAGAAACCGAAACATCGCTTGCCTTTCGAAGCCAAATAAACATCAATGAAACGGTAAAAAATTTACTTTAATTGGAACATGACATTAGTACATAACATTTAGAACGAAATATAAAATAAAAACAAAAAATTGGAACATAATGACATAAATAACAGAATGTAAAATTACAATAATTGTTCTATATGACCTCCATTTTGGTTCAAACACTGAATAACTCTGTCATATACTCTCGCGAAACAGACCTCCGAAGTTCGTCTGGACGTATATTAGTAAGCGCATGGTGAACACGGTTCAACAATTCCTCTCTAGTTTGTACCGGCCTAGAGTACAATAGTTCTTTTATGCGACCCCAGAGTTAAAAATCCAAGGGGGTCAAATCGGGTGATCTGGGTGGCCAGTTCCAAGGTCCTCGCGGGCCAATCCACCGATCCTGGAACATCAGTGACAATTGCCGGTGTACAGCTATAGTGGAATGTGCTGGAGCACCATCAAGCTGATACCAACTGTTTGCTCTATCATGTGGAGGTAAGGCATTTAGAAAATCACCAACAAACCCTCTCAGTATCTCCAGATATCTTGCCGCATTTAAATTTTCATCTTACACTTGATAAGCCACTCTGTTGTCCATAATTAAACAAAAAACATTGAAACTAAAACGGTCTTGGTGATTATGTTCCCTAATAACATGTGGATTATCTTGTGCCCAGTAGTGAGTATTTCGGCGATTTGTAATTCCTTGCCTGCTGAATTTCGATTCATCAGTCCACATCTGATGAAGAAATCTCGGATCTTCGTTCATTTTCGAATTCATAAATTCGCAAAAGTTGACACGTCTTGCCTCATCACCAAGACGTAATCCGTGAACAGTTATCTCACGAAAAGGATGCATTCCATGTTTTTTTAATATTCTGTGGATTGATGTTTTTGAAATACTCAAATCCAGCGTTGCTGTCGAAATTGAACTCCGCGGATAAGCTTGAAAAAACGCAAACACATTCACCTCGTTATCTTCATTATCAGTTACGGGCTTTAGGTTATTTTGAGTTGCCCTTATGTTTCCAGTTGCCATAAATCGAGTTTCGATTCTTGCGAATATTCCGGAAGTCATTGTTGGTAGGTCCAGATATCGTTCATTAAATAGTCTGCATGTTCGTCGAACAATTCGGCCACATTCACCGTGCGTGTAAAACAAATTTAACAAATCACTATTGGAATATTCTTCAACATTCTCCATTATAAACTGTACTTCAGCAACTTAACAAAATCCCTGGAACTGTGAGTAGATACCTCACGAATCTGCACGATGATAGTGCCTTGACATTAAATAAACATTATTTCAATTCCTGTCAAAACCAAGGCTTACTAGGTAGAACTTTTGGAGTTTGATCACCTTTTGATAAAAATATGGATTAACAAGAAAACCACTGAAAATAGGTATAGGAAATGTTATAGCAAATCGATGCAGAATCAAATTTTGCATCCGACCATCCAATAAAATACAGGGTGTCCCATTTGAAAAAACGAACTTTTTCCACTTTGAAAATGATGTAATTGGTCATTAAATTTTGGATACCCTGTATGCGATAAATCAGTTGTCAATATGGCATTCGAAAGAATCATTCCTGTGCTTCCGTCTACCCCAGAAGCGTTTCCCACCAATCGGAATTGGTTAAAGGGCGCAATGCTCAAAACAGCGCTACATCTGTCAAAATTTTCAAAAAAATCAAGATATCTAAGAAAAAATTGAAAATAGGTATAGAGAAACCTGATGGAATCTACTATGAAATTTTCTGATGAATCTAAAAATGAAATAACATACCGGGTGTTCCATTTAAAATAAGGAAGTTAATGGCGACTTCAGGTGTAACCGGAAGTAGTGTGATCTTGAAAATATTTTGAAAAGAAAGAAAATCTTGGATAACCCTGGAACCCAAACTTTCAGAATTCTAACTTTTTTCTAACTACGAAAACTTCTAACGAACGGCTCTCGTGGAATATCCTGTATAATATAAGATTGATTTGTTCGAAATAATTACCTTATCCACTGAATAAAACGATTGAAGTACCAAGGACCTTTCGGCTACTATCAAGTTGCCATCGTCACAGTGAACTAAATTAGGAAGCTGAATGTCTGAATCTACTTGTTTAAATACTGTTTGAGCTTAATAATGCAAACAAGGGGTTACACTCAGCAGAACATAAGCCTGAATTTTATAAATTGCTTTTTCGCTTATACATTAAAATGCCTTCTTAAAGTATTTTTACCTTGTTCTAGCACCTATAAACGGTTTTTAATGCAAACTCGAATTATTCATTGATGATAACGGAAACTTTCGAATTTCATTGAGTTATTAGGAAGCAATGGCTCTAATTTGATTAGTTAATTGCGTTCCATTTCCCTATTTTGGTTAGAAACTTATTCTTCAGAAATCTGTAGTAACCATTGTCCGTCGCTATTTGCTTAAGTTTCTTAATTTTGGAATCCATCCAAAATGTGAGATAGAATATAATTTTTGTGAAATGTTTTGATAGTACTTTTCTATTTTTTTTTTGAATTGAACATTGTATTGGAGCTGTACCTACAATTTTTCATTACTACATTAAATTATTTTTCATAATTATTTATCAGGTTTTAATGTACTTATGTATTACTTTTATATAACCTATTTCAAGAAAGATTGTTATTATTATTTACATAAACGAGTTGTATTGCAAATTTAGAACACAAATTATGGAAGTTATTACTTAGTGAAGGATGATAAGTGGAACTTTTGAATTTTATTACATTATTTGAAGGTAGTGGCTCTAGTTTGGTTGCGTTTCAATTTCCTTTTTTTTCAGAAATTAGGATATTGATCAAAGATTTTTCGTAATCATTGTCCAACGCTATTTACTGAAGTTTCTCAACTTCTATATAAACTATAGAATGCACCTTCTATACTTTATAGTGCTCTATAGAGAAGAAAAACTAAAAATAGTGTTAAAGCCGACTTCGATAAATCCGGGATTTTCAAAATTCTATGTGAGACGAACTAGAAGGAATATTTCAACTCGGTATAAAAAACATTTTTTCCATGTAAAGAAAAATAATGTTGAAAAATCAACATCAGCCGAACATATTCTAAATACAGTTCACACCGTTTAGCGAAAAAGTTTATCACTTTCAAGTACAGTACAGTACAGTGCGGACAAATATCTAGGTAATTTAGAAGGGATGGAAACGTATAAACAAAAAAAACAATATCCAAGTCTGAACATTTTTATTTCTTATTTAGTTTTCTCTGATTATGGCTACCTGGTAGCTGAAAGTTCCTTAGTATTTTAACATTATATTTACTGAATAAGCGAATTTTTTTTTGTTTATAGTATTTCTCAACTTCGTTGTTATAATTTTCTGGCTATGAACAAGACATCAGTATGAAAAATTTTATACAAAATTGCATCGAAAAAGTGATTTTATTTTGTTCCATCTCTGATGGTAGCAATGGAAAAAATAAAATCGGAAATCACTAAATTCAATTTTTCCGAAATCACTTAGAATAAAAAATTATATATATATATTTTTCGCCATCTAACCGAAACTATATCTATTACCATTTCTGATACTTGCACGATATACACATCCTTATCTTGGACACACTGTATCCGAAGGTTCCTTTAGAGCTATAAATAGACAATCGAAGAATAATTTGCTTATTATCAGATGATTACAAAATGTTAATTTTTCAAATATTATAAAACTTCTATACCCCTGGATTTTGAGACAACAAATGTGTTCAATGAAAAAATATTCATGTATAAAATAATTGATTTCCACCTGTGAAAAATCATTTATTTATTTATTTTGTTGTTTGTTCCCAGATAATGAATATGAAACTGTTAATTTTTCACTTCTTTCTCCAGTTGTATTGTGAGCTAAATAGTTTTAATTCGTTTTCTCCCAAGAATCAATTGTATGAAGAGGAATCAATTCCTATAGCTGAACAATTAACAACAAGATTAATATGAATTATTGAGTCTATGTTATGAGTTAGGGGATAAAAATATAAAGTGGCCGATACTTATTTTTCTCGGTTGTTATAACTGATAATACATCATTAATTTCGAATCGATTGGCTGAAAATACTTTACGAACATTCATGTCAATTTAGAATATTTCACTTTTTCATAAATTCATCACGAAAATAATAATTGACATATAATTAATAGTCCAGCCAACGAACCGAAAAATAAAAAAAATATAGTAAGAATTTCAAAATTTTGTTTGCATTTTGTTCCTAATACCCCATAGATCATTCATGGCTATCAAGACCGCGGAGGTCGACCTTTCTACCCCCCCCCCAAAAAACGGTTTCAACCCCCCACAGTTTTTCCCGAAAAACTTTCTCCAGACGGAAAATTCGGGAAATTTTAGATTTTCCTGAGACGTATATGGACAATAAAGTAGAAGTTTGTGGCAAAAATGACCTCTAAAAGGTTTTTTGGGTCGCTGATCACGATTCCGCTGTTATTTTTCCCGAAAACTCTCTCCAGATGGAAAATTCGGGAATGAGATTTTCCTGAGACGGCTATGAATAATAAAGTTAGTTGAAAAAATCACCTTTAGTCGTTTTTGCAACAAAATTATACTTTATTATCCATAACCGTCTCAGGAAAATTTCAAATTTCCCGAAATATACATCTGGAGAGATTTTTTTGGGAAAAATAACAGCGGAATCGTGATCAGCGGCCCAGAAAATCTACTAGAGGTCATTTTTGCAACAAAATTATACTTTATCATTCATAACCGTCTCAGGAAAATCTCAAATTTCCCGAATTTCCCATCTGGAGAGACTTTTTTCGGAAAAACTACAGCGGAATCGTGATAAGCGACCCAAAAAAAGCTAGTAGAGGTCATTTTTGCAATAAAATTATACTTTATTATTCACAAACGTCTCAGGAAAATCTCAAATTTCCCGAACTTTCCATCTGGAGAAAGTTTTTTGGGAAAAATAACAGTGGAATCGTGATCAGCGATCCAAAAAACCTACTAGAGGTAAATTTTGCAACAAAATTATAAATTATATACTATATATAAATTTTCCAAATTTCCGATCTGGAGGGAGGTTTCCGAGAAAACTAACTTCGGAATCGTGATCAGCGACTCAAAAAACATACTAGGGGTGATTTTCGGCTTTTAATTCATTAATTTCGGATTGTTTTTATAAGAATGATTCTCTGAGGGGTTGAAACCCCGTTTTGAGGGGTAGAAAGGTCTACCCCCGCAGTCTTGATAGTCATGAATGATCTATGGGGTATTTGGAACAAAATGCAAAAAAATTTTGAAATTCTAGTTTACTATATATTTTTTTTTATTATGACCTTTTTCACGGCTTATTGCCTGAACTATAAGTAGTACATTGTTAGAAAAAGGAAAATTTCCCAGTTTTGATTCGCATTTGTAATTTTAAGGTACCTATTATTGATAGCTATATTTTCGCAATAATTCATCAATAACTATCTGACTTATAGATACAATGCTTTTTGCCAAAGTCAAAAAAAGAAGTGAACTTATCTGCTAAACATCGAAAATTCTCTATTTGCAAGTACTCATTTACATATTTTATATTCCTAGGCGGGTAAATTTTATTATTATTAATTCAAAACTGCAATTTATAATAAAGAAATAAAATTGATTTGAAATTTGAAAGACCTTCCAACATGAAAAAAATCTTCCTCACGGATTCCAGCCTCATGTTTCAAGATCAATCGTAATTTGAATTTATAGTTAGACCGTATACGCTAAGGCCCAATCGTCAAGCGTATACAATGCACCCTCAAAATCATCTTAAGAAAGAATATAGTGAAATACAAGTTTTGTGTAGCTGCGAGTAAAACCACTTATTTCCACCGGTTCCTATACTAGAAAGAAAAAAAGATATTCCATGAATGAATGAGCGAAGATATTCAATTTCAAAAAATTATTCAAATCTACCTTTACGTCCTATTTGAATGGTATACACTAGGTTTTCAAAAAGAATGTCTATGGGTATTGTCCTAGGAATATGTAGAACTGGAATCTTCTCTATAACAGTTTGCTCCATCTTCTGCACAAACGTATTTAGATGCACAAGTGATACCCGCGTTTCTTGATTTGGAACAAAGTGAGCGTGTTAGAATCGATCAGTACGCTACCTCGTTAACAACTACTGATAAACACACACAAAACATAAGTAACTTTAGAAGGAGAGAACGATGAACGCACACGAAAGTGAATATCGCATTCGCCTAGCATTTACCTTGTTCTTTGGATTATATAATACAATTGAAGGTGAACAGTCTCATTTGATCCGAATCTCGAGTGAACCAGTTGAATTATTTCGACAAGTGTAGAGTTTAATTTAATTTATATTGTCCACAACGGGGTTTATTACAACGACCTGCAATTAAAAAAACAAATACTGTGCGATATCTCGTTGTGTGTAGTTCAAGGTAGTGGTATACTATTTTCAACAGGGAAATGTAAAGTAACAACAACATTGTTCTTGAACTACAGTGTTTTGGTAAAGGATGAATATTTTGGACTTCAAACCAATCGAATTGTATCTTTCATTAATTACGCTGCTATTTATGGATTCAAAATTAGACAAAATCAGTATTCGCCATAACACAATCTAGAAGAAATAAAATATGAATAAAAAATAAGTTATTATGATCGCTCAAAAAACAGATAAATAATAATTTTCCATTGAAATAACGGTATATGAACACAGGAAGCTTGTATTAGAATTAAACAGCAATAATGTGTACTTCTGAGTTTATTTTTAAAACATACGAATTAACATAGATACTGATGGAACAATCGTGATTGGTGAATGAGTTGCGAGTTACGAGACTTATGAAAATTACGAACTCATAAGTGGTGTTCCGGATGAAATATATTAGGGAAACATGAATAAAATTTCGTATCAACATATCTACGTCAGAAAATATTTCAATAGATGGTTTTCGTTTCATATCTCAGGAACCATAATATACCAATCTTTTTGTTTTGATAATTCAATTATTATCCATGCAAGATTTTTTTACAGGGTATCGGTCCATGAAATTTAAAACAGAGGCGGCGCTACGGAGCACCTGCAAAACATTTTTATTGTTGATCGCATTATTTTACAATATTTATAGATTTTTGATTTAATTTTTTCGCAAAAAGATATTCCTGAAAAAAAATTCCAAACGAACCAATTTCGAAAAAAAAACCTAGTTGAAGATCATCATCATGATAATCTCTATTTAAAGGAATAAATCAATTAACTGAACAGAATGAAATAGTCGAAGGAAGCTTTGAAACTTCGAGGTGACCATCAAATTTCGCTCTCAATAGCTGTCACGTTGACTTAATTTTTGGTTTTGTTGTAGTCTTATTTGCAAAACTTTGTGATTCCGATCATAAGCTTTCAATAACACTTGTGTTTTCAAATCTTTTCTTCGCAACTTGGAGCCTCCCATCAATTCATCAAAACGAAGGCGGACAACTCCGAAGCACTTAGACCGTTTAATTGAGTCCATTGTGCGCCTCTTGATACAAGAATTATTCCAGCATTCCTAAGGCTGTGCCGAACGCTGAGATTTTGCATAGACTGATAACTTTTATGCCTTCAAGCCTCATATGTGTGCTGCCGAGGTGTTGTAGCCTAAGAGAAGCCAGTGTTGTACATTCTGCTAGGATGTGAATGACAGTTTCATCCGCCTCTTCACATACATCACCTCTCACATTCTACTATAAGCTGGGTCTTCCAGGATTGCTCTTATGTGTAGATGTTTATTCAGATGGCATTGTCCTGTGAGGAGTGCTGTCTCCAGTTTTAGGCCTTTCCTGCTCATAGAGAGTAGGGTTTAGGAGAGTTTAGGCGAGAACTCCCTGGTGTGGAGCTTCGCTTGCTTCATACCGGGGGCACCACGCCAGATCGAAAGCCACTGTCTATCCAGTTGCTCCTTGAGGGCGTGGCGCCCGGTGGTCGATGAAGTTTCGATCGTTGATCGGGGCCAGGGGCACTCGAAGAACACCGTTTGGCCAGTTCATCGGCCACTCCGTTTCCCTTCACGCCGGAGTGGGCAGGGACTCACACTAGCTAGAGTTTGTTCCTCCTGGCTAATTTAGCCAGAGTTTCCCTGTACTCCAAGATAAGCCTAGAAGTCACTCTGTGGACGCGAAATGCGCCCAGGGCCACCCAGCTGTCAGTGCAGATGTAAATTCGCCTACCTCGGTAGTTTAATCTCAGGATTTTCAGGGCACAGGTCCGTACTGCACAGACCTCTGCCTGGAAAACGTTTGCATGGGCACTTGGGGAAACTGAAATCTCTCTTCTGGGTGTACACGAGTAGACTCCGGCTCGGCTAGACTCGCCAATCTTAGACCCGTTCGTGAAGCACACGAGTCCCCTTGGCGGAAGCGGTGCAAAGTCCTTGTTCTCCCAGTTCGTCTTCTGTGTTATGAGGACGTCTTGTGTTTGAATCCTGACAGCAGGCGCTATCGCATCCTAAGTCAGTCTGAGGATCGGGCACTTCTCAGATGCACAATCCCAAATGTTGCCATGACCGTGAGACATAGACGCACCGACTCACTGACCCAGACCAGCCAGCCGATACGCCGTTCCCGCGGCCACTGTTTCAATATGGAGCTATGGAGGGACGATCCTCACCAGAACCTTCAGAGCCTTGGTGGGGGTGGCCCTCATAGCCCCGCTATCCCCACAAAGGCAAGTCGTTGAACCTCTTCCAGCGTCAGACGGGACAAAACCATTTCTGCCGCCAGCCACCACACGACGGCTACGTAGGTTATGATTGGGCGGATCATGGCCGTGTAGATCCAGTGCAGAACCTGCGGCCGTAGACTCCATGTTTTTGCGAAGGCTCTCCTGCATGCTCATAAGCATGCAACGACCTTCTTCACTCGAGTTTTTAGGCTCATTTTCCAACTCAGTTTAACATCGAGGTACTTCACTGAGCCTTTCATGTGCAGAGACCTTCCTAACAGACAACTGTCTGGTAGGAGAACTTGGAACCTTACGTGCTATCGATTTCTGAGAGTGAACTAAATCTAAATGATCTAGGAGATCTGTAAGGTCATTTTTCAACAAATTTAGTTATATTTCACCATTCAAGCGACAGAGCATTATAAAGGTCCAATTAAATGACTTTCGATTATCGCTGCTCATACATTCATTATATTTGCTACAATATATGCATGGAGATTTGCGTCTGCCCAAACGTGACTGTTCTGGAAATTCACAATTCCTCCCCTAGTAAAGTCGGATTCAACTGTGAATTAAATTTTCCAAAGGAAATGGCAGTTTTGCTGGATTTTGAATTGCATTCGTTGACAATAATGTAGTTGGAGTTGACGTTGCGGTTTAATAACTTGAAGGCGTTATAAATAATATGGCTGTAGCAATTGCTCATCAATACTTCCAATACGCCAATCAGAGGTAGATTTTCCATAGAAGCCCGTCTCGTGGTACTAATTCCTAGATTAGCAGATACACTATTCAAGACACGCACTTCTACATCTGCATTTCTAGTGTTTTTTCTACTTTCTGCTGTAGTCCATTTTGAGAAAATGTACTATTTTCAGAAACACTTCTTGGTAAGATCATAGCTTCACGACTACAACCATTTGCTTTGCTTTCAGAAAATTTGTACCCTGCCCTAATGTAAGAGCAAAATTTTGAAAACACTTGTAAATGCTGATGATCGAAATTTTTCCAATGAAGCTATAATAGCAAACCAAAAGTTGAATCAACGTGGCAGCAATTGACAGCAAAAATTAATTGTCATCCTGAAGTTTCAAAGCTTCCTTTGACTTTTGACCATTTTATTATTTTATGTTAATTAATTTGTTGCTTCAAAGGACTATCCTTTTGCAGCAAAACTAACCCAAAAAATATAAATATTGTAAAAATGATGCGATTAAAACGTAATGGATCTCAATTTTGGGATAAGTATTTTATAGTATCAGTGAGGAACGGGCATAATAATTCCGTACAATTGTGCTGAAGGAAAATAGATCATACCGGATGTAGACATCTTTGTAATATAAGGGTCAAAGTTGCATTCGTTCGAATTCATAATCGTGTATATTTAATTTCAGGTCAAACCGTGGATATATCGTGTCACTATAAGATAGCGGAACATCTGTCATACATAAAAACTTCGGCAAGAATTGAGGAATTGGTGAACCATTATGAGCGCGAAATGAATGAAAAAAAAGGGTATGCTGGAACTACTGGTGACTTCAACAGCACCTGTATGAATATATGAGGACCATCACGACACGACGGAATTTAGTTTTGGTATTGATGAACTTTGTATAAAATCAAGAAAACCGCGAATATTTAATTATTTTATAACAAGGTTAAAAGTTGGGTGAGAATACTAATCGTTGCTTATTGGGTTTTTCAAGAAAAGGTGGCACCGTTGCTAGGATAGGTAGAACACTGAAAAATAATTGGTGTCTGTTTGGTAAAACATTTTCGTATCGGCATCCGCATTTATGATACAGGATTCGCAAAAAAAATTTTAAAACATTTTTGACGATTATATCGAAGCTACTGGCAACATTGTAATGAAATTGTGTATGAATATGTTTTGGAAACTGACACATCGCATTAATTTATTTTTATATATGACTCCCATAGAGGGCACTAATTACACGGCTCGTACTGAGTAGTTCAAAACATAACTTTTTGAGGTTAGATTTTCTAATTCATATTTTAGGTGAAATTAAACATCATCCAATTTCACACCAAAAAGGTATTCTTAGTGAAACTCGATACTGTATACTGTTTTCGGAATATTTTGATTTGAATACGATGAAGTAATACTAATAACTGACGATGGTACAAAGTAAAAAACAATTAACAATTTATTAAAACCAAAAACAATAACATTATACTAATGGTAAAGTTATTAATTAAAAAAAGAATCACGAGAAGAAGAGTGAAATAAATTAAAATAAAAACATGAAATATTCAATCAGTTAGAGTAAGTGTTCAAAATGTCCTCAGTAAAAAAGTTCGTCGCAAACCTCAAAATGGTTTTATCTGAGTTAGTCATGGAAAACTGATATTTATTGATAGAAAAGACGGTAATGTCAATAACATTAAATATTGTTGATAAATACGTTGATTAATAATCAAAATATATTCAAATATTGAATACACCGGCATGTTATTAACCTTAGGCGAGTGTTTAGGAAACGCTAGTGCGGCTGTTACGCGTTATAGTCCAGGCTGTGAACCGCGATTTTAGCTATAATTAAAAAAAAAACATGTAAGTTCGAATCAAAAATTTTTTCTTGCATTAGCTTCAGGATGTTCTCAGGATCATTCATACACCTTAAAACCTCTTGGGAACCCCAACCCCACCAATTGTAGGCAAAAATGGCCCGAAATCTCCAAGTCTTGAATTGTATTTCCTACTAAAAAAGGTATTTTGGCATTTCGAGTGCATCTAAGAGTTTTTTTGAGTCGCTGAACACGAATCCGTCGGCAGATTTACTTGCAATCCATCGTAGGGGTGGTCAAATTGAGAAAATTGGCCAATTTCGCACCCCTAATATGTTATTTTGCAACTCACAGGTTTCAGGCATTTCGAATGCACCAAGGTTGTTTTTTGGGTCGCTGATCACGAATCCGTAGCCACATTTACTTCTAATCCATCGTAGGGGTGGTAAAATCGACGAAATTGGCCAATTTTGCACCCCTATATGTTATTTTGTAATTTACGTGTTTTTGGCATTTCGAATGGATCAAGGGTTTTTTTTTTGGGTCGCTGAATACGATTCCGAAGCCAGATTCACTCCGAAGTAATTTTAGAATGCAAAAACAATAAAAATTTAGAAGCGTGTCAAATTAGCCATTTTTGTAAATTTTACACCACTACGATGATATTCGAGTAAATCTGGCTTCGGAATCGTATTCAGCGGCCCAAAAAACCTCCTTGGTGCATTCGAAATGCCTTAAACACGTAAATTGCAAAATAACATATAGGGGTACAAAATTGGCCAATTTCGTCGATTTTACCACCCCTACGATGGATTGCAAGTAAATCTGGCTACGGATTCGTGTTCAGCGACCCAAAAAACCTGCTAGGTGCACTCGAAATGCCAAATTACCTTTTTTTGTAGAAAATACAATTCAAGACTTGGAGATTTCGAGCCATTTTCGCCGCCAATGGGTGTATGAATGATCCTGAGAACCTCCTCAAGCTATTGCAAAAAAAATTTTTGGATTCGAACTTACATATTTTTTTCTCATAAACGAGGGCAGATCTCTCTTTTTTATGCATGATGGATCTCCCCCGCATTATGATAGAAGGTGACGTAATTGGTGAAGTAACCATTATCCCAATCGATGTATTGGTAGAGGTGCAGAAGCTCCGATTCATTGGCCTCCACGGTCGTGATGAGATGTCAATCCTTTGGACTACACAGTTTGGTCATATGTTAAGGAAAATTCTATTCTACAGAGGTGAATTCACGTCAGGAGTTGCAAGACAGAATTGAACGTCACCTTAATGATCTCATTGCTGATCCTCAACCGTTTAGAAAATTAATACATTCTTTGGAAAAACTGATAGAATTGTGTATTCGTGAAACGGAGGACATTTTGAACACTTACTCTAACTGATTGAATATTTCATGTTTCTATTCAAATTTATTCCAATTTTTTTCTAGGGATTCTTTTTTAATTAATAACTTTAGCATTAGAATAACGTTATTGTTTTTGGTCTTTAATAAATTGGTAATTGTTTATCACTTTATACCAGCATGAGTTGTTACTTCATCATTTCCAAATCAAAATATTCCGAAAACAGTACACAGTATCGACTTTTAGCAAGAGTACCTTTCAGGTGTAAAATTGATTGATGTTTAATTTCACGTAAAATTTGAATTGGAAATATAACCTCAAAGAAGTTATGATTAAAGCTACTCGGTATGAACCGTGTAATTGGCGCCCTTCATGAGAGTCAGATTCAAAATTAAATGCATGCGATGTGTCAGCTTCCAAGACATGATCATACCAAATTTCATTACAATGTTAACAGTGGTTTCGACATAATCGTAAAAAATATTTCAAATTTTTTTATAACAGCCTGTATCTTGAATACGGATGCCGTTACGAAAATTTTTTACTGAGCAAACCCCACTTATTTTCCAGTGTTCCACCTATCCTAGCAACGGGATCACCTTTTTTAGAAACATCCTGTATATGTATTCTTTTTGCCGTTTTTTTTTAAGTGTGAATCTTAATGGTCTAAAGCAGTGAGGGGAAGGAGTTCGTAAAGCAGTGAAGTGAAGCAATGTAAAAGCAGTGGAGTCAATTATTTTAATCTGCTTCTGCAGTGATACATTTCTTGAACTCTATAATTAGTCGAGGAAATAAAGCACTAAAATAGGCCTAAGCTTCCAAACTTGGCGCAGTTGGATGGATGGAGATGCGGTTTTCTGCATTCGATTCAGAAAGAAATGTAGCAAATTTGTCTGGTATTTTTTTTGCGGAAAAAATTTATTGCATTTCTACAGCCAAAACATGCATTTTTCTGAGTGCACTTTTTGAGGTGAATATAAAAACGGACTCGAATTGGTTTCTCGGGGGTTTTTGGGGGCCCTGAACACGAATATGCTATCAAGAAAATTTCCTGAGGTTCCCTTGGACCTCCCCCGGGGTGTCCGGCCGTCCTGAAGCCCTAGATATCCATGAAATTAATCAAAAAAATATTTTTAATGTTTGTTAACTGTTCAAGAGGTGATATAAAGTTTGCTAGTGATGATTACGACGTGAAAAAACTGTTCTGCAATACTTGGTGGTACCCTGAGACCGGGTAACCACGACATCTTCTAGGAATTTGTTAATTTTTCTTCATGAAATATAACACATTCTGGCTCTCGGGGGCCGCCGATCACTACTATGACACTCACAATGTGCTGCAAATTACCTGGATTGATCACAATGGCGAATCGAAGCCGAAAAAGGCCAAAGGACAGTCAAAACAGTGGATTTGTCCTGGAGAATCAAACCAGAAAAAGTCCAAACTGGGTTTATCAACCAAGACAGTAATGGCGACTGTTTCTTGAGATGCACACGGTATCGTTCATATCGGTTACCTTGAAGAGGGCGAAACGGCGTATATTATGCATAGCTGTGAGATCGATTCAACGCCGATTTGAAGCACAAGCTACAGCATTTGGCAAAGAAAAAGTGCTCTTTCACCAAGAAAACGCATCGGTCGCAATAGCAAAATTAAGAAAAACGTTGGACGAAGTGTATCGGGCTACAAGGAGATTG
The DNA here is from genome assembly GCA_958510875.1 of Endomychus coccineus. Taxonomy (NCBI): domain Eukaryota; kingdom Metazoa; phylum Arthropoda; class Insecta; order Coleoptera; family Endomychidae; genus Endomychus; species Endomychus coccineus. The sequence goes on from OY294068.1 coordinate 160,868,157, forward strand.
TTTTGAGAAATAAAATAAGTATTGACCAAATAAACCATTTCTTGCTAATTAATTTATGTATTGCACTCCTGTATCCTTGGTAACTCTAGAGTGACTGCGTCTCTTTTTGGGGAGGTTAGCCTAGTAAGTAGCGTCCACTCCGCGAGTTTCGAGATTAAAGTCCCCATACACATGGTGTGAAGCTAGCAATTGCTTCTGCAAATTGATGGACATGCGCTGCAACGAACTCTCTGGGCAATAGACTCACGGTAATGGCAAAGATATGTCTTATACCAAACTTGAAGGAGATCGACGGTTACTCATCAATCGAAAACTGTTAACAGTTAACATGAGGAGACATGATGAAAGGAGCCCAGGTGGAGGTCACCCTCCATCTCCTTTCCAAAGACGTTGGCTTCTGTCGAGCTTTACAGTACAGCTGCATAGCAGGGGAGGGCTCGTCGAGCTTAAAGTCTAACGGTGGGTAGGCAAAAGTTCTTGGTACCCAAAATTCTTATCGTGTATACTTGGTTAGATGAATGCTGAGTCAGTAAGCTCCTTCTCAGTTCCTCTATGGCTGAGAAAAGTCTAAGGACTTCAAGCAGCCCGCTTCATTACGAGTACAAAGCGGAGAATGTTTGTATTATCCCCTACTGCTTACATATGTTTCAACACACAGTGTCATCATCTGAGCTAAGTTATAAACTTAAGTTACATTGACAGAGAACGGCTTTATACTTAAATGACTGAAGTGGAGGAATATCATTATTTACAGAACATTTGAATAACTACTAAGGAAATGATTAATAACTGGTGAATGAAAAATGTCTCCTATTGATCATTTAAAAATACATTATTTTCGTCTTTAACATGTTTGACAATTTCCTATAATTCCAATATATTTAATTTCTAGCCCTTCCGATCGAAATGTCAGATTTCGGGATTGTGTATGAATTTCACTCATTGGAAATTGTCAAATATGTTAAAGACAAAAATAATGTATTTTTAAATGATCAATCGGAGACATTTATCATTCACCAATTATTGATCATTTCCTTAGTAGTTCTTCAGATGTTCTGTAACAATGGTATTTCCCTCAGTGGCGGAACTTCAAAATTTGGGCTCCCCCGCAAAATTCAATTGAAGGTCCCTTGGAAATAAAAAATTAACCGCCATAAATTTTAAAAACATATATTTTAAAAGGTATTTTTTATAGGTATAACAAATAAAAATCACTTATTTTTAAGCTCGAGCGAGTTTCAGCATTTGTGAAGTTTTTAATTACATCTTTAAAATCTAATTTTGTGGCTTCATCAGCTTGAATAGTCAAAATTGCAAGATCGCTTAATCCTTCTTCTGTTATAGTTGTGCATATATAATTTTTAATGAGTTTTAATTTGCTATATTCAATAAATAACAGTTCTGCTAGTTCTTTCACCGATTTAATTTCAGAAAGTTCATCTTCAAGAATTGATGCCAAGTTTATTATTTGAACAAGAAATTCTTCTGAAATATCATCTTTATAATGGGTTACTAAATTTTCTGCGCGTTTGAAAAGTTGATCTCGTGACAGTTTTGCTATTGTTTGTCTATTTTTTTCTTAAATTCAGTACTAACGTTCCATTTTCTACAGCTTCATTCCTTGAGTGTCATAGTCATTTCTAAATTTGCTTAAATGAATATGAACCCTTTTTAATACATCTACAGCTCTTGAAACGTCCATAATTTTAGCTTTCAATAATTTTGATGCAAACTTTACGTTACAATTTATTTTTTCAAGTATGATAGTCTTAAAAATAAATTCAAATGTAGTCATTTTGGTTTTAATATTATCAACTTCTATTCGCTCATCTATCTTATTACTACACAAAATTATTTTATCCAGTGCTTTGATGATGTCCAAGAACCTCAACTTTACTGCCAGCAAAGTTACTCGGCCTGCGTGTTGGATTTAATCTTTTTATAGATATTCCTTTTTCTCCTGATATATTTGCTACTACATCCCACCGACATGTTTCCAAAAAATACATGTATTTGACTGGATTTCCACAGAACCTTTTACTGCATCTCCAACTACCAAATTTAAATTGTGAGGTGCAGAGTGGATAAAGGTGGCTTTCGGTTGTTTTTCTTTCATTAAAGCCTGAACTGCCCCAAACACTCCGCTCATAACAACTGCCCCATCGTAATCTTAACTCCATTATCTTCTATGAATTTCACAATTTTTAGTGATAGTCCACTGGCTGAATGATCATGCACTTCTGTAAATCCTAGAAAAGATTCTTTCAGTTCTATTGACATTGGTCCACCATTTTCATTCATTGCAAATTTAATATCACTTAATTGATCTTCCTTACTTAGGTCTTGTGTTGTATCGATCATAACAGCAAAACAATGGAGCTTCTAGAACTTTTCAAATAATGCAGGTTTTAACTTTGTTACTTGAAATATTAATTATCTCGTCTTGTATCTGATTAATTAATTACTTTTGCAAAACATCGTCGTAATGTGCAATCAACTGAATCATGAACAAAAACTTACCATTGTAGGTGTTTGAAAGTAATTCACGATGTCCACGGAATGCTAAACAGTTTTTAGCTAGCGTTAACGTAATGTTAATAAGACGTTCTAAAACTTAAGCCGAAAAACTAGCCTCACATCGTAAGTTGTCTCCGAAGTCTTTGTCTATGCATGTATTATTTCTCCATTTGTCATAAATGTAACAAGCCGATAAATGTGATTGAGATGACTTTTGAACCTGAATTTTCTTTGACAACCCTTTCCAATCTCTAATGCCTTTATTACGCCAATTGTCATTTCGTTTTGAATAGCAACCACTACCTAACTACCAAACCATATGGTGTTTCCTTCTTAAAATAAACTTGAAAAAATTTCCTATTATTTTAGGTTGGATTTCGAGGGAACGGGCGAACGTATTTAGAGGAGAATTTGTACTAAAGCTTATAATTCGTTTCTTCACTTCATTTACTTCATTAGACAAAATTTGATTTAGAGATGTTATTTATAAAATCGTCGGCCGTAGATTGCCGTTCAACGTGTTCTTGATGTTCACTGTCATGTTGTTTGTTTATATTTTGGTTTTTATCTGCACTTATCCAGCTAGAACTAGCGATGGAAATGATGAATATAACGACATTATCCATTTTTTCAGTGTTTTCAGCCAAAACTGGATAAGCTTAAACGTGCGTGTCCGTGATTTCATCTAACTCAGTCACTGCGGTTTCGGGGTACGTTTAAAAAAAAAATTTAATTTTTGAAAGTTTGTCCCTATTGTTTAATAACTTTTTTGTTGTACTTTCATATAGATGTTGCCTATTACATTACTACATTTTAAAAAATCCATTGTTTGCCTCAGGGCCCCTTGGGCCCACGGGCTCACCTCATTGCTCCTTTTTGCTGTATGGTAGTTCCGCCGCTGATTTCCTTCCACTTAATAAGTATAGTCATTATAGTATAAAGACGTTCTCTGTCTATGTAACTTTAGTTTACAATTTAGCTCATATGATACTGTGTTGTTGATTCTTTAGTGTAAATTAGTGGATTTATTTCCGTAACTTTATAAGTTAAAAATGAATTTACACGTTCTTAATGCCGAAACTCTCCAATACGAGACCTTTACATTTTATATTCAAAATCTCTTTCTACAGTAGTCCAGGCAATAAGCCCGGAAAAGACCATAATAAAAAAAATATATATAGTAATCTAGAATTTCAAAATTTTGTTCCTAATACCCTAGATCATTCATGACTATCAAGACCGCGGAGGTCGACCTTCCTACCTCCTCAAAACGTTGTTTCAACCCCTCAGAGGAGCATTCTTATAAGAACAGTCCAAAATTAATGAATTAAGAGCCGAAAATGACCCCTAGCATGTTTTTTGGGTCGCTGATCACGATTCCGCAGTTAGTTTTCTTAGAAAACCCCCTCCAGATGGAAAATTTGGAATACATTTTCCAAATTTCCCATATAATATATAACTTACAATTTTGTTGCAAAAATTACCTTTAGGAGATTTTTTGGGTCGCTGATCACGATTCCGCTGTAATTTTTCCCAAAAAAGTCTCTCCAGATGGAAAATTCGGGAAATTTGAGATTTTCCTGAGACGTTTGTGAATAATAAAGTATAATTTTGTTGCAAAAATTATCTCTAGTAAGTTTTTCGGGTCGCTGATCACGATTCCGCTGTAATTTTTCCCAAAAAAGTCTCTCCAGAGGGAAAATTCGGGAAATTTGAGATTTTCCTGAGACAGTTATGAACAATAAAGTACAATTTTGTTGCAAGAATGACCTCTAGTTATGACCTCCACTCATTTTTGCAACAAAATTATACTTTATTATTCATAACCGTCTCAGAAAAATCTCAAATTTCCCGAATTTCCCATCTGGAGAGTTTTTTTGGAAAAATAACAGCGGAATCGTGATCAGCAACCCAAAAAATCTACTAGAGGTCATTTTTGCAACAAAATTATACTTTATTATTCACAAACGTCTCAGGAAAATCTCAAATTTCCCGAATTTTCCATCTGGAGAGACTTTTTTGGATAAAATTACAGCGGAATCGTGATCATCGTCCCAAAAAACCTACTAGAGGTCATTTTTGCAACAAAATTATACTTTATTATTCACAAACGTCTCAGGAAAATCTCAAATTCCCCTAATTTTCCATGTGGAGAGAGTTTTTTTGGAAAATAGCAGCGGAATCGTGATCAGCGACCCAAAAAACCTACTAGACGTAATTTTTGCAACAAAATTATAAATTATATATTATATACAGATTTTCCAAATTTCCCATCTGGAGGGAGTTTTCCGAGAAAACTAACTGCGGAATCGTGATCAGCGACCCATTGTCATTTTCGGCTCTTTATTCGTTAATTTTGGACTGTTTTTATAACAATGCTCCTCTGAGGGGTTGAAACCCCGTTTTGAGGGGGTAGAAAGGTCGACCCCCGCGGTCTTGATAGTCATGAATGATCTATGGGGTATTAGGAACAAATGCAAAAACTAATTTGAAATTCTAGATTACTATATTTTTTTTTTCTGGTTCGTTGCCTGGACTACAGATAGGCATGGTCCTCGTTAGTTTTTGTTAACTAATTGTAACAGCGTATGTAACGTGGAATGAGTATTTTCTCAAGTAGATAACAGTCAATATTTAATTGGATAATTACCTAACTTTCATATGCATCGGAAATAATACTTTATAAGAGGTAACTCGTGAATGTATTGATGTCACTAGATTAAGCAATGACCTTTTTTATGAAGAAATATTAGATGCCTAGCATAAGGTCAGTAAAATTTATAGAAGTTGAATAATGTCGTTTTGAACTTCAAATGAATCACAACAAATATGCATGAACAAAGTGTTGTAGACTTATGGAAACAAATGAATAGGCACCCCATTCTCATAAATCAATATTTATTTGTAATTTGAATATCTAAATGTCAAGTTAGAAAATTATAGTACTAGTCAAACCAGAATAATTAGTATCAGGAGCAATTACATATTCATTAACACAAATTACACAACAATTTCTCAAAAGAATAATTGTTGTAATCGAGGACTTGGAAGAAATTTAGACATCAGCGACGACTTCTCCGGCGGGGTATGTATGGGAGGCATAAATATTATTATTCAATTATACTATACCTATTTTAACAACATTCGAACATTGGAGCTTTAAGAAATCTTGGCTTCCGGATGGATTCCGCGTCACAATAGCAGGATTTGATGCCAACGTTTCGCATGAGGCTTGAACTAAAACTGGTTTTTATAGCGGTATTTATTGTAGGCTAACATTCTTCACTCTACACACTTCATTGCCTTTATTCTGGTGGTTAACTCCGTTCTAGCACCTAACCCTGCAGTTGTTTGATCATGTGCGTAGTGGAATTGTCGAGGATGGATTTCCAAATATTGGGAAGGTCATATCCTGAGTCACGGTTTAAATTATTTGGATGTTTTAGGATTTCTATCGCTTCAAGGATTTTTCGCTGATGGAAGCTTGGGGCTCGGGCTAAGATTTTGGTATTTTCAAAAAGGATTTGATCATTAGTGTCAAACTTATGTTTCGCGAGTGCAGATCTGCTGGTGTCGCGAAGCCGTGTACAGCGCTCATGTTCTTTCACACGAGTAGCTACTGTACGACATGTATCACCAATGTAGACTTTACCGCAAGAACAGGGAATGCTGTAAACACCTTCTAGGTGAAGAGGAGGAAGGGGACCTTGGATAGGTTTGTAAAACTGAGATAATTTTGGAAGTGTCGAAAACCGAGTGAAAATATTATGTTTATTAAGGATTTTGGAAATTTGATCTGTTATGTTTTCAATATATAGAAGATAGGTAGTGGATAAGGCAGGCGGGGGAGGGTTGCCGATCAAGTTCATTTGAAATTTTAGGCGAAGAGTATTTCTTTATGGTTGTGAATCTTATAATGGGAGAAATTATTTGATAATAAGACAGATGAAAGATGTTTCAATTTTGATTTTAAGGATTGAGGTTGAGATAAGTTGACAGCTCTGTGGACCAAGGAGTTTATGACAGATTGATTTTGGGCAGGGTGGTTGTGAGAAAGGCCATTGAGGTATATATCGGTGTGAGTGGGTTTTCGATACACAGAATGTCCTAAAAGTACCGTCGACCTAAATAATATATCTAGGAACGGGAGTGATTCAACTTTCATAGTCAAAAGGATACTGGGATGAAATGAATTCAAATAATTGAAGAAGGGAACAAGATTTTCGTCAAATAAAAAAAATCTCGTCGACATATCTAAACCAACATTTCGGCTTGAGAACAGATGAGTCAATAGCATCTTGCTCAAAAGTTTCCATGAAGATATTAGCTATGACCGGAGAAAGTGAGGAACCTCAATGGCCTTTCCCACCACCACACTGCCCAAAAGCAATCTGTCATAAGCTCCTTGGTCCACAGCGCTGTCAACTTATCTCAACCCCAATCCTTAAAATCAGAATTAATACTTTATTTTTATACCACTTTTAATGATATGGAAACGTATACTATAGTTTCAACACAGAATAGCACTCAATGATACATATAGAATTTTCAATATCATCGTGTAAAGAACCTCACTATTGAATTGGACAGAATAAAACGAATATCTATCTATAATGGTTTTTGAGTATATCAAATAACAAAATTAATTAACCGCAAACAACAATTAACTCATTCTAATCTTTACTCGCACATAAAACACAGAAGTATCAACAAAATTCATTTCTCTGACGTATTTTGGTTCTAAGCGTAAACATTGCTAACATTTTATCATGCCATAATCTTAAAATCAGATTCAAACCACAAATTAAACTCTGCCATCTTATATGTAATGATAAAGACAAAACCAATAAATCTTGTAAACCTGGAGTTTATAAGCTAATTTAATTGAACTGTGATAACTTTTATGTAGGTAGAGCTTGTAGTAATTTCAAATTTACATACCAAGAATATTTTCGTTCTTTCAGACTTAACAAAACAGATTCAACTTTCGCGAACCATTTTTTACAAACAGGTCATACGTTTCCTAATTTAGATAGTCTAAGGCATCAAATCAAAGGCTTCAAATTAAAAACATTAGAATCAATATAGATTTATAAAGGTGTGAAATACTCATATATCAATATCCTAAATGATCAGTTTACACCAATACCAAAGTGATATTCTCCTTTATCTTTCAAAGCACTCTTAGAATATTAAATAATAATTATCCTAATGCACAAATTGTTTCTTAATTCACATTGTACTTTCCCGGGATCTACCTCTATCGGAATTTTCGATGATTCCTTACTCTCAATTGTAATCTCATCAATAGGTTTTTGTATCTGTTTGATATTGGCCCCTCGGTGTTGCAACTATAGTAACGTTTTCATTTCATTATTAAAAGTGGTATAAAAACACACACAAATCTCACAAGAGATAGAGATGAATTAAGATATTTAACAATATTATATAGTGTGTCCCAGTTTGGTGTGTTGGGATCTCGGTGAATATAAGAGTTAGAAGGCAGGTTAAACAGAGAAACTTTTGCGGAATCAGATGTGTTACTAAGGTTCCGCTTAAAGAATTGTTACTTTCATCTAATTTTGAAAAAGATAAAAAAATACCATTTCTTCACTTTCACATTCTGCAGTTGGCACTTTTGTGTTACACGTCATTCTGTCCTTTTCAGAATGGCATTAACACTTTTTGAATGCGAACGTTATAGTATTCTTAGGCCCATCATCAACTTTTGTTATTCATATACGGGCCTTCGTTTTTTCTCATCGATTTTGATAGAAGTAAATATTTTGTTCAAAAATATATGCGCCACACTCATTTATTTTACAACGTTATGAACATATTATAAATCATAATCAAGTTCGTATTTTCTAAACACAAAGTCCGTGCCTGCCACCATAACATCTGTACATCGTTACAATTAAAAATGAAATTGCACAATGTTTCGCTCCATATTAATGATATCACAATAAACAACAAGTACCAAGTTCAACAATTATCACGATTACGATGCACATAGTTACAATAAAACCGAAATTTTATCAGATGTACTGTTAATGCACAGCATACTTGAATGAAAATGTTTCTGTCAAAACCATCCCTAGATAACACCGTTTGAATTGGTAACTCAATTGAAGTTTGAGTTTTAATTGTGGAGATACCTGGAAAAATTCAATTTACCACTCTGGGCTCCATAAAATATCAGCATTTTTTGTTAGAATTGGAGCCATAAATCGAAATAGGTTAAGAAGGGCAATAACGGGAAGTTTTGACGAGAGGATGAGAAAATGAGGGTCTAAATATTGAGCAGTCTGACTGTTAGGTTTTTGCTCAATTTTTTCTTAATTGTAATAAGGCTTATATGTTGTGTTTGTACTTTAGAAGTTAAATAGTTTTATTACTAGATCGATTATGAACTATATTCGAAGCCGAGAATAAATTTATTATTAAAAACTAAAAATTTTTCTAGGATTTTTTACAAGTTGGGTCGGATTCAGTGTTCAACCTGAGTCAATTAGTTGTGAAGCAGTCAAAAAGTACCTACCTACGTTTTGGAGTAGTCCTCGCTATATAGAGCTATTATACATTTTAAGTATCTGATGTTAAATGTTAACTAAACTCTTAAACGCCTTTACTGCATTTCAAATTTATAAATTCATGTAGTTCAGATGATTTATAATAATGTAGAGCATAGATCTGTGGATGATATTGTCAATTGACATCATTATTGACACTCAAAAGAGCTAATCCTCAAAGCTTTGAATATAATATTACACTTTGTACGGAAGACAACATCTGGCTATCCTTAACTATCTGATTCATAGGTACGATGAAAAGGAAACATTCTGGATTAAAAAATATAATATACGTAATAATTATACCGTTCATATCTATTAAAGTGTGCAATTGTTATCAATTGAATTACTGAAACTAGAAAGTTATAGATAATGTAAACTCAACAGATTAAACCCAGAGAGATAAAAATTTACAACGAACAAAAATAAAAGATAATACCTATGCCTGTATTTGGAACACCCTCGCTATACATTCTATTGCTCTGCGAGCTAATCTATGCCAAAGCGCAACATGTTGAGATGGTAACAGTTAGAGCAATTATTTTCGCTGAATGCACCCATCCTTATTTTCAGTTGCTATTGATTCGTCCTCAACATTGATGAGAGATGGCACGTCAGCGCAAGATTGACATAGAATTATAAGACATTTCCTATCTGCTGCCAATTGAAATTAGACGATAGTTCTATGTGTATGACATATGACTACATTCACAATATTCACATTGACATATTTATTACCCTACTAATATGAATATAAACATGAAAAGTGGAAACTAAACTGAACTCTTCATTAAATTTCGCTCTCATTCTTCTAGTTCAATATAATTGTTAATTAACAGTTGATATATGATCTAATTCACATTACACCATGCCGCTTTATGATTTAGATAAATCAATAGTGGTTTTGGACATAGGTTCAGTATTCACAAAGTAAGTACAAGTCCTAATATAAAAGTGCAAATGGAACTTTATTCTGTTCAAGGTTTGGATTCACTGGAGAATTTGCTCCCAGAGCTATTCTACGTTCTGAAGTGAGATGCCGGCGCACAAAAAAAGTCAGGAAAATATCAGATTATGAAGGTTCACAGGATTTATATCATTTTCTAGTCGATTTTATCCATAACATTTATTTTAAATATGCGTTAGTAAGTCCTAAAGACAAATCTATAGTTATAGTGGAATCTTTGTTGTGTCCAACTCTATTCAGAGAAACTTTAGCTAAGGTAATGATTACACTGCATTAATTGAATACTGTATGATTCATGTTGTGGCCACTTAGTTTTGTATGGAAATTAATCTCAGAAGCTTTTGAATCACATTTGCACACTATTAATCTTATTTCTAACCATACTTGAAATTAGATGGTCGAGCTAAGTATTTATTTTCCATGAAATGTTTTATTATTGGTTCATAAGCTCCACGGTTCATAGTCTGGGGGCACACTGATTTGAATTAGTCATGAACATGAATATTTACTAACACCGACTGACACTAAGTAAAAACTGCTTCCCACATCTGAGACCAAACAAATCTAACAGTGTCAGCTATGAGATATATTTTCCATAATTCTAAAATTTACCCCGTCTGCTGCCTATGGTACCTGTACTAAATATTTGTATAGAGAAAATCAAGTCATGTATTTCTGATCCATTTTATCGTTGATAATGGATTGATGTGGGTATGAAACCATTAATATCATTGTTATCTTAATGACTACTATTTAACTAAAATATGATACATACTATTTATGGAATCACATTAAATTTTTTTGTCTTGCATTGCAGGTTTTATTTGTCCAATATGAGTTATCTTCAATATTTTTCGTACCTTCACACTTAGCATGCTTGGCACCATTGGCCATTGATTCAGCTTTGGTGCTAGATGTTGGTTATGCAGAAGCTGTTGTAATACCTATCTGTCATGGCCTACCTATTATCCATGCTTGGCAAGCACTGCCATTAGGTGGTTACAACATTCATAGGTACTTATACACTTTCCTATTTTTTGATCTTCTACAAAATTGAAATTTTTTCATTAGTTACTGTTAAAACATGAAATTTGTGACACCATGGCCATAAAATTTGAAATTCTTTCAGTAAAATCTTTAGATACACAATACGAAGAATTAATTTTTTAACTATGAAAATGCCACAAAAGGAATAATTAAAATTCCAAATTAGCCTTACAAGAAGTTTTATCAAAGGGTACTTGATACAAGAAGTTGTATCAAAGGGTACTTGATACAAGTAAGATATTCAACATGTTTGGAATCCCAATCAGGGCCGTATTTAGAATTCGGAGGCCCTGGGGCCAAAATTTGGTGGAGGCCCCTAAAATTTTTTCGTATGTAGTGGAGTATACTCAAGTAAAATAATATGATTACGTACAGCATATGAAAAAGTTTATTCTTGTTTTATATTTGCACACTGACAATCGTTTATTAATTCTAATAAAATAAAAACTTTGCGCGATTTCTTATTAGCAAAAGTGTTCATAATCCATCAAAATTCATATCGCGGAGAATGTCGCTTTCCAAACTGAGAAGCATGAGATTCGACAAGCGTTCTTGAGTCATCGACGTTCGCAATCTGTTCTTTATAATCTTTAGTTTTGAAAATGATCTTTCCCCACTGCAATTAGTTACCATCATCGATACATAAATACGAAGTGCCACTTCTGCGTTATAAAAAGTAGATTGCACATTATTTTGCAAAATTATCCGGTAGAGAAAAATTTCATTCTATTCAGCCTTTTTATCTATATATATATAGAAACGTCCCTTCAGATCTAACCTCAAAATTACAATAAGTAAACAAATGGGAATTTTGAATGTTTTCAAAGTAAAGCTATGCAGAAACATTACGATTACGATTACCGGCGATGGTAAGAAATTATCTACTGTTTATCATTAAATCTCAATATCTGTTCCTTTAAATTGATAATCTTCGACAAATGTCTTCCTTTGTGTCGATAAAGACTGAGGATTTTCGTTCACGTATAATACTCTTAACGAATTTGAGATCAATTAAAAAACATACCAATAATTTTTCTATTTTATCCGAATGGGGGGGGGGGGCCCTGGGGCCATGGCCCCGTCCTAAATGCGGCCCTGATCCCAATTTCACATTCTGGCTCAATGAGTTCGTGTTGGGTTTCTGAGTCAAGAAAAAACATTCTTACTATTAAACCTGCCAGTGTCAGTTTACTTGTGATTTTAGAATTCTTAACAACTTTCTCATTTCTAGTTTCCTTGACAAATTTTCCATCACTTTTTATTGTGCATATGAAAATCTACATATTTAAATTTGAATTATTTTCAGCAATTTGAAAACATTACTTATCGATGGTAACAATGGCATACAGAATTTAACTGAAGATGTTATAGAAGATATAAAAGGTAACAAGATTTTCATTGATACATTATTATGTGCCTATTAAAATAATTAATAGAGTATAAAAGGGATTACCCTTGGCTGGAGATGAATTCATTAAATTGCATTTTCGATTATTTTCATCCCAAGCTACAAAAACCGTTTAGGCAACCTTTTTGCTTCATCAGTTGCTAAAGGAATTTAGGTGCTAAGAAACTTAAACAAATTTGTATCTGTTAATGTAACGCTCACAACTTATTTTGGTGTAATACACTCGAAAATTAGTTACGGCATTTTAGTTTGGGGTCACTCAGTAAATATGTCTCATGTTTTCAAGATTCAGCATAAAGCAATTAGGATTATAAAAAACCTGCCTTACAACAAGAAAAAGCATGCTTTAAGGACCTAAAAGTTATGTCTCTCCCTTGCTTTTACGTTCAACATTGTTTAATATATGTTAAAACACATATTAACAAATATTCAACTCGATGTTATAAGCACTATGTGTCAACATTAGAGCGAATTGTAATTTACACATTAATCATCACCGCATAAAACGTAGCAGAAATAGCGATAATTAAGCAGAAATAGCGATAATTACTGGGGTCCAACTTTTTTCAATAAACTGCCACTACTGATTAGAGAGCTCCCACTCCGACAATTTTTCAAGGGTCATTAAAAAATTTTCTTACTGAACATTGTTTTTATACTTCTAAGGAATTTTTAGATTTTCAGTTCTGATTTGATAGTAGTAAGTTTTTATTCTTCTTTGTTGTATCATAATTTGAATTTGTTTTTTTTTCTTTCTTTTATCTTAACGAATGTAAGCCAATTCTTGGTATTTAGCATGAATAAATTATTCTATTCTATTTTATACTATTAAGTTTCCGGCTTTGACAAATCCGGGGTTAACATAATCGATTGCGAGTCGTGTTCAATATGCTATGTGATTCAAACTAGAAGGAACATTATAATTCGGTAAAAAGAACATTTTCCCCACATGAAGAAAAATATGATGAAAAATCAGCGTTAGCTGAACATATTTTAATTACAGGTCAAACCATTTCTCAAGAAATTTTATCTCAAAGTCGTACCTATATCAAATTTTGTCACACAGTATAATACAATTTATGTACACCTTAATTAACATTACTTTTCTCATTCTTTTAATTGCAATCAGAGCTTGCATCCTTTGCGAATATTCAAGTCATTTATCTCTGTTTAGGTGTGAAACCTTTCAGAGCAAGATAAAGACAAACCCTAGGGGGAAAATACGGTCTAATATTCGAAACAATAATTTTCATTTAGTTGCCCTCGTTCTCACTTCAGTAATGTATATTTATATTTTAAAGCGAGATCTGGGCTAATTAAGAACTTCCTTTACAAACGTAATGACAAATACCTAGATAATTTAGAAGGGAAGGCCAAAAATGTATCCCAGCTGAGGGTAACCTCTTATATACCCTATTAATTCCAAATAGTATTTGGGAAATTCTAAATTAAAGGAGACGGTCAAGGGGAGGGGGTGTCTGCGGAACTTGCCGGGACAATTTTTTTCCGTGTCTACATCGCAACCGGCATTTAGAGATTAAAATATCCCTTAAAAAGTTTTTTATGAATTTTTTCAATTTTTTGAGTTGTTTTTCAACGAAAATGCCAAAAAACTGTTTTTGACCCCAGAAATCCACATTTTAATAGTAAATAAACCTCCAAGTAGTCTTTTCCGATCGAAAATTGGCCCACTGAATCCGAAAATGGTGTCAGTTTCCTTCCATAATCCTTACATAACTCATCATTTTCTATCCATTGGCTGATTTTCGGCAAAATTCTTTTTTTTACGGCATCATATCGGTGAGCAGACAATTTTTTTTTGCGAAATCTGCGTGTTTTTACCTCAGCTTTACGGTAAAATAAGGATTCTTTTGACTAAATGAATTTTAGAGGTCGAAAAAACTAAAAAACGACAAAAAACCGATATTACTATACGAAAATCTGTCGTCAGGTCGCTGACAAGTCTTTTTTGGGACATATGACCTCGGAATCGGATTCAGCGGGAAATTTTACGAAAAGAAAACAGTTCCCGAACGTCATCCAACAGTTTTTACGCCGTAAAAAAAGATATTTTGCCGAAAATCAACCAATGGATAGAAAATGATACGTTATGTAAGGAAACGTGACACCATTTTCGGATTCAGCGGCCAATTTCCGATCGGAAACGACTTCTTGTTCATTTCTGGGGTCAAAAACAGTTTTTTGACATTTTCGTTGAAAAACAACCCTAAAAATTGAAAAACTCATAAAAAACTTTTTAAAGGGTATTTTAATCTCTACATGCCGGTAAACGAGCTCAAGTGCGATGTAGAAACGGAAAAAATCGCCCCGGCAAGTTCCGCAGACCCCCCCCCCTGGCCGTCTTTCTTAATTTAGAATTGCCCATTTATAAACAGGCACATTTTGTTCTGTAGGCTTGAAAGGTCGTCAGTACTTTAACAGTACCATTTTTAGTGGATAAGGGTGATTGTTTCTTATTTATAATGTAATCAATTGTATTGTTCAAAAAGTTGTTCTAATTGAATTTCAATTTTACAACTATTTGTGTAAAATTAATTATTTCATTCTAGTTCGTTGTTGTTTTGTAACAAAACTGGACAGGGCCAAACAATTAGCATTGGGAAATAATGAAGTAATGCCTTGTCCTCCAGTGAAATATCCAATAGGTGGATCACATTCAATAAACATATCTGGATATGTGAGAGAAAAAGCATTCGATTTTCTATTTGCCGAAGACAATGATCATTTATGTCTATCAACTATGATATTAGACGCTCTGATGAGTGTAAATATTGATTTAAGGCAGCAGTTAGCTGAAAATATTTTGATTGTTGGAGGCACTTCTATGGCAATTGGATTCAAAAGTAGATTTAAAGAAGAATTAGAAAAACAACTCAAATCTAATCGGTACGAGAAACTGAAGATCAGAACATTCAAATTCCATTCTAGCCCATCCAAAGAAAACTACACAGCTTGGTTGGGAGGTTAGTTATCAAAATTATGTCCAATGAAACTTGTGTTATTTAATGTTGCCCATATAGCTCAAGCAATAGACGACGGCCTAATGTTAAATTTGCAGAAATTAATACCTGGGAAAAAAAATATGAGCGTATAGGAAATTAAATTTAAAAAGGTGAGTTTCTGTTTCATGCAACTCGATCCGAAATGGCGAACATAACCTAAAAAATTGACAAAGTTGCACTCCGCCGCACGCTCCGGTAGCCGCGTATGCTTCACTTCGTTACTCAATTTCTAATACTATAAATCAATAAAACGTATCCTAGTACTTTTTATTGAAAATGTAGGTATTTAACTTTAACATCCATAACGTACACTTCTGTAAAATGTTTATTGCGTCTTACAGATTTTTTTGAAATAAAAAAATTATCTCTGGTCCAGAAAGTCGTAGATGAAATAAAACGTATCCTAGTACTTTTTATTGAAAATGTAGGTATTTAACGTATCCTAGTACTTATTATTGAAAATGTAGGTATTTAACATCCATAACGTACACTTCTGTAAAATGTTTATTGCGTCTTACAGATTTTTTGAAATTAAAAAATTATCTCTGGTTCAGAAAGTCGTAGATGAAATATTTTTTTTGGTAATTCGTGAAAAAATGTCAGAAATCGAGTTCCGTAAAAAAAAACTTATCTGAAAAAAACATGTTCAAAAAAGGTGCGATTTTTTCAAAGTCGTTTTTTACCCTTAAAATTAAAAAAATCGCTATATTTCTTCAATAACATTATAGCACAACTCTTCAAGAAGAAAATAAGCCTGGAATCGTTACTCTAGCACCATCGGCTGAGAAGATCTAGCCAATTTATGAAAGCGCCTTTTTTTCGAAAAATCGATATATTTCGAAAAATTAATATTTTAAATAATAAAAAAACTGCTTTCCAAGCTTGCCATGTGCTATACGTACAGCAAATAACAAGTATGGAAACGTAATAGTTAACGACTTCTCGGTACCCAGATTTTTAACGATTTTTTCAATATAACTCGAAAAGCTTGAAAGATATCGTTAATTATCATAGGAGCAAATCAATAGATCTATTTGATACCTACAACTTTCTCATTTAATTTTTTTTCGATCTGAGCTATAGTTTTTTATTTATTTAAGAAAAACCGCTTTTTGCAACTTGCTAATTTTTTAGGCTATGTTAGCCATTCCGGATAGAGTTGCATGAAACAGAAACTCGTCTTCAAATTTGATTTTCTATACGCTCATATTTTTTTTTCCAGGTATTAATTTCTGCACGCACTTCTGTCTATTGCTTCGACTAATAGTTAATCTGCTGTAAGTTCCGAGGTGCGTCATCAACAATTTGATGATGAAGCTGCTCTCTTACCAACATATGCTCAGTTGCCTGCGCGTCACTGAAAGGGAGTACATATTACCCAATAGGGAAGAAAATTTAATCCAGTTGGAAAACATTTATTTACTCGAATGCAATTTACTTTACATATTTTTACCATTAGGTTGACATATTATGAAATTACAATACTTTTAACATTAATTAACGTCTTCAAAAGCGTTGATGTGTGCTTCTAACCGCTTATAACTTCCGAAGCATCCATCACTTAGAGCAACACTCCTGGAACTTCTATAGTACAAACAAGTTAGTGGCTATACAGGGTGTATCTAAATAACACCGAAAAAATTAAAGGGGTGATTCTGTGATGAAAATTAATGTGAGTGTTTGGTATAAAATTTTTTGAAAAAACCCTCCCCGGAAAAGTTACACCCCTTCGAAAATTTAAAAAAAAATGGTTTTTCTTTTTCATTTTCCCTGTATATCAAGCTAAAGACACGAAACTTGGTAAACATTATCTGTCAATAAGAATACACTTTTTGAAATTTTTTCAACCCTGAAGTATGCTTAGAAAGGGTTGATTATTTCAACCCCTAAGATATTTTTTCTTACAACTTTTTTTTAGATGAAAATTTTTTCTTTAAAAAAGTATGACTGAAAAGCCCAATTCATTGACTAACTTTTTTAACTCTACAAGTTTTTTCTAAAACTTGAGCATTTATGAGAAAAAAATAAATAAGCCCATGTAAAATTGCATTTTATTAAACAACAGCCAACCAAATTATGATTATGATTATGAGACTTCTACAACTAAAAACAAAAGTGAACAAACAATGAACAAAAACCTGTCGAATATCGACAATACAATTATAATAAATGTTGAAAATGACCGCCTTCAGCGTCAATACAAGCATCTAGCCTTTTCCTCATAGAATTGCGTATACGATGAAATATTCCTGGAGAATTTCTTATAGTTTCACACCCTGCCACAATGCGGTTTCGCAGATCATCGATATTTTCAACTGGGTTTGTGTATATCAAAGATTTCAGATATCCCCATATGCAAAAATCCAAAGGATTAAGGTCAGGGGAGCGGGCTGGCCAGTTTACAGGTCCTCCTCGACCTATCCATTGATTGGCATACACCTCATCCAGGTGAGTTCTTGCAAGTATACTAAAATGAGCTGGTGCACCATCGTGCATAAACCATGAATGTTGCCTAATTTGAATGGGAACCTCTTCAAGAAGAACAGGTAATTCTTCAAGGAGATGACAATATGCTTCACCATTTAATCGTAGCGGAAGAAAATGGGGACCAATTAAATGATTATCAATAATTCCGAGCCACACGTTTAATGAAAATTTATACTGATGATTTCCTTCAAAAAAGCCATGAGGATTTTCGTCAGCCCAAAGGTGATTGTTGTGAAAATTTCTAATACAGTCTCTTGAGAAATTCGCCTCGTCAGTAAATAAAATATTATCTAAGAACTGTGGTGCTTGGCCAATCATATTAATAAGCCACTGACAAAAAATCACACGGGGTAAAAAATCTCGAATCATTAACGCCTGCACCCGTTGAAGATGATAGGGATACAACATTTGTTCTTTTAAAATTCTAAAAACAACGGAATGGCTTACATGTAGGACACGAGCTATTTTCCTGGTACTAGTTTCTGGGAATTCTTCAATTGAATTAAGTACGGCTTCTTCTACAGCTGCAGTTCTAACTTCTCTAGTACGACCAGAATCATAACTTCTTTTTTCAAAATTACCACGTTCCCGCAAGCGTCGGTGAATAGTTGTGAACGTAGTATGATGGGATAGTCTACGCTGTGGGTACTGTTCAGCATAAAGTCTTTGCGCTTCCAATGAATTACCGTTAGCACGACCGTATGTAAAATGCATATCTGCCATTTCCAAATTCGAATATGCATTCATATTTTCAATCAACTAATATTTCCTACAATACACAATCATAAAACTTGTGAAACAATAAGATGGGTGACAGAAAATGACACTACACAATCCTAGTGTCAGTATTAATGTTTTTATGCAAAGCACAGGCCACTAGACTTGACGCAAAATACACTCGCGTTAGCTCATCTTTTTGAAAATGCATTGCATTAGATTTTTTTTCTCGTAAATGCTCAAGTTTTAGAAAAAACTTGTAGAGTTAAAAAAGTTAGTCAATGAATTGGGCTTTTCAGTCATACTTTTTTAAAGAAAAAAATTTTCATCTAAAAAAAAGTTGTAAGAAAAAATATCTTAGGGTTTGAAATAATCAACCCCTTCTAAGCATACTTCAGGGTTGAAAAAATTTCAAAAAGTGTACTCTCATTGACAGATAATGTTTACCAAGTTTCGTGTCTTTAGCTTGATATACAGGGAAAATGAAAAAGAAAAACCATTTTTTTTTTAAATTTTCGAAGGGGTGTAACTTTTCCGTGGAGGGTTTTTTCAAAAAAATGTATACCAAACACTCACATTAATTTTCATCACAGAATCACCCCTTTAATTTTTTCGGTGTTATTTAGATACACCCTGTATAGTGTGATAGAATTAGCAATAAATGTCGGTAATTTTTGCATAATTCTGAGTTCGGAGAAAAAAATTGCCTTGAGTAGATAATTATGATACAAATTGAAGGAACTAGAATCGAACACATTTTGATAGTCGCAAATGGTCCAAAAAAAAAAGGTAAAAATGGCCAAATTAGTTTTTCGCGTCGGATTGAGTTAAAAAGAAATAAGCTTTTGCGCAGTAAAAAGACGGAAAAAATGAGGTGCGTATGAACCCGATTGGTCCAGTGGTGACCCCGCAAATTGCAAAAAACCATCGATTTTGTTCGAAATTTCAAAAATTCATAACTCTTCTTCTTTTACACATTGAGAGCTGAAATTTTAATAGGTTGTAGCTTTTGTGTCAGCAAGATCGAATGTACACTTTTTGCAAACCGCAGCTTAATGCAAAAAAAGTTCTTTAGTAAAATACCCCTAAAAAAGTTGTGGTGCAGTAACGCGCTATTTTTTCACAGGACCATCTTCTTCAATAGCTCATGAACAACTTACAAAATTTCCAACCTCTTATCCTTGTAAAAGTTGCTAAAAGAATTATTTTAAATGATGGTATTTCGTGCGCTTGGCTGTGAGGCCCGCGTGGAAGGTAGAGCCGCCGCGCTAGGCTCGTAAAAACAATATCTCGGGAACCCTTGCTCGAAAATCGATGTTTTTTTCTAATCCGTACTACCATTCAATAATATTAAGATTGCGCGTATTTTCAAACTTCTAGTAATGGCGGCTCTCCCTTCCACGCGCGCCGCACTGCGAAGCGCACGAAATACCATTATTTAAAATAATTGTTTTAGCAACTTTTATGGAAGATAAGAGGTTGGAAATTTGGTGAGTTGTTCATTAAGTATTGATGAAGATGATACCGTAAAAAAATAGCGCGTTGCCGCACCACAACTTTTTTATGGTCATTTTACAAAAGTACTTTTTTTGCATTAGGCTGCGGTTTGCAAAAAGTGTACATCAGATCTTGCTAAAATTTTGTGTGGTACTTTGTGGGCACAAAAGCTGCAACCTATTAATTGCAGCTCTTAATGTTTAAAAGAACAAGAGTTATGAATTTTTGAAATTTCGAGCAAAATAGATGTTTTTTTTGCAATTTGCGGGGTCACCGCTGGACCAATCGGGTTCATCCACAGCTCATTTTTCCGTCTTCTTACGGCGCATAAGCTTATTGAAAGGTTTTTTCTTTTTAACTGAATCCGGCGATGTCTGACGCGAAAAACCGGTTTTGGCCCTTTTTACCATTTTTTTTAACCATTTGCAACGATCAAAAAGTGTTCGATTTTAGTTCCTTCAATTTGTATCATAATTATCTACTTGAAGCAATTTTTTTCTCCGAACTCAGAATTAAAAACTCCAAAAAGCTAATTCTATCACACTAATAGATTGGATGTGGTCTTCTCATCTCACCCCATTCGATTTTAATGGGGAAAAAGGTTCAAAGAAATTCGGTAGCCATTGTTTGGATTCTTCTGTTGAACTGTCATTTGAATTTATAATCAGTGAGGAAGATTCTTGAAAGTCAAACTTGATTACCCATTCATACCACCTCCATATCTCTTTCAACATGATGAACCCAGTTATTCCAAAACTGAGGTGTAAGAGTTCTTAAAGCCTCCTACATATCTAAACAACAATTAATAGATTTTCCATCTGTTAAAATACTAATGAAATTTCCCACACCATTTCTATTGTTTATGACATATAGTGATATGAATGTAATCTCAACATTTTTTGCCCCCATTCGTCACCTAATTCATTGATTACATTGATCACTCTTTATTGATTTATTTCTGGAAAACATTTAGGTATAGATAAATAGCATAAAAAAAGATCCTACTTGTTCACATTTGATGTTATTTATGCTGTTACTTTTTTTTATGTATATACCATGACTACACGAGATGGAAACCTATAATGTTCGAAAAACATCGTGTGAGCCAGCAGTGGAATGTAGGGAGGGGAGATAGGCATTCGTATTTTTCTTGAAGGTTATAGACATAGGGAAAGATCTCGGTAGATAAAGAGTTCCACAACTTCGCTGTTCGATAAAAAAATTAAATCTGGTAGGACGAAGTTCGGCAGGTCTCGAAATTTACAGTGAAGTGGTGACTAGTTTGAGCTCGTCTAGTCCGCCTATCTAGAATATCCCCTGGTGGAACAACAGACTAGATTTCTGATGAACACCGACCATGGAAATATCTATAAAAAAAAGGGAGAGATCTCCCACCTTTCTACGATGTTCTAGAGAGGTCAATGAACTCGTAAGTGTGACAGCATCATTCAAACGATAGCTCTCTTCTGGATAGAATCCAAAAGCTTCAGCGTATGTTTGGGAGCCAAACACCAAACATGAGAACGGTACTCCAGGACAGGTCGAATCTGTGCTTTGTAGATTATGAGAAACTGCTGGCATGTAAAGTAGCTCTTGGCACGGAATGGAAAACACAGTTTTTGTGAAGCGGTTTTACCAATGGACCTCACATGATCGTCCCATGTGAGGGTGCTGTTGGTGGTGATCCTGCGAATGGATATGGAAGACTCCACAGGAATAGTTGTACCTGACATCATCACATTAGGGATTGTGAGATCCGCCTTCCTGGAGAAGACGCAAGCTTGAGTTTTGGTTTCATTAAACTCTACTAGATCATCATATCTCCATTTTGAAATCTTTGCCAGATCTCCATTAATTGCGTCAACCTGTCTCTGTCTCGCTCCTCTGACTTCAATGGATGGTATAGGGGCTCTAGATGAGAAAACGGTATAAAGTGTACCATCATCTGCAAAGCTGTGAACGGAAAACAATGTTGGTGCTATGACAGATCCCTGTGGATATCCATTGTATCGGAGGATATTCCGTCAACCACCACATGGAATGATCTATCGGAGAGAAAACTATAGTAAGCGACAAAGTTGAGGCTGCAAACCATATGACGGAAGTTTCCCAAGAAGGCTCTGGTGTCAAACTCGGTCAAATGTTTTTGAGATATCCAATGGTTCATCTAGAGATTCCCCATGTTTTACAATAGATTTCTGCCATACATGCGTTACGTAGACAAGCAGGTCTCGTGTTGATCTCTGCTGACGAGAGCCATATTGCCGGTCATTCACAATTTTGTAGCTCTCAAGGCTTTCTCCATCACTTTACAAATCATAGATAATAGTTCAATGGGTCTATAATTATTAGAAAGGGTCTTCTTTGTTTTTTTTTGGAATTGGTTGCACTCTAGCTGTCTTCCAGCTGGAAGGAAACATACAAAAATTGTATGAAATGGTAAACAACTTGCAGAGAACTGGTGTTAATTCAGGCGCAATGTGCTTGAGAACGACAGGTGGAATTTCGCCTGGCCCCATACACTTTTTGGTATTAAGATCAAGCAGAATGCGGCTAATTGTGCATTGTTTTAAAACAATTTCAGGCATATGGCTATCGATGGCAGCAATATTAGGAGGATCTTTCCCTTGTGGATCCAAAGTTGAATTTGCTACAAACATTCCAGCAAAAAGAGTGGCTTTGCCTTGTGTAGTAGCCAGTGTGCCATCATCTTTGTTTCCTTCCAATTGCTTTGGCGAAAGTCCAAGACGAAAGTGAACCTTTCGGGCATTCGATAAACTTTGATCTTGTTTTGGCATTATATGTCTCTTTCGAAACGTTTATTGTTCTGGTCTCCAGATGGTATGGTTTGACAGATTTTATTGAACCATCGTTCACGAGATGATAGTGGTTGTAAATTTCCATTGCATATTGCGTTGTTTCGACCATTCTTGTATTTCTCCCTTTCTCAATAACATATTTGGTGACTTTTGCACTAATCTGCTATGGTATGAACCATTATCCATCATGATACAAGACATGGCGTACATTTGGAACCAATTGATCTTGAAAGGTCTCTTGGATCATTGCTTCACGATAATCTGGATTGCAAGGTTTTGAATGAAATATAAGTTGCATTCCAGGGATAAAACTTGCAGGCTGGCGCAACCCAATGTACCGGTCATAATATTATTTCGCTACCAACAGAAAATTAAAATACTTTTATTAAGACAACCTCTTTCTATCGACTGTTGTGCTCTTAACATTGCGATTATCCAAGTACTGATACGAGCGGCCAATAGTCCAATTTTTGGAATATCCACGTTTCATCTAAGTACGGGCTCGAACATATTTTCTCCCAAAACTTGTTTATATTCTCTCAAGAAACGATTTGTAGATATATTTAATAATTCCATGGGACCTCTACGAGGATAGTCTTCTCACCACTGAAAACCAGTGTTACACAAACTTTATCATAACGACTCATCACAGCCCTTAAATAGATTGGATTCACGTGATTCTACTTTTAAAGAGCAGCTTTATGTGTTATCCATGAAGCAAATTAAACATTAACCAAACATTAACAATGATTGGGATATGCAGGTAATTACAATGTTCGTACATGTTGTAAATGTTGGTCCTTATTGCTGCCTCTTCAAAATTATCAATTTTTGTTACAAGTGTTCTTACGGGAAGGCTTATTTTATGGAGAATTTATTTTTCCAGCTTTACTTTGTCGAAACAGTACTGATATTAATGTTTAAATCTCCTGCAACACGATAAAAATTATAACAAAACGTTTGTACTTCTCCAATGGCTTACAGTGGAATGCAAGGTCCTCTCTTTCTTGTTCATAAAAAGTAATTAGAGAAGCAACAAGTTGCTTAGCCAGACTTCCAAGTGCTTTTGCCATCATGTATACTAATAATTTAACTTATCCTCTAATAAACAAACAACAAAATGTTAATTAAAATAACACATCTAACCTACATATGCAAAATAATGTAAACAATTCCAATAGGAGAACATAGCATTTCATTAACATCTGTCGATGCTAGGCGACGTAAGCGCTGGGAGCTTCTAATCAGTTATTTAGAAGGCCTCAGGTCTGCAATCGTGCGCGACGTTATCAAATTGTTGATGACACACCTCGAAACTTGCAGTAGATTATACATAACCTTTGTTGATACCTCAGAGTGAATATACTGATGGATATTTCCTTCTAGGAGCCATTTATGGAGCAACGGAATTACTCAATTCGAAATCTTTAACAAGAGAAAATTATTTGAAAAACAATACAATACCCGACTGGGCTAATTTAAAATATAATGCAAGGCAAATATAGCAAAAGATACAATATTTACATTAATTTTATATTAAAAATCACTATTTCAAAAGTTTTTGTTTTGTGCAATGATTATCAGACGTGACCTCAACTTTTTATTTTTATGGTATACTTTTTATTATTCTACATTTATATTTGAGTTCTTCATTCAATTGACGTTTCAATCACGTTGCTCTCAAATATCATATTTTTCCATGGAAATGGGAAAGCAGGTAGGTTTATATAAAATTGATTCCCGCCAGATGATTCAAGAAATGGACAGTTAAATATTTTGTATAAGTTATTAAAAGTACACCAAATCTTTATATGTGCATTTGAAGAATATAAATAACTAGCATTCAATTGTGCTAGCTCAATAAAATGTATTACATTATCTCAGGTTTTAAAATTCTCGTAAGTATGTCACACACAATGGTAGATTTTATTTTAAGATTTACTCTTTTATTCTGAAGTTTGGCTGTTCTCGACTAATTTTTCCTTAAATTTGAATCTTCCAGAATTGTATTTCTTAGATGAAGATTGCTTATCCGGGCCATGCCGCGACGATATGACAACAGCTTGCCCACAGCTAATAGTCCAGGCAACGAACCGGAAAAAAAAATAGTAAGTAGAATTAAAATTTTTTTTTGGATTTTGTTCCTAATACCCCGTAGATCATTCATGACTATCAAGACCGCGGGAGTCGACCTTTCTACCCCCCCCCCCCCCCAAAACAGGGTTTCAACCCCTGAGGGGCATTCTTATAAAAAAAATCCAAAAGTTTAGAAAATTTATGAATTAAGAGCCGAAAATTACCCCTAGTATGTTTTATGATGATCATAATAGAATTTTAGAAAATGAATTTGATAATGAATCTGATGATTAAAATAACTATGAACTGAAAATTTTATATTTTCAAAATTATGTAAATGAATAAAAAAAATTATGATAATAATAATAAAAATATATGTATAATGATGCAAACAAATATGTAGAATAATGAAGTTTGGAAAAGTAGATCTTTAATAAAAAATAGTAAATAATAATACATACCTGAAAACTTTTTTCATTCTATTCTCCGAAACTGCAAAGAAAATTACAATTTTCAGGATTTTTCACTCTGGAGAAGGTTTTCCGAGAAAACCAACAGCGAAATCGTGATCAGCGACCCAAAAAACCTGCTAGGGGTCATCATTTTTGTAACAAAATTATATTTTAATATTCTCAAACCCCAGGAAAATACCAAATTTCCCATCTGGAGGGAGTTTTCCGAAAAAAATAACAGCGGAATCGTGATCAGCGACCCAAAAAAACTACCAGAGGTAATTTTTGCATAAACATTATACTTTATTATTCATAACCGTCTCAGGAAAATCTCGGTTTTCCCGAATTTTCCATCTGGATAGAGTTTTTTGGGAAAAATAACAGCGGAATCGTGATCAGCGACTCAAAAAGCCTACTAGAGGTTATTTTTGCTACAACATTATGTTTTATTATTCACAACCCCCAGGAAAATCCCAAATTTCCCATCTGGAGGGAGTTTTCCGAGAAAACTAACTGCGGAATCGTGATCAGCGATCCAAAAAACATACTAGGGGTCATTTCCGGCTCTTAATTCATTAATTTTCTAAACTTTTGGATTGTTTTTATAAGAATGCTCCTCTGAGGGGTTGACACTCCGTTTAGGGGGGGGGGGGGCAGAAAGGTCGACCACCACGGTCTTGATAGTCATGAATGATCTATGGGGTATTTGGAACAAAATGCAAAAAAGAATTTGAAATTCTAGCTTACTATATATATTTTTTTTTATTATGGCCCTTTTCCCGGCTTATTGCCTAGACTAAGCTAAGCATCACGACAAACCAGGATTAAAATGTTGTATTTTCCTTAATTATTTCACAGGAAGCAACTAGATAGAATTTTACTTCTCTTTTTTTAATCTTACACCTGCCCACCTTCAAAATTTTTAGTATGTGGAAAATCAATGAATCGGCTACGTTGATTAATTCATCTAGTCACAAATAATATGTGTTCCTCTTAACTACATAATTCAATCTTGACAAATTTTCATTTTCACAACAGCGGAAATATTGTTTTGATCATTCACATCAATGAAGTTTCAAATGTCACATGAATTGGCAATACTTTTCAACGATTATTTGATGTGTATCTTGTGAATTTCCCCAAGTAAGAAGTTGGAAAAGATTATTTGGTAAATTTTGAAAAAATTATTAACTAGACAAATCTTGATAAAACTTCTAACGCGCCCTGCCCTGCATTTATTAAATACACTTCATAATCAAAGGTTATATAAGAATTCACATGTACTGTAATTATTTCATTCATTCCACATTATTGAAAATATCTGCAGATCTGATCTGATAACTACCGTGAAGTCTACTGCTGTTCTGTGGTTTGAAGGTATATTCTATCTAAAACGAATTTCTAGAACTAAGTTGATGTCACAAACACCAAAACGTCGGTTAATAGGTATTGGTCGGTTCCTCGATACCTTGGAAGTGTACAACAATCAGAATTTATAGTTTCAACTGGAAATTTCTTGATGCTATTCTACAGAAGTTAAAATTTTTTTTTATTATTCACACGCTTATCGTAATTTCTGGATGAACTACTAAACATAAATCCACTTGTATCGAACAACACGCCCACGATGTGGGCCAGCGACGAAATGTGACAGATTGAGCATGGTTTAGTGAGTGGATTGTAGATATGTTGAAAAACAGGAACATATAAATCTCAAGAGGATTAATGGCTCTTTGGATAACGGATGTACACAGGGAGTACTCTCACCCACTATCAGGAACATAGTTGCCGATGGAAAACTGACGGAAATAGCCAACCAAAGATGTTACCATTTGCTGATTAGGGAAAATAACACCTTATTTTTTCACTTCCACAAGTTCACTGGTGAAGTTTATCAAAAATTAACAAATCAGGCCTGGGGCAAAGTTTTAGGCGCGGCCATAGTCCAGTCACCCTGGTGTTCAAATCCCCGCAAAACCGTTTTTTTCACACAGGGGTATGACACTTTTTTTTATAGGTTTTTTGGGTCGCTGAAAACGATGGTGTCACTCAAAAATGGCGCCTAGCGCCGCTAACTGAGGTAAGGCCATTTGACCATTTTTTGTGGTTTTTTGGGGGGTTTGAGGCCAAAAATAGGTCTTTTGGGGTCAAACAAAATTCTGTGGCAAGCCTGTGGCCCTCCGCACCTTGCAGCAGCTAAGTGAGTCATCGTCCAATCTAAATCTAAGTTTGTGGCCTCGGACCTGTCATAGAAACATTTTGGCGGCGGTTTAAAGTCCAAAAATGGAAAATGACTGAACGCTATAGCGCTCTAGCTAACAAACTATAAAAAAAAATGTCAGGTGAACAACAAAATACTAAATTTTCCGATCTTTAATTTATCATCGGTACAGTTTTTCTCTAAGACCACTTGTTTTTCCAGAAAACTCCAATAAACAGAAAAAGTCCAGGCTACCCGGACGACTATGCTGTGTTAATTTTGTATCTCAGCATTTTTTTATTTATTTTGAATGACTGTGTGTAAGTGAGTAGGTGTATGTGAGTGAGTAGGTGTATGTGTGAGTGAGTAAGTGTATGTGTGAGTGAGTATTGGTGTGCATGGATAGGAAGGTGTGTATTTACGCGTACGCGCGCACGCGTGTGCAGCTGTGTACGGGCAGCATCTGTGCAAGGAAAAATGAAGGGCCTTATACATGCGCGCGCATTCCGTCTGTTGCACGGATGCGTTATAAAACTACTTTGCGTCATAATAACAGTAGCACGTGGCTAGACACATTTCATAACAAATTCTTTTTCATTATCTTTTATTTGGTGAACTGCATATTAAAAAATATGTACAAAGGTCTCAGAGTAAGAGATAAAATGTGTGTTATTTGTAACAAGGATGCTGGTGTTAATTCAAGAAAATTGGGAGAGAAAGCATTCCAAAAACTGAGAGAAACTTGTATTTCAAGAAATGTAATAATGCATGGGTCATTAAAAGATGACCGAGAAAAATTGGCCCACAATAAATGCTACACTCGGTTTGTGGATTTAAGAGCATCATGACCTTCCGAATATTTGTCAAGTGTATAAGTGCATCACCAACAGATAAATGTACTGCCTTGGGAACAGAACATAGTGATCCAATGGATTTAGATTCATGTCAAGATGATCGAGAGATGAGTCATATTGAAAGAAAAAAAATCAGTACAGGTAAATTTTTTCGATCTTTTTTTTGGACGAAAGAGGGTCAAAATTTTCATTTTACCAAAATGTTTTGAATGGAGTTTGTAGCAAATTTATCGTACTACAAATCTCGTCCTTTGTAATTTTTCTCTTAACTCGGTAGTTTTTCCGGAAAATAGAAAAAACGCGATAAAAAAAAATTTTTGTCATTTTTTCGATCTTTTTTTTTGGACGAAAAGCATGCAAATTTTTAATGTTGTACTAAATTTTTTCATCAAAAAACCTAATTCCTGTGGACTATGATATAATGAAATATTTTTATTTATTTAGGAATCAGATGCATCTGGCGACCCTTGTTTTGATGATTTTGAACAAATTTCAAATGCCCCATCTACATCATCTGGCAATTTCTCTTCTGCGCTCGTCAGCAACGATTGGGATTTTCAACCACCGGGACCCTCAACTGCATCTTCCACCAGGTTTGATTTCGAAAATAATTGCATATTATGCGAAAAAGATGCCGGGCAGTTTTTATGAAAAAAATTGATTGTCAACTATTTTCAGTAATAGATACTCTCTACGCTAGAGAACAAAATTTGTATAAAAATTTGTACGATCGTTTGCAGTTCATAAAACATTTTATTATATTATCTATAATAAAAATAATATATTATATTAAAAATACGTAATGAAAAATTTAATTATTATTGAAATTGCATTCTCTACATTTGGCAATTTATATGCATTCTATGTACAGAAATATTTGTTCTTCAAAATAAAAAATATATATTATATTAGCATAAAAAATTCTATTTTTTCATTGTAATATGAATGTACAAAACCCAAGTTATATCAATCATATCATTTCCAAATCATTTTATAAGGTATTCACCTTCCTATCCATACACATCACTACTCACACACGGATCAATAACGTGCCGCGACATCGTACAGCACACGGGACCTACCGTGTTACTTCCCATCCGAAGTAAGGATACTGCCTAACTGCATAATTTTAGTTTGTCTAGTTTCAGACTTCGACCTAGCCCAATTCTTCCAAAATCTGGGCCAAGTTGTCATACATTTGTTGACTTTCAGGCTAATTACCACGATTGTCGTTTTTCGGATATATCCCTATGTTAAGTTTGGAGGTCTACTTTTTCAATTGCAAGGTTTTAAAAAAAAGTAATAGCAACAAATATTATATTAAATAATTTTAATATCATAACATATCGTTGACAACTATACATTTTCATAAGGATGAATCAAGTTTTCTGAGAAAGATTTCACTCTTTCCACACCTCTGACCTCTTTTTCTAGCAATGGTAGTTTGGTTACATGGAAATCTTCATAAAGGTCATTTATTTGATCTAGATACTTCTCTTGTATCTTGTATCTTGCAGTACACATTTTACAAGGCAACTCATCAGGTCTTTTGAACAACAGCTGATTAACAACTATGTTGTGTGTATCAATCTTACATTTGGTTAATTCCTGGACTAATCTTTCAGTTTCATACAAGGATAAGAACTCGGCTATACAGACACACACAAATGTAGTTTGATCTGGATTTTTGAATTGCTCATTCACTTGTCTTATAACTGATAACATTTCCTCCAATTTATTGGTGAAATTATCAGCATTAAAATCTGCCATTCCCAACAAACCACTCAATTGAGACACAAGAGGAGAAATTTTCAATTTTAATCTCAACAATTTACCTAATCCTTTCTCAACAACCTGTGGGAATGACAGTAACCTAAGAGTATGTCCAGTAGGAGCTGTATCAAATACAACTGCTGAAAAATTCATGCTTTTGATGAGTTTCATTACTTCAGCATAGCTCATAGCTTCATCTATTCCTGGGAAAGCACTTATTATTTCCTGGATTATACCTAAAATACACAGAACTGTAGCCAATGCAAAATCAACATAGATATTATGTAAAGTGGGAAATTATGACATTTGGTATGGGACATAAGTCAGTCACTAGTTATCACCATTGGATTCTAAAAATATGTTTCTTCACAAAAGGAAGCACATACAAGTTTTAGAGTCTGCAGCATAGTTAAAACAATTTCAAAGAAATTTCCATACATACAATATGATGATAAATAAAAGTATACATGCCTAAAATTAAAAAATGTAAGAATGTATATAATAAAACTATAGGAATATAATTATACCCTACCGAATGATCGGATATGATTATCAAATAATTAGCAACAGATTAGATTAGAACTAATATATAATTATATATAAATTCTCAGGAAATAGGTCACATTAACACTTATGCTTTATATTTTCTCGCCTTTACGTACGTTTCGGTCTCACGACCATCATCATAAGACTTATGTCTAAAACTGGATTACTTAAAACTATAACCACGACGTTTTTATTTTTCCATCTGCATCATGCCTTATGTTCATAAATTTCCTAGATATGAACATAAGGCATGCAAATGGAAAAATAAAAACTTCGTGGTTTACTAAAGAAGTTTGGTCTCAACGTTATCTTCATTTCAATTCCGTTGCACCAACATGTTATAAACAGCCTTACAGATCACGCGGTTGAATTGTCCCACGCAGAGGACCGTCCCAAAAATTCAAAAATTGTTCATAATACACTGGAAATGAATGACTACCCAAAACCATTTTTCAATCCTATCATTAAAGAAAGAATAAACAAAATCGATAATGGATCTTCATATATAAATAACAAGAGGTAATACAGACAATTTTATAACATTACCATACTTCCCCGAGACCTCAGAGAAAATTAAGAAATGTTTGAAAAAGTATGATATAATGTCGCGCATAAGCCTACTAACTGTATTGGAAAATATTTCTCAAACCTAAAACCTTTAATAGCTAAAGATAAACAAACCCACACAGTATACAAATTAAATTATTTAGATTGCGATGGGATTTATACTGGAATCTCTAAACAATATTTACGAAAAAGAATGTATGGCCATAAGTATAGCACAATGAACAAAAACTCGAGAAAATTCCACCGCTCTTGCTAAAGACTGCTTTGATTATAACCATCAATTCGATTACAATAATGTTAATATTTCATCTAAGGAAACCATTTATTATAAAAGATCTATTCTGGAGATGATTCACATAAAACGTGACGCCAAATCTGTAAATCATAGGACAGATATTCAGACACTAAGTCAGATTTATACTAACTTAATTAATTAAAACTTGCAAATTCCTACATGCGTCTTTATAATGTTAGAAGTATATTTTAGGTAGAATGTCAATACTATATTTCCAATAACTGACAAACCTTTTTCTATTAGCTCGTAAATCTAACATCTGTTTAGAAAGTGGATCCTTGAACCTAATGTTCTCGTTTTTAGTCATTCATAGAGTTTGTTGACATGAACTCGCATTTATTAAGAGTGCTTCCTAACAGTGGATTTTTGATATATTATACTTATAACATTGATGTGTTACAATTTCGATTATTCGTGTTTCTGTTCGTTTCGGCGACGTGGGCATTTTAATTGAGATTGGTGCGATAAGGACGCTTTGTGTAATACAATTAGGTTTAAGTAATACAGTTTTAGACATAATAAGTCTTCTGATGATGGTCGTTAGACCGAAACGTACGTAAAGACGAGAAAATATAAAGCATAAGTGTTAATGTGACCTATTTCCCGAGAATTTATATACAGGGCGAGTCAGTTTTTTGTAGACAAACTTCAACAGGAGATAGAACAGGTGTTTTTAAGGAGAAAAGTTCCTATAAACATATCGTAGAAGGCTTCGTTTCCGACATACGGGTGTTGAAATTGAAAAAAAAATTTCGTTTTTTGCGAATATCTCCGGAACCGTTTATCGTACAGAAAACAGCTTTTGTGAGCATTTTCTACTCATAGTAAGCTATGTTCTGTGCGGTAAACATTTTTTTTCTAGTCATAATTGGTGAAGATTTTGAAGGGGTAGTGGGTGTTTTTCTCCCCAACTTCTACGCCACTGAAAAAAGTACGGTTTTGAGACAACCATTTGAACCGCCAATGTTTTCTACACAAAAAAGGTACTCCTGGTGATAAGCTCTAAAGTTGACTGTTTTCGAGGAAAATCAACTTTTATGTTGAAAAACATGGTCAATCCTTTGGTTTTGTTACTTGTTCTAACGTTTGAATAAATTTTGTTTAATTAGTAAGAATTGACCATGTTTTTCAACATAAAAGTTGATTTTTCTCGAAAACGGTCAACTTTAGAGCTTATGACCAAGAGTACCTTTTTTGTGTAGGTAACATTGGCGGTTCAAATGGTTGTCTCAAAACAGTACTTTTTTCAGTGGCGTAGAAGTTGGGGAGAAAAACACCCAAAAAACCTTCAAAATCTTCACCAATTAAGAGTAAAACATTTTTTTTATCGCACAGAACATAGCTTACTATGAGTAGAAAATGCTTACCAAAGCTGTCTTTTGTACGATGAACGATTCCGGAGATATTTGCAAAAAACGAAATTTTTAAATTTCAACACCCTGTATCTCGAAAACGAAGCCTTCTACGACATATGTTTATAGGAACTTTCCTTCTTAAAAACACTTGTTCTATCTCCTGTTGAAGTTTGTATACAAAAAACTGACTCACCCTGTATAATTCATACCTAGGTTAAGAATCTTTATTATTACTAATATATAATGTACAAAATAAAAATTATTTCAGGAATTCCAGTTCTATATTCATGTTACCACGATTATGTATGAACATGTTACCTCTTGGAAGTTTAGATAAATGTTAAACAACCCACGAAAAAGTAATATAATGTAGTGAAGTTTAGAATGGATTTTCATCACATAGTGGCCAATTCTATTCAATTTTTAATATAATGTACCTCTCTAGGATTATTCATTTAAATTGTCTAGTTAATAAATGAATAAAAATAACCCTCATAAATTGTACATTGTAATCAAGGTATTCTTAATGGTGCAGAATCATAAGATCGAGTAAGTATAGTCTTAAATCAGACATTATTTGCTGAAGAAAATATTACTTTGTTTTAATCAATAGTAGAAATATGAAAATAATATATACATTATCGTGTATGATTTTTTGTATTTGGTTATAAATTTGGTGGACAATAAATTATCATTCCTTTGACAAAGGCCGAATTACATTAACGATTCTAGAGTTTTAGAACAGATAAAAGTACAACTTTCCACCTTCCTTTAGATTGAAAGTCATGCAGCTGCAACAACTTTGCAACCCCATCTAATTACACAAGTCTTCATTAAACTTTATGAAACCTGCAAATACCTTTGCTCATTTTCATAGCATCTGGTTCCCCATCAAAATATTCATCTGGAAGTTCATTGAAGCCCACATTTGGGTCGATTTCCATAGCATATAAGTTGTTGAATCCTTTCACTAGAATTGGAATTTTTGTGAATTTCTGATCAAATGCATCTGATATGTTGTGAGCCGGATCAGTTGATATTAACAATACAGACTCTCTAACCTTTGATAGTTGAACTGCTAAGCTACAACTGTGAGAGAAAATTGTACATAATAGGAAAAACAGGTTTAACAATAATTAACCTGCAAGTTGTTTTGCCAACACCGCCCTTTCCTCCAACAAATATCCATTTTAAACTTATTTGCTCTATCACATTATTTAACGAAGGATGCAAAGTTTCGAAGCTAGACATATTTAGGAATTGAAATAAGAGGGTATGCTAGATATTTTGGTATGGATTCAAAGTGAATTTGTTTTGTTGTCTTTCAAATATGTCAATGGAAAAATATGATTAAACAGTTTTGAGGTTATATACATTGTCAAGTCAAGTCATCGTTTTTCTTTGATAATGGGAGATGGCATTGTAGGAATTTATATATAATTGTAGGAAACTGTAACCTAAAACAACGGTATAGATGAGATGCGAGGAGTTTAACTCTGGAAATTATGGTATTTATGTTTATCAGGGCTGAGATTAATCGCTGCAACTTTAAAAATTTTTTATCTTCAGACGGACAGCTAAAATATAAATATTTTCTATGATTTAATCTGATCTCGGTAAAATAAAAATAATTCAGTTCCTCCACTGAATTAAGCTGAACGAAGGATATAATATATAATCATTATTAAGCAAACTATTTGTGTGGAACATAAACTCCATGTTATCAATTTATGGGGAATGGGGACTGAAAGTTCATTTCACGCTAACAGGCGACATTAATATTCTTTTTCGTTTGGGATCAACTATATGTACTTGTCTCGATAACGATAACCCGACATATATAATGGAAATGGATACATCAGAGTATCAGAGTCAGAGTTCGTCAGTGCGGCAACGGCAAGGGAGAAATAACTTAGCGATATATTTGTTCTGTGATTGCGATCAGGATGTATTGTAGCTGTTGTATTGAAACATCATTTCAGATATGAACTCGACGAGCTAGGACAGACAAAAATATCTGAAAGACACAGTAGGTATTGTAAACGTTTCAGCTCATAAAATTGTACGAAACTATAAGGGCATCTTCGTCTCGATAGATTTACTACAAACATTTACTGTTCAAGATATTTCACTCTAAGTCAAGCCTTCAACCCTTTAAAATTATGTTTTTCCTTGGTTTACGTTTATTCCCATGAAGCGTTGATGTTAATCTTTATTCTGACTTCTGTGACCTTACACCTTACACCACAAAAGCGTGTTAAGGTTATGTTATTCAAAATAATGTAATTTCTTATATGAAAATTCGAACCAAAGTGCAAAATGTGATTGAATATGCTTTGATTTACATTTACCCAATGGGTGGGTGGTAAGTATGAGGATTCATTTCAATTTGTAGACGATCATATTCCTGTCATTGCACAATATTTATTTGTGACCTAATTATTATCGTTCACTAATTTTAATTTTACTTTCGTAAACCATAATCAATTCCTCTCTCATTGATATGGTTTATCTGGTACAGTTTATGGGTATAACTACACTAACATTTGAAAAATATAAGTACTCGAATACTCCAGCGATTTATCAAATAGATTATCGAGATCGTATTTAATGCTATCGATAATAATTAATTGTGAACATCTTGATATAATGAAGAAAATATCTTCCTGATCATATCATATCATATATAAATTCTCAGGAAATAGGCTACACTAACACATATACTTATTATTTTCGTCGAAAATAATAAGCATATGTGTGATAATAATTAATTGTGAACATCTTGATATAATGAAGAAAATATCTGGTCTCTCATCTGTACCAACCAATAATTTTCAATTGCTGGTTTCATTCAGAATTAGTTAATAATGATTCTTGATCATATCATATCATATATAAATTCTCAGGAAATAGCAGGTTACACTAACACATATACTTATTATTTTCGTCGAAAATAATAAGCATATGTGTGATAATAATTAATTGTGAACATCTTGATATAATGAAGAAAATATCTGGTCTCTCATCTGTACCAACCAATAATTTTCAATTGCTGGTTTCATTCAGAATTAGTTAATAATGATTCTTGATCATATCATATCATATATAAATTCTCAGGAAATAGCAGGTTACACTAACACATATACTTATTATTTTCGTCGAAAATAATAAGCATATGTGTGATAATAATTAATTGTGAACATCTTGATATAGGTAATGAAGGAAATATCTGGTCTCTCATCTGTACCAACCAATAATTTTCAATTGCTGGTTTTATTCAGAATTAGTTAATAATGATTTTTGACCCAGGTATGAATCATATATAAATTCTCAGGAAATAGGTCACACTAACACATATACTTATTATTTTCGTCGAAAATAATAATTAGTACTGTTGCAGATGATAAAACAGGTGGTAGTGCGTCAGTTGAATATATGGCAATTATTGAGAGATATATCAAAGAAAAATGAATTAGCTATTTCTCGTCGGCCTCACTTTTATGTCATTGCCCGTCTATATAATAAGTACCTACTTATTTATATAATTGGTACTATTATAACTTGTTGATAATTATTAATGGTTCGATCTAATGTCAAGATAATTCTATTATGACAATGATCCGTATGTTTTAATTAAGTAGAATCAGGCCCGATGAGGGGAGGTCGGGGGTGATATCTCCCGAGCCCAAAGTTTTTCATCGAATGAATAACTTCCATCGATCCTGCTCAACCCAAACTAGTGC
Source organism: Endomychus coccineus (assembly GCA_958510875.1). Taxonomy (NCBI): domain Eukaryota; kingdom Metazoa; phylum Arthropoda; class Insecta; order Coleoptera; family Endomychidae; genus Endomychus; species Endomychus coccineus. The sequence goes on from OY294068.1 coordinate 160,905,072, forward strand.
CAAGTCTAGCCCTCATGTGCCTGGAAGCACAATTGGCAAAAAAATTAAATTTCAAAGAGGTCAATAATTTGCATCAACCAAAGCAAGACAGGCGTACTTCTAAATAATCAGTTAAATGCGTATTATAAGAGTGAATAAAAAAACTTCATGGGGGTGGGTTACTACACCCGGGCCCTGATTTCTGCAGAGGACCATGGGTAGAATTAATATAAGTGTATTTTAGAGACGTTTCGGGTGAAAAAAAACTGATAACAGCCTTTTCTTTAAGATCTGAAAATTACTTGATGGATATCTGATACAATGTGATAAAAGTCCCACAGAAACTAGATAAAAATCGTTGAAAGTAGAATACTAATTGAAAATAATAAATTAGACTCTGCCATCTGATTGATGTTGCATGAAACAATTGACAAAATAAGGTGCAAAGTTCTTTTTTATTTTAATACTGCAATAAGAGCGGCAGTATAGGTATTTTATATCGTTTTCGAGTTTTAATACTTTTTTCTAAGAAAATTACTTATTCTCATTTGAAAGTGCACACTTCAGATTTCATAGATACATAATATATAGAAATAGACCAGCAAAAGATCAAAACAGTCCTAGCAACATTGTTACGTAATCTTTTGAGATATGAGTGTTATTCTTAATTATTACTTAATATTTTTATTCATTATGGAATATACACTTTTCCAATCAATATTGGTCGAGTTATCAACCAGGGAGATAGTTGTTTGAGAATTATACGAGTTCTTATGTAAAAACACATTATAGATAGATATGGATTCAACATAGTCAACATTAACGTTATGTTATAAACAAATGGATGACTCTCTCTAAAAACCGTTCTCTACAATGTTGACGAACTTATCAGCAACAAAAAAAACTACAATTTAATCTAATGTTTCCATGTTTGGATCATAACAATTTTTTTCAAACAATTCCGAAAGGTGTACATACAGTATCGGAAACAATTCTTCTGGGGTATAGACATAAATCTACACGTGCAACAAGGAACGCAATGATATGATAATACCACATAAACAAGAGAGACGCACTACTGTGCGCCCCTCTTCTTACTCCACCCGTGGCGTACACAGCGACTCGCACATTCTCCCGACTGGTGCTGGTATGATACTGACGTCCTACGTCCTGAGTTGACCGCCCTGAAATTGTAATGCTCTCTCAATATATAGCAAGCTATTCTTTACGCTCTCATGAAACCACCATACCCAAGATAAATACTTTCCGATAATGTATAACATTTCATATATTTTTTAAATGGAATAAGTATCTAAAGCCTCAAATAAATATTCTCCACGATTATAACTTCTTATTTTCAACCTGGATCCATTCGTCAACGTTAATTTTACGTTTCTTGCCTTTTATTTGTTTTTCAATAAAGGAGCGACAGATTAGGCCTATTCTATTCCGCTAAAAAGTCGTTTTGTGAAGTTTTGTTGGATAGATCCCTTCAAATATGCATAATTTGAAAACCATAACTTCGAATCAACTTCCAAAATAAATCGATAGTAGCGCATTTTTAGTTCTGTAATAGAACAATATATTTTTGCGATTATTCATATCAATAGTTTATAGTTACATATAATGAGTTACCTCTATGATGTAGAACAGTGTTGTTCTACCTTTATGGATCAGATACCAAAAATGCTGAAACTGTTGAAGCGATTGCAAATCATACCGTCTTCATTTAAAAAGATTGAAATGAATGTAGGTGAATAGACGTGATCTATGACTGTCTATATAGAATCCTGAAAATTTAATAATGATCCGCTATTCTTTCAAAGGTTTCCGGTAGACGATTACGTCATTGATAAAACGTGATTATATTTAACTATGGTAACCAGACCAGACAGCTGACCAGACTGATCTGTTTGGTAACGCTGTAGTCTAAATATGCTAGTTTGAATCCCATCTACGGTTCAATTTTTGTGTTTATTCACAAGTATGCATTTATTTTGCATAACTTTCACGATCGAAGGTCAACTGTCATCTTCTGGGTAGCCTGGGATTATATTTTGTTCGTTCATTTTAGGGTAGGGATACTATTGCTTAATTAAGACGAAGTGAACGTTACAAACGAAGTTGTTTCTTTCATCGCGTTATATGACAAAAATTACGTATTCGTATAGCGGCCAAATGGTAAATGCAATTCACTTGAAATTTTCACACAAACTAGATCTCTTAATTTACTGGCAATGTCGTACCTTAAGCCGTTTTCGAGTTATGGAACAGAGTGGTCTGTCGGAATACTCGACGCTATCCGCTTAGTATCGAGCACTATTAGGTGCGCAAACTATTTGGACGATTGAAGAAAAATAGCGAATCGAGCTTGCGCAACTAGACAGTCTGCGGCTCATACGGCACGTTGTTGGCTTTTACATAGCGGTCGAACGGTGACTCCGATTTATAGTACAGTAAATATGTCAGGAAAATATGGCTTCTTTGGATAAAATGATAATACCACCTGATGCGAAGAATTTCCATAGCCGAAGAGTCTATATTCAAGGGAAAGCTTGGTTGGGCAATGACTTGTATGCCTTGGATTGGGGCTGGAAAAATACGGTGCAAAAATGTGAACCAGAGATGAGTACGATGGAACCATCGCCTCAAAATGCCGTGAAACTAATTACCTGAAGGTACAAAAACAATAATTGTGGTGCGGCTTGCGGTTGCAGTAAATCTGGTATTTTGTGCTCAATCGCTTCCAAGTACTGTGGAGTACTCGGACTTAATTGAAGAACCTCCAAAAACAAATTAAGAGGAAAATATAACAAATGAATCGTTACATATAATAGACTACTTAACTACAAAACTTCTCAATGAAAGTAAAATATCACGAGTCAAAACTTGTTTACAGTTACAAACTTTTTTTCAACAATATCAACATAAGTATGATTAATCATTAAATTAGTTATCAAGAAAACCTTGTGTAAAGCGATTACACTATACGTCGATTTCAAAGTAATTAATACTTTCTCCTTTCTAATGTCTGTGAATTACCATTGCCCTGCAATCGGTGAGTATTTCCAAAGTAGTACATATTGAAAGGGCTGTATCTCCGTAAAACTGTGTGTATCGTAGAAAATAGAAGATAGTGAACATTTGGTAGGTTTTTTCGAGTCTCCAACTTCTATATTTCCACTGTAGCGGGAAAAAAAAGAGAACAACATCATTTTTGGTAACTTTGCCGTTCTCTGCTTTTTGCACCTTTCGTTGTAGCACAGCGGCAAAATCAAATCCAAAAACATTTTGATGATATTTCCAAAAACGACCAAGAGGGGGGCCACAACTTTTTGGTCTTAAGCTCGTCACATGCCTCGCTAACGATTTATATAAAAGCTACGGTAATTTTTCCCTCAAAATTTTGAAGATTTACTGTACTATTATTGAACATTAAGCCTAGGCAGACAACGCCTCGCGCTCTTGATAGGCTCAACTTCTTTCAGCTTTCACCACTCCGTCTCAACCCTTTGGGCGTATGAGCAGCGTCCTGACCGATCTCCTTGTATTTATCAATCAATAGCGATATCAAATATATATTCATGTACTCAATACGGTTGAAGATTCATGAGGTAATAGAAAAAGGTTGTCAGACCTTATTAGAAATATTGCTTTTCAGCATTCTACCTAAAATAATATACTTTCAACATTATAACGACGCATGTAGGATTTTGCAAGGGTTATAATTAATTAAACTAGTATTAATCTGACTTAATGATTGAATATCTGTTCTATGATTACAGACTTGGAGTCACGTTTTATGTGATTCATCTTCAGAATAAATCTTTTCTAATAATTGGTTTCCTTAATTGAAATATTAACATTTTTGTAATCGAATTGATGGTTATAATCAAAGCAGTGTTTATCAAGGGCGATGGAATTTTCTAAGTTTTTGTTTCTTGTACTATATTTATTGCCATACATTCTTCTCTTTAGAGATTCCTGTATAAGTCCCATCGCAAACTAAACAATTTAATTTGTATACTGTGTGGGTTTGTTTATCTTTAGGTACGGCTAGTAGGTTTATGGTTAACATTAATGTCACACTTTTTAAAATATCTCTTAATTTTCTCTGAAGTCTCCGGAATGTATGGTTATCATATAAAATTATCTGTATTACCTTTTATGTTATTTATATATGACGTTCCATTATAGATTTTGTTTATTCTTTCTTTAATGATGAAAAATCTCTTTGGATAGCCATTCATTTCCAGTGTATTACGAACAATTTTGAAATTTTTCGGACAGTCCTCTGGGTGGGACAATAAAACCCCGCAAAGGCTGTTTATAACCCTTTTTTAAAAAACTTGTTGGTGCAACTGAATTAAAGTGAAGATAACGTTGAGACCAAACTTCTTTTGTAAACCACGAAGTTTTTATTTTTCCATCTGCATCATGCCTAATGTTCATATCTAGGGAATTTATGTTTTTTTCACTTCTATTTCACAAGTAAATTGAAGTTTACAGTGGAAGTTGTTAAATTTATTAATCACGTAAAGAATGTTATCATTGATACATTAGGCAATCATCAACATACCGTTTAAAGAATATGGGTTGAAAATCTAATGAATTTATTACAGATTCCTCTAAGCATTCCATAACTAGGTTAGCAATAGTAGCTGAAATAGTAGATCTCATTGCTGTGCCGAATATATGCCCAAAATATTGCTCACCATTTTGAAAATAGGTGCATTCTAAACAAAACTTTACTGCATTTATAAATTCAGATTGATCTATTTGTTAAATATACATCTTTTTGAAACTAGTGCTTCAACGCGAGCGCCATCTACGATATGCATTTGCTTACATTAAATTCATAATCAGCAACCTCAAAACAAAAAATCACAAATACTTATTCAATTTGTTATACAAAAATTGAACCCAATGAGCGCTACTTCCGGTTTTACGGGAGCGCCACCTATAATTGGTATTTTTGATTTCATATTCGTGAACAACTACCTAAAAAACGTCTTAGGTGTGATTTTGGCCAAAAAAGCACCAATAGTTTTCTAGTAATTCTATTTGTTTATTAAATTGTTTGCTTATAGTTTATTAGAGGGAAGGGGGTTCGAGCGGTAAATCTCACTGGGTGCTTTCTTTTATGTAGGGAAAACTTAAGGTATTGCAAAAGGTTTGAGGAAAAATTATTTGGTATCTCAATTTTTCTTTATTCGACCGTTTTTGTACAATAATGACTCGACTAATATAGAATAAGTAGAAACATTATGCATTGAACGAGGTCAATGCCTTCAAGTCAATACCGGTGTTTTATTAACTTAGATATACTAAGCAAGTAATTATTTTCTGTACTCAGTTTTATGATTTTAAATTTGTGAATATTTAGTTAAATACGATTCTAATTATTTATATAAAGTAAAGTAAAGTAAAACTAAATTTATTTTCTCAATAATAATTGTTGTTAAATAATAACAAGATTATAAGAAAACAAGTCAAACAATACAAAAGAACTTCAAAATAAAATACAAGGACAAAAACTTACTTATTCAAGTATTCATTAAAAGTGTATGGTTCACATTGCACAACAATATTGAATATTCTATTCCTAAATTCACAAAAATTCTTTATGCATTGAATATCAATTGGCAAATTGTTGAAAAATTTGATGCACATATAGGGACAATTTTTCTCGGTTAGTGTAAGCGTATGTGCTGGATATACAGGGTGTCCTCGAACTGCGTGGCTAAAATAAAACCGAAGATTCTTTGATTCGAAAAAAATTTGATGAGCCTTTTTACTTTTGCCTCAAGTGTCTTGTTTAGCCGGTAGAGGGCTTCAAAGTTGCGAAAATAATTTTGTTTTTTCGGTATAACTTGAGAACGTGATGGAGGACTTTTACAATATTTGGCAGGTGAGTTACTGTCAATAATAGCCGTTTTTGAGAGCGGAGCATAGAGCCTTAGAGACCATAGAAATGGCTCAAACTTGAGGATGTAACGGGAAAAGTGTCCAGAACTTTTTTGTGGTCAATGTAATTCACTCGATATTTTTTATGTAGATAGCTTATCTAATTTGAAAACTTTTGTTACTCTTAGAAAATTTTGATAAAATCAACGGATTGGCTTGAAAAAAATAATTTTCGAGTCTCTGCAATTTTGGCTTACTAATTTTACTTGATTAGAATACCTTAGTTGCTTTTGCTTTTCTAATGTCATTTGGCATTTGGAGAATTTATTCTCAAAACTGTCAGTTTTTACTTTGCTTTCCGTAAAAATTTTATAAAATTATGGCTCAAAATTTCACTAACACTGAAATGGTTAATATCTCGGTAAAACACGAATAATAAAAACAATAGAAATGAGGAAACGATGTGATTATTTAGGAAAAACAAATGCTAAATTAAAAGAAACAACTTTTTGGGAAATCGCTAAGGCATCAATTGTTCGAAATGTTGCCCATTTTCCTGAATACACAAATTAATTCGTTTCAAGAAATTGGATTGAACTCTGGCTAGTACTTCAGGATCATTCTTCAATAAATACGCTTCATGATTAATTCGTTGCAACAATTCCTCTCGTGTGTTTACTGTAGCTGCATAAACTTTCGACTTCAAAGCGCCCCATAGAAAGAAGTCGCAGGGCGTCAAAACAGGGGAGCGGGCCGGCCAGTTCACTGGTGCATCGTGTCCTCTACCTATCCAGCGATCTCGATATTCCGCATTCAAATGTCGCCTCACAGCTAATGTGAAATGAGGAGGTGCACCATCATGGATAAACCAGGCCACGACGAATGTGTAAGGGCAAGTCTTCCAACAGTTCAAGTAGCCTTTGTTCCAAAAAGTTCAAGTAGTTCTCCCCGTTCAATCGATCGGGTATAACAGTAGGGCCAATAATAAAGTTATCCACAATTCCAACCCAAACATTGATTTTAGTTTGATTCTGAAAATATGAAACTTTCGTTTCATGAGGATTTTCATCAGCATAGAAATGTTCATTATGGAGGTTAAAAACACCACATCTCGTGAAAGTATCTTCGTCCGTGAACAGAATTCTTCTACAAAAATTGGGGTTTGCGTTTTGTCTTTGGACAATAAGCCGACAGAAATCTAGTCGATGACCTGGATCCATGGGCAATAAGTCTTGAACTGTTTTAATATGATAGGGATACAACAGTTCTTCTTTCAGTACATTATGAACTAATGATTTTGAGGCTCCAATACGAAGTCCCAAACGTAGTGTGCTTATCCCAGGTTCAGTTTCAATCGCTTCCAGTATCGCTTCTTCGAGCTCTAACGTCCTTCTTGTCCGTCTGCGTCCAGTTTCTCTGCGATTTGCTTCAAATTTGCCAGTTTCGCGAAGGTTTGCCGATTTGGAATTCTGCGATGCGGATATCTTTCCCTTCTCCGGCCATTGCAACGACAAAGTTCATAAATCAATAACATATCAACCATTTCAGTGTTAGTGAAATTTTGAGCCATAATTTTATAAAATTTTTACGGAATGCAAAGTAAAAACTGACAGTTTTGAGAATAAATTCTTCAAATGCCAAAATGACATTAGAAAAGCAAAGGCAACTAAGGTATTTTAATCAAGTAAAATTAGTAAGCCAAAATTGCAGAGACTCGAAAATTAATTTTTTCAAGCTAATCCGTTGATTTTATCAAAATTTTCTAAGAGTAAGAAAAGTTTTCAAATTAGATAAGCTATCTACATAAAAAATATCGAGTGAATTACATTGACCACAAAAAAGTTCTGGACACTTTTCCCGTTACATCCTCAAGTTTGAGCCATTTCTATGGTCTCTAAGGCTCTGTGCTCCACTCTCAAAAATGGCCATTATTAACAGTAACTCACTTGCTAAATATTGTAAAAGTTCTTCATCGCGTTCTCAAGTTATACCGAAAAAACCAAATTATTTTTGCAATTTTGAAGCCCTCTACCGGGTAAACAAGACACTTGAGGCAAAAGTAAAAAGGCTCATCAACTTTTTTTCGAATCAAAGAATCTTCGGTTTTATTTTGGCCACGCAGTTCGAGGACATCCTGTATATATGAAATATTACGTGTGTTAAAATTGAAAGATTTTTTGAAATCTGTAAAGAATCTTATGTTTGAAAATAAAAAGAAGGGATTGATAAATGTATATTCCAATGACAGTAAGCAAGTTGTTTTTCTTGAAAAAACCTCTGCAACTTTGCTTATACCCTAATCCAAAGATTATTCGTATTGCTCTTTTTTGCTGCCTGAATATCATATCAACCTGATAGCTGTTACCCCAAAAAATTACCCCAAAACTCAACAGAGATTGAAAGTTGGCATAATAAAAAACTTTTAATGTCTTTTCCTCAAGTTGTGGTTTCATGACACGTAAAGTAAACTATAAATGATAGAACTCAGCCTCTGTTACGACACTGGTAGATCTTATTGTTCAGATAATGCAGATTAATGGACATTAGTATGATATGAACCCGCCACATATCGCCAAACATAAACCATGCATCTCTGCTAATAATCGGAAACAATCTCTTCAATACGGAGAGCTATCGAAATAAATGAATGTATCTAAATAATGAGTATTTTATTTCAATTGATACCTCCATTATTGTGTTCGATTTAACGTAAAATTTGATAACGTTCGTTCGTTCACGAGAACCTGCTGCCTACTTCAACTAACATGTTTGTTTAATAACCTTGAACGGAAATGAATGTTTATGTTTAATTTCACAAATGATGCAACCGTCCGATAAAGAACTGTTCTAGGTGAAAAGTGATGGACGAAAATGAATACTTCGATACGATACCCAATCCCCACGGGAGTAAGAAAACCTCAAACAACAAAGAATACCTCAGTTTGTCAAGAAATACCGTATATTATTCAGCGATGGACTTGGGAAATGGGATAGAATTGAAGCCGTTGACCGTAGATGAGCAGGAAGCGAACAATATAGTGGTTAACGAAGCTGGTTTATCATATTCACAATGGAGAGACAGGGTATTGTTACAAAATTAATTCATTGCATGCTTAATATATTTCTTATTGTTATCGATCTATGTACTCGATGACACAGATGCATAACATTTTCAATCGGCGCAACACATGTTTAAGTATGTTTTTAGTACCGGGGTTCAAGATTATTTTTTATGCAGCTGGGCAATCAAAAACAGTACAGGCGGTTTTTTTGCATTTCTCCCCAACATTGGAAAATCAGTGGATTTTATTCGTGAGTGAGACGTAAAAATTCATTGCGAATCTGTATTCTCCACAGCTATCCGAATCGCTCAGCAGCCTCAAACATGGTACGAAATTTTATGGAGACCACATTGCGCGCCGGTATAGGAAAGCGCCCAGATAGTATCTATTACTAAAAATTAATTATGTAATATAGTTTTATTGAGTAAATTAAATATGGACAAATACAACTATACATGGATGAAATAATTTTTACACTTTTGAAACAAGTTTGAATTATTGTAATATGCCATACCTTTAACATAATCATAACGTGAGATCATATTGATTTTATTATTTTCAATCAACTTTTTCATGTTTACACATCGATTGATAAGAATTATCTTTGAGCATTTCTTAATTGTTCAGTAAATACAAAATAATTTGGGTCAGGGGAATAGAACAGTTTATTAAAATGCGAATGAAACGCTCACGCATTTGTTGTTGTCGCCAAAAGGGAGGGTTCTGCCCATATATTTGGAGGAAAAGTTGCTGCGTGGCTATCAAATAGTCAAAATATTCACTAATTATTTGTATTGTATTAAATCGGCAGAAAAATCCTCTATGATGAAATCTCCAACTTTATCGGGGTTTAAAAAAGATGGTCCTTGCATAATCCAAATTCTAGATTTTTTCGCCACCAAATCTTCATTCCTAACTTCGCAAGCAGCATTGTGTAAAGCTAGTTCAGAATCTTTAGTAACCAGCTTAAAACTAAATCCCCTTTGATCACAAATATTAATTATAATTTGGAAAATATTTTTATATGTAGTGTTTTGCTTAGTTGGCAGGAGACAATACATAAGAGGAATATAATACCCATGTTTTAGACCATGAATTATATAAAATTGTAAAAAAAACTTAGAGCTACATTGAAATATACCATCCAAAAATGCAGTTTCCAAGTCGCATATAAGTTTCAGATTGATTGAGCACGAAAACTGTACTATATTATTATTATTATTGTTATATAACAAAGTCTTTGTTTTTATTAGTTTATAAATCACTTAACACTTGATGCACTTAGAGAAGTGACTTCGGTAACGCGGGCAATGAAGAACGACGTGCATGGTGAATGTTCTCTCTTATTTTCTTAATATCACTGGTCTCCATCACTACGTCGCCATTCCTCATTGTGTACAATTTCGCCTCACTTATTTTTTCCATTGGCCTTTGTACATCGCCACCTCTTCTCGCATTTCGCGATATGATCAAGTCGAAACTTGTTATTTTGCACAACTAGCAACGTTTTGCCCTTTCCACTGTACAACTCAAAATACTCATTATAGAAATAAACTGCTGTGGGATATAATTTAAACAAATTTTTATCAGGAAACAAAAATGCCTTATTCCATCCATAATAAAAGCAGGTGCCTATAGTGTTGATCACCTTATCCACCCTCATTGGGGTATTTCCGGTCGAGCAACTCGGACCTGGCTTCGTCTTGCAATTCGGACGTGACCGATTGAACATTTTACCTGCCGTCGAACAACTCGACGTTGCCTTTACTCTACACCGTTTGACTCAATAGACATAAATCAAAATGTAATTTAATAGTAAGCACAAAAATAGAAAAGGAATAGTTACAAATGTTTTATTTTGTATCCGGTACCCCTATGCTTAAATACATCAAAAATAGTGTAGACTTGCAGTTGAAGGAGGACCTAGACAATTATGCAAGATTGTTGTTAATCGGAGGACCCATTGAGATTATGACACATATGTAACATGTGGTCACAAGGTTTTCCGCCGCAATGAGTAAGTCACGGAGCGCTTATGTAAAGCTAAGGAGGAAGAGTATTATAGCATATTACGGAAATTCCGGCAAATGATACTATAAAGTCTGAATCCATTGACACTTTCGTTTTATATCCGCTTTGTTGAATATACATTGTCTGAAGACTGAATTACCTATTTACATCTGCAGGAAACATGTCTTCAAATAGTAGAATCGTGATGTCACGCATTTTTCAGCTCAGGGCAGTCTTTTGGCGGTGGACAAATATTTATAATGTGTCATTTTCAATTATTTATTACCACGCGAAAACATGACATAAAATGAAGTACTTATGTAAATATGCCACCAACAAATTCAATACATAAAAAAGAATTGAAATCACAAAAATATTTGTATCGAGCATTAAAAATAAGAAGCATATATAAATTCTTAGGAAATAGGTCACATTAACACTTATGTTTTATATTTTAGTCTTTACGTACGTTTCGGTCTCACGACCATCATCAGAAGACTTATTATTCCAATAACCTGATAACTTAGAACTAATTGTATTCACACAAAGCGTCCTTATTGCGCCAATTTCGTTTAAAATGCGAACGTCGCCGAAACGAACAGAAATACGAAATCGAAACTGTAACACAAATGTTATAAGTATGATAGGTATATCAAGAATCCCCTATTTAGTAGAAATCTGAAAAAATACGAACACGTTTCATCATAGTCTATGAACGACTAACCGGACTAACACGAGACAAGTTCAAGTATTTACTTTCAAACCAGATGTCACCATTTATTAGGTAATAAAAGAAGGTCTGGCCTCTGAGATATACTCTCGACCATTCTACCTAAAAATATACTTTTAACATTATAAGAACGCAAGTAGGAATATACAAGAATATTAATTAATTAAATTAGTATAAATATGACTCAGAGTCTGAATGTCAGTCCTATGACTTACAGATTTGGAGTCACGTTTTATGTGAATCATCTCCAGAATAGATCTTTTATAATAATTGGTTTCCTTAGTAAAAATAAACTAAAAAATAAAAATAAAAAGTTATTGAAATAATAAGTCTTCTGATGATGGTCGTGAGACCGAAACGTACCTAAAGGCTAAAATATAAAATATAAGTGTGACCTATTTCCCGAGAATTTATATATAATTCATACCTGGTTCAAGAATCTTTATTAAAATAAGAAGCTTATGAACTAAACTTCATACCGATAAATGTACTATTCATATAAATATAGATAAACGCCAATTTCGTTCCCAGGTAATGTTCTTTCAATCAAAGAGGGATGTCCCAATCCTTGCATGACAAAACAAGCCTAATATGGAAGTTCTAATGTGTAATTCGGCCGCCTACATTACCTTAGGAAAATTTTCAATTCGGACCGCAAATTAGGAAAATTTTTTCAATTCGAACCTCAAAATTTTACATTTCCGAGAGTATATAAATGTACTACAAAATAAATGATAATAACAATATTGACAATAATTAATTACTCAAATTTAGTTTAATAATGGATCTTTTGGGCGATTACCATAACATAACCGAATATAAAACGGTAATATAGATTACGAAACATTTCCCATTATTTATAATAACCTTTGCAAGCGTCTGCTGGTTCTTAATCTTTTCAAAAATGTTTTTAGTAACTAATATGGTGAAATTCTAATATTGGTCTTTACTTGTTTGAAATCCATTATATAACAAATTAACACCACACTGAATAATATCTACTGGTACTTGTACCACTGTTCACCCACAGAAGCTACTGTGTGGCGAAACATGTCGCGTTTTCTTTTATTTTTATAATAGAAGTTTATTTTTTACAGCATATTATTAAGTGTAGTGCTCATTTGTAATAATATGATGTACATTTTATCGGTTATTTTTACAAATGCAATAGAGATTATTCAGTTTGAAATAATTTACATTTCCTGAATAGTTTTGAATAAATAATTACATTGTAATGTATTCGTGTTTTGATCACATTTTCTCCTGAAATAATTTCGAATATTTTATGGAACAAAAGTTTGAACAAAATATATATGTAAAGGGTTTTCCAATAGGGACGGGTAGATTTTGACAATTCATGTCAGTCATGTTATTCAGGCTGCATCTGTCAAATATATTGTTTATTATTCAGTCACTCAAGACAAATCACCATGGCAAGTTACAGTGTCGAGCAACGCGTTCAAATGATAAAACTTTATTATCGAAATGGATGTTTTCTTGTGGCAACCCTGCGCTCGTTGCGCCCATTTTACGGTTTGCGTGGTTGTCCTTCCCAGTCGACAATCCAACGTCTCGTGGCAAAATTTGAGTTGACGGGTTCACTGCACAATCAGCCAACACCTGTACGTGAAAGAAACGCATCTGCCGAAAACATCGCCACTGTGTGCAGGAGAACCGGAGGCAGTCAATTCCGCGCCGCGCACAAGAACTCGGCCTTTCGCAGACATCAACTTGGCGAATATTGCGTCGGGACTTAGGTCTACACCTGTACAAGATCCAACTGACCCAGGAGCTGAAGGTAAACGACTATACACAACGCCGTAAGTTCGCTGATTGGGCTCTGGAGCAGTTGGAAGCAGACCCCGATTTTAACAAAAAAATCATCTTCAGCGACGAGACCCATTTTTGGATGAATGGGTACGTCAACAAGCAAAATTGCCGGATTTGGGACGATGCCAATCCGCACGAGGTCCACCAAGTGGCCATGCATCCGCTGAAAGTCACTGTTTGGTGTGGATTGTGGTCCGGCGGCATTATCGGTCCGTACTTTTTCGAAAACGACGATGGCATTGCCATCACCGTCAACGGAGAGCGCTACCGATCTATGTTAACCAATTTATTTTGGCCCAAATTGGATGATATGGACGTGGACGATATATGGTTTCAGCAAGATGGCGCCACGTGCCACACAGCTGATGCCACAATGGACATTATGCATGAGCGATTTGAGGGCAGAGTTATCTCACGCAGAGGCGACGTGAACTGGCCACCGAGATCGTGCGATTTGACTTCGTTAGATTACTTTTTGTGGGGTTTCCTCAAGTCGCAGGTCTATGTCAGTAGGCCGTAAATGACCGGTGCACTCAAAGTCAACATAACCCTTGCCATTGCTCAAATTCAACCTGATCTATGCGCCAGAGTCGTCGAAAATTGGACCTCTCGAATGCGTACCACCCACCAAAGCCGCGGCGGCCATTTAAACGATGTAATCTTTCACACATAATGTCATTAATAGGCCTTTCAAATAAAACAAAAAATTCGTTGATATCTCACACACAACTTGTTTTGTTCAATTTTAACATCTACCCGGCCTTAATGGAAAACCCTTTACCTCTTTTCATTATTTCATCAAATCGTTGAATTAGGTCAAGTTACCATTATACATTCAAAAATGTTTCTTTAGCATTCAAATATATTGGATGTTTCGTATAAGAACCGCCACAGAGTAGGGACATGTAGGAGAACCCAAAATATGGTAATTCAAACCAACTTACCTCTATATTAAGTTGCACCCCTGAGAAGTTATAGGCCTTGAAGTGGGGTGTTAAATATCGAAAAAGTCTATACCTCAGTTATACTTGAACTTAGTAAAACACTCGGAACATGTACCAAAAGTATTAATTGACAGTAAGTAGAGTTCAATTGTAGCATTTTAAAGGGATGATTAGGGATGATGCACCATTAACATGTGACACAATTTTTTTTCCCGTTGGTGGAATCATTACATGGGGAATTTGATTCTAAAACTTCTGTCACTCTTGTTATTTTTCAAAAAACTTTGTCGTTTTCAACAAAAACCCGAATAACTAAAAACACATCTTGCTATTTAAAATCATCTAAAATTCAAAAGTTGGCTATGAAATTAAATGTCAAACTTCACCTTCAGGAGTTAGAATAATTCAATAGAAACAAACAATTTGAACAATACGAATAACATGCAATTTGCACATTGTTCAAAATGATCAGTTTTCTCACAGGCATACCTACATTTATTATTCCTCCAAAATTGAAGTCTACTCTATCCAATAACTGCTGATTGTTTCTAATGAAGTTGCATTAATCGGTAAGGCGATTCCAAAATTCTGCTCGAGACACAACTGGCGAGGAATACACAAATTCTTTTAACGTTCCCCAAAGAAAGAAGTCACATTTGTTGAGGTCTGGTCATCGTGGAGGTTAACTTGAGAGCAATTATTTCCTGTTCCAATCCATGTATTTGGATACTGTTGGTTCAAAAAGTCTCGAACAATAATACTAGAGCGGTGCTCCATTATGCATAAACCAATGTTTCTTCAGTCTGAGTTGTAGTGGCATCTCGCCAAGTAGATCCGGAAGAGTGCTCTGGGGAAATTCTTCCGGTAACAATTCTTGCACTTGTTGGATATGATATGGGTGTAGTAGATTACGTCTAGTAACCCGGTATACAGAACTTTGCGATGTACCAGTTTGTAGAGATAGAATTCTAGTACTTATTTGTGGGTCATCTTCAATTGTATTCAAAATAAGTTCTTCATCTTACGCCCTGATTACAATAGCACGTTCTCGATTGTTACTGAAAAACTTGCCTGATTCTGGAACCTGTCTTTCAACATTGGAAAATGTTTCTCCATGGGGATCACACGATTAGGAAATCTTCACCAACACTTCTTCTGCGGTTTCCTTCACAGAAACCTAACACTAATAGCATGTCAACTTGTTCGTCAGATGGACACTAGTTATTTGGGTTTTTGTTGAAAACGACAAAAGTTTTTTAAAGTCCACCAACGAGTTAAAAAAACCTGTCACATTTTAATGGTGCATCATCCCTTATCAACCCTTTAAAATGCTATAATTGAACATACTGTCGATTAATGCTCTTGGTGCTCGTTGTAAGTGATTTGGTTTTTGTTCAAGTATAACTGAGATATTGATTTTTCGAAATTTCAAAATTTTTACCCCCACTTTCAAGTCTAGAGCTTCTCAGGGGTGCAACTTAGTACAGAGGTAAGTTGCGTTGAATTACCATAGTTTGGGTTCCCCTACATGCCACTGCTCGGTTATTATACGAAACACCCCGCATATTGCAATTGAAAAAAAATTAAACCATGGATCTTTAGTTTCATTCATATTAAGATGATTTAATAATTACACTACACAAAATATATTTACTTTTTCTTGTCAAAAAGTTTATTGTCCTTCAAATTACAAAACAACTAGTTTTTCTATCTCCATCATAGAAAACCCAAAACTCAAAACAGCATCATGCATCTGTGCAAATATTATATTATGTTATGACGCCACAGTGCTCCCCCTTAAAAGAAACTAACTTGAAACAAATTTTTTAGGAAAACGGACTCTCCGACCTGAACGAGTAGTGGTGACAGCAGATTGTTTTTTGGAATCTTTTAAAATTCCCTTTGTACTTGTTGATTGGTCGTCATTTAATTCGCTACTTACAGGTTCTTGATCGTCTTTGAGTAGGAAGGCTGGCTTAAGCCTATCAATTGATATTGCCTCATTCTTTCCTTTAAAGTTTAACACAAAAAATTTATTTGTTCGAGAAATAATTCTAAATGGGCCATCATATGGATTCTCTAAAGAACTATGATTGGCATCATTTCTTACAAAAGCATGTGTACTGTGAGCTAGCTCTTTATGAATAAAAATTTTGGGAGAACAATGTTTTCTATCTGGAACAGGTTTAAAAAATGATATTTGTCGGCGTAACTTCTCGACAAAAGAACCAGGATCCGTTGTGACAGATGACTCTATGAAAAAATCAGCGGGTAATCTGATTGTCTCACCATAAACCATATCTGAAACTGTAGCAGAATTATCCTCCCTTAATACAGAACGTAATCCCAATAAGACTATTGGAATTGCATCAATCCAGGAACTATCTTGATGGCATCTAATTGCTGCCTTTAAAGAGCGGTCCACCTTTCTAAAATACCGTTAGCCTGCGGATGAAATGCAGTTGTTCGAATGCGACTAATTCCTAACATCTTATTTAAAACTCTCATCAAGCTAGATTCAAACTGTGCTCCTTGATCGGTTGTAATGGTTAAAGGTACTCCAAATCGAGAAACCCAACCATTAACAAATGCTGATGCGACAGTTGCTGCAGTGATATCAGGCAGCGGGATTGCCTCTGGCCAACGTGTAAATCTATCTATACAAGTTAAACAGTACCTAAATCCTCTTGCGGGTTCTAAAGGACCAACTAAATCAATATGTACGTGTGAGAATCGTTGCTGTGGTGTCGGAAATGAATAAATCGGATTTTTTGTATGAATGCCAACTTTAGCTTTCTGACAAAAAATGCATGCACGAGCCCATTCACCACAATCTTTGCGAAGCGAAGGCCAGATATATCGAGATCTAACTAGATTAATGGTTGATTTAACTCCTGGGTGTGACAAATTGTGAATTCCTTCAAAAATTTGCTTACGAAATTTGAGTGTAACGAAAGGCCTATATGAACCAGTACTAACATCACAAAAAACTGGTTTAGGATAATTCTGAAAATTCACTGGTTTCAGCAACAAGGTAGTACTATCAATCAATTGTTTTAATTATGTGTCTTTCTCTTGATCCTCTGCCAGCGCAAGAAAGTCAATTGATGATGAAACTTGTATGTTACAAAGGCGGGACAATGCGTCAGCTACCTGATTTTTAAATCCACTTACATTTCGAATGTCTGTAGTAAACTGTGCTAAAAAATCTAAATGACGCAGTTGACGCGGAGAAGCCTTTTCAGACCTCTGATGAAATGCAAAAGTTAGGGGCTTATGATCTGTAAAGATAGTGAAATTGCGTCCCTCCAAAAGATATCGAAAATGCTTAACAGACAAATAAGAAGCCAGTAATTCTCTATCATAGGTGCTGTAACGTACTTCCGCAGAATTGAGTTTTCTAGAAAAGGAAGCTAGTGGTTTCCATTCACCACCTTGCAATTGATGGACGACTCCTCCAACAGCAAAATCCGATGCATCAACGTTTAAGGCTAAAGAGTCAGTAGGTGAAGACGAAGGGTGTGCCAATAAAGGAACTTCAGCCAACTTGTATTTAACCTGATTAAAAGCTTCCATAGAATTATTATCCCAAGTGATTAAACGTTTGTCTCGCTTATGTGAATCTTTTAAAAAATGTAATAGTACTAACTGAGATTCAACTGCGCCAGGCATAAATCTTCTATAGAAATTGACCATGCCCAAGAAGCGCTTCAAATCACTTACTGTTTTGGGTAGCGAGCAATCTAGAACGGCTGAAACTTTTTCAGGGAGTGGTTTAATTCCAGCGCTGGAAATTAAGCAACCCAAAAAACGTATTTCACTTTTACCGAGGTGAGTTTTTTCTTTATTAATAACTAGACCATAATTCGCTAATCTCTGAAAAAGCAATTTCTAATGTTCTAAGTGCTCTTCTTCATTGAACGATGCAACCAATATGTCATCAATATATGCTGAACAAAATTCAAAATCTCGAGTGACTTCACTGATAAATCGTTGAAACGTTTGGGCCGCGTTGCAAAGTCCAAAAGTCATCACTGGAAACTCAAATAACCCGAAAGGAGTGATTATGGCTGTCTTAGGTATATCTTTTTTTTCAACTGGAATCTGGTTATAAGCTCGCACAAGATCTATTGACGAGAATATTTTTTTTCCATATAGAGTTAGAAAAATCCTGGATGTGTGGAACTGGATATTTATCTGGAAGGGTTGCAGCATTGAGTCTACGATAATCACCACAAGGTCTCCAACTACCATCAGTCTTTGGAACCATGTGTAAAGGACTAGCCCAACTACTACTAGAAGGTCTACATATTCCTTTTTTTAGCATCACATCAAATTCTTTTTTAGCGATCGCTAATCTGTCAGGTGGAAGCCTACGAGCTTTGGAATAAACTGGTTGTCCTCGAGTTACTATTCGATGAGTGACAGAATGTTTTGACTTTATATGTATATCTAAAGGTCTAGTAATATCACTAAATTCTTTCAATAATTGTGTGAAAACGTTAGTGGTAGGAGAAATTTTTTTAATGCTAGCAAACTGATCAGAAAAAGGCTTTCCTCGCACAAAATTTGAAGAATTAACATCTAATAGGCGCTGATGTTTCAAATCAACAAGAAGATTGAAATGGACAAGAAAGTCAGCTCCGAGTATCGGCCTTGAAACATCAGCAACAATGAAATCCCAAGTAAATTTTCTTTTCAAATCTAAGTCTAAATTAAGGGTTTTCTTACCGAATGTACAAATTGGCGAGCTATTTGCAGCAACCAATTGTAGATTGTCATTAGAAGATAATATGTGCACAGATTTACATTTAGGAATTACTGATACATCTGCTCCAGTATCAATTAAAAAACGTAGACAGTTATTTTATCTAAAACTATCAGGCGGTTGAAATTTTGACATCCATCATCAGCTCCAAAATTGGTATGATACCAACATAGCCTCTTGTTATCTCTGGTTCTAGAACGACTGAGATTTCTTCCTTTAAAAACATTTTGAAACTGAGATCTTCCTCTTTGATGACGCAATTCTTCAACGGCTACGGTCAATTCTGAGATTTGTGATTTTAACTCGGTTAACTGATTTTGATCACTTGAAATTTTATTTACCTCACAGGAAATAGAATTTATAATTGGCGTTGATGATGCAACTTCACAGATCCTATCTGCCATTACACATAACCGACTGAGATCATCTGCACTGGCGGATAATATCATTTGTGCTTGGTGTGGTAGCCGTTGTAACCACAAAGTCTTCAAACAACTATCAGTTACTTTATTTGTTGCCAAATTTCTCATTTCTCTGAGTAACTGAGACGGTTTTCGATCTCCCAACTGCATTTCATTCAAAAGTTTTCTTAATTTTCTTTCTTCTGATTCCACAAACTGCTCTTCTAATCTTGTCTTTAAGGTAAGATACATATCGGAAGCTGGGGGATTTAATATTATATCACTCACGTACTGTAAAATATCGCTTTCAATGGCAGCCACCACGGTGTGAAACTTGGTTGCGTCTTGATTAATGCCCGCAGTGATGAATTGTGATTCAATCTGGCTAAACCACAAGCTAGGGTTAGGCTTCCAAAAGGGCGGAAGTTTGACTGCCAACCTGGAAACTTCTTTCTTCCTTTGAGTGTCCTCCGTTTGATCCACTGTCGGGGTCACCAATGTAGTTTCATTCATATTAAGATGATTTAATAATTACACTACACAAAATATATTTACTTTTTCTTGTCAAAAAGTTTATTATCCTTCAAATTACAAAACAACTAGTTTTTCTATCTCCATCATAGAAAACCCAAAACTCAAAACAGCATCATGCATCTGTGCAAATATTATATTATGTTATGACGCCACAGATCAACCAGAACTTGAATACAACTAGTTCACTCACTAACGAGTAATTTGTGTCTGACCTATACTGAAGAATAGCTCGCCTAAGTTACTTTCGCCGAATCAGCATTGTTCTAATGTGTAACAAGTTCGTCGTTTGATGAAATTGCGGACGATCTTGATGTGGTATTGCATTGTATCGTCATAGATTAACTATAAAGATTGAATTCCCGTTTCATGAGAATTAGCGTTCTTAAAATGTGTCTGTTACTATCTCGATCCTACATCCTACATCACGATGGATACTATTACCAAGACACATTCACCATGCACTTTAGCACTTTTTCTCAAACTGTTGAATCATCGGGATGTTGAATTCGCTGGCCCAGCTTCATAGCTGTGTACTGCAAGCAGGGTGTAGAGCTTGCTTACACAATAAAAGCTTGTTCTGCGTTGACAGCTCAGGATAGCTTCCAAGTGAAACATGGTACTCTCTCTATTAAACTCTATAAAACTTCACTTAAGGAATTTACATTTTATTTAGAGAACCATAACATGTTGGAGTTTGATTCAATCATTGATTAGCCAGAACAAAGGTGAAAAATATCTTTGACACTTACTCCTTCTTATTTCACTAGACACTTATGGATTTAAACACTGGAAGGTAAATAGAGAGATAAACGCTAGTTTTAATTAGAGAAACTCGTACTCGACAACAATTAAAAGATAAAAAATTCAATTGTGGAAGCCGTTACTTTGTGATAGTTTATCATTTTAACGAAATAATAAATAAAACTACTTCGGTTTACTATCACTGATATTTAATATAGTCGTTACTATAGTTTCAACACTAAACGTGTCATCTTCAGCCTTTTTTTTCTCTGAAGATGACACGTTTAGTGTTGAAACTAGTAACGACTATATTAAATATCAGTGATAGTAAAACAAAGTAGTTTTATTTATTATTTCTTATAAAAAATTCTCGGGAATTAGGTCACATTAACACTATGTTATAAATGTTCGTCTTTACGTACGTTTCGGTCTCACGACCATCATCAGAAGAATTATTTTGTCAAAAAGGGGTTAACTAAAACTAATTAGCACAAGCGTCCATATCGCACCATTTTCAATCAAAAAGCTCACGCCGTCGAAACGAACAGAACCACGAATAATCGAAAATTGTATCGTTAATATTAAAGTATAGATTTTTTTGTAACAAGAAACCACTGTTAAGTAATATTCTCATAATGTACAAACGCATATTGCTATGGTCTCAAAGCAACTGGAGTTCGAAGCTATTTATTTGTAATAACTCGACCCAGATGTAGATTTATGACGTACTTGTAAAGGTTTTAGACCTGCATTGGAATTTACTTCACTTTAAGCGTTCTTCCTAAAATATACTTATTATGATGGTCGTGAGACCGAAACGTACGTAAAGACGAACATTCATAACAGAGTGTTAATGTGACCTAATTCCCGAGAATTTTTTATATAATTCATACTGGGTCAAGAATCTTATTATATTATTTATTATTTCTTTAAAATTAAAAGATAATGATAATAATAAAAAAGAATATATATGATAATTAAAGATAATTATCATATATATTATAATTAATTTTATTGCTAATATTATAAAATTATTAATAAGAATGATCTAATAATGAAACCTTAAGTTAAATAAAATTACCTAGAGAATCTAAATTAACTGAGCTAAAGAAGTGAAACTAAATTTATTAAAATGATATTCCAACCAGGATGAACCTAAATATGATTTTGTTTTTTCAATATTGGAAATAATCTGTACATAACCCTTATTACACAAGCTACCAATACACTTTTCTATACTTTCGTTCATAACGTTTTTCTTGATATGCTTTACCACCGGATCTTGTATTGGCATAATGGTAATCGAGTTCCATGAGGATGTATGGTATTTGTTCAAGCTTCTTATTTGTGAAGTCAAGGTATGTCGACTTTATCGGAAGAATGAAACATTTTTCGATCGCTTATTTGGTATACAGCCTTCAATTCCATTGTTCACCTGAAGAAGCTACTGTGTGGCCAAACATGTGTTTTATTTTTATTTCGGAATTTTCCACAGTGTATTTATTCAGTGTAATGTTCACTTGTAATAAAACCTTCAAAATAATTTTCGAAAAAGAAACCTATGAGATAGTATCCTAATATTTTTGAATTAGCAGAAAATATTCTAATTTCGATGACCTTCAAAGCTTAAATATATGGTATCGGAAATTCCAAGAGTATTAATTTCCTCCTACGGAATAACCGAAATGACTAATGCGCCAATCCAATTAAGAAGCTGATGAAGAAATTGATGAGATTTCTTGCGGTAATTAATGTGGTTTTGTCAGACCATATTTAATTCATCCTGGAATCCGCTTACCAGGAATCGTTGCAAATATTAAAGTCAAAGAATAGAGGCCAGATATGAAATTATCCGCACAAATATCGGATCCTTTGTTTTCATAGATTATTGAACTTTATTGGAGTATTTTTCATCAATTGCAGCCACCAATGTCAATTTCGCAATTCATTGTGTACGAGTACACAACACCACTATAGGTGGTGCAAGGGAAGTATTATAATCGGTCCAAAAAAAATTTCGACATTTCTGAATCGATCTTGACTATTTTTTTCGAGATGTTGTTTGTGTGTAAACAGGCACTGTATTGTTTTTGGGCACGGTAGCACCTTTCAAGTGGTATTTTTGGCATCTATCTTCAGTTTTTCAATCGTAATTATAGTATTTTATTGAACCATAATGACAACAGTGTTTTTCTGATTCTAAATTATATCACACGCATATATTTAACCAGCAGAAGTGTCCGAAATGATATTTCTAACAACAAGTGGCGTCACAGTTTGTGTTATTAGTTTATTCTTTATACAATATAGTTCAATGCTCTGTGGTATAGAATTAAAGTTGTGTCAATAATTTTGGTAATCATGTGACAGCAGGTGTCGGCATAAAACTAGGTTATATTATAGTGTCAATAATTTCGAATGTCAACCTGACAGCAGGTATATGTACGAAACACTTTCAAAATGTATTATGTGGATCATATGAATGAACCTTTAATGCAACATACTGTATAATTTAGCTGTTTCTAAATTATTTGCATTATATTTTCTTTTGCTACTATCAAACACTTGACCAGCAGAAGTGTCCGAAATCGAACAATTGTGCTAACAAAAGCGAGGAAAGTTGAGGTCGATTGATTACAATTCATTATTCATTCCCAATAACTTTGTTTTTAAAATGTTTTCAAAAGGTTACTGTAACATGGTACTCTATTGATGAATTTCTATGAAACTTTTCTTAAGGAATTTATATTATACCTAATCCTCAATCTATTCATTTATTAACAGTGTGGCCATCCAATTCAGAGAACCATGACACGTTGGAGTTTGATCCCAATCATTGATTAGTCAGAACAAACGTGGAAAAATATCATTGACACTTACCCTTTTCTTTGACAAGACACTCAAGATCTTAAGGCACTGGTAGGTAAGCGGAAGGGGTAAACGCTAATATCATTCAGATAAACTCGTACTCAACAACAATAATAAAATTTAATAATAAAAAAATAATATAAATGATTAACTTTATTACTAATAAGAATAAAAAACTAAGATCAAAATCTATATTCAAATAAAAGAACCTTAGATAATCTAAATTAAGTAAAAGAGAAATAAAACTAAGATTATTAAATTGATACCCAACCAGGATGAACCTAGGGGATCGAACTGAATGAAATGATTTGAAAGTATTATTGAACTTAACCTGAATAAAAAAATTCACCCTTCTTACCAAAAATACTCTGAAGAAACTATTAAGTCAAATTAATTGAAATTAAGTGTCACGTGATTTCTCAAGAGACTAATTCAAGCTAGAATATATAACTGAAGGGCTTAGGCATTATCCCTAGTATTTGTAATACATTTCTTTTTCTCAAAAACCAATCTACAATTCGGAAAAGGATCCTCGAACTGTTTGACCATTAAGCAATAAGATTCTTCCTTCTCTTGAGATCTTTAGTTCAGAATGTTTCGGTGGGGATTTCTGAATTTATCTGTCCTTTTCTAAATATCACTAACTGATATGAATGTACATAAAATATCTCCAGATGGTTAACATTAAGATTTTACATGTAGCTACCCATTAGTTTCTCGACCTATATTGGTTGATCTTGACAGGTTTATGATTTCTTTTACACAAAACCTTTGTGAACTTATTGCAACCCTTTTAATCATATCAGCTATGGTATCATATCACCCTCGTTGAAGCGAGTGTGGATTGTCTTATCTTTATTTTAGAACTTCCTTCACTTTTCTCAAGCTACATTTGTTATTGAAAACATCTGGCAACGCCTAGTTGTTCTTTACTTTTAGATATTTTAATTGTACATGAAATTTTAATTTTCTAAGAATGATTTTGTTTTTAAATATTTGAAATAACCTGTACATAACCCTTATTACATTACAATAATTACTAAAATCAACAATGATAAAGTATTTTATTGAATATACAATTATTGAATTTACCTTGTATTAAATTTCATAATTATCCAATTGTCAAATTCGATTCAAACAATTCACTTCAAACAGCGCCAAGATGAACTAGAAATTTGTCATTTTGGATTCGATCCAATTCGTTTTGTCCCGGTTCAACGTAACTCGTCATGTTCAAACAAATGTATAATGCTAAATAATTATCAATTCTAGTTGTACACCTTTTCAGTTTAACATCTTCGTTTCGATGATGTTCTCACTTTTAACATTATTGCCTAAGGTAATATTAGCATTACTTAAGAAATTTATTTGACCCATTATTCACCGTATGAAAGTGATTTATTTTTAGTCTTTGAATAATGCATCTCTATAAAGAGAATCAACTATCTTATCTTATTTTAGTTGGACCTTATACATTACTTATCGTAGTTTTTTCTATATATAGTCTAATTAAGTTGATGGAAATGTGTTCTACGTTTTTAACACATCTAGCTATGCTGACATGTGGAATTGATCCCTGCAGTATCATATTTTGTACTTATTTACTTTGGCATGCACGTGAAGACCCCTTATTCATTAGTTCCAGTTATGTGAAAACAGCAACAGAGTGATGTTTTTTAAGGTATTTAATACAATGCTTAGAATTCCATGGGTTGAAGTTTATTCTCGGATAAGTCTAGTAGTAGAACTTTCGTGTCATTACCTCCTTCGAAGCTATGGTACACTTATGATAAATTGTCTGAATTGTTTATTGTGATTGTAGATTTTTACTTTTTCAGAGGTTCAACCTAACATTATTAGTAGAAACATGTAACATGGTGTAGAACTTTGGTTTTCAGAAAGAATGAATAGAACAAAAATGAAACAATAGATAATCTGATGTTGACTCCAAATACTGGAATACTGGTATATTTTAGGAATAATTTTAAGCTTCTCATGCCCGTTAGTTCAAATATAAGGTGTCCTGTCATTTTGGATTTTCCGATGTTTCATATCTGTCGATGGTACAGATGTCGCTCTATGACATTTCTGTAGTCAAAACAACGCTGTTGAAAAAATTAATCTGTATACTCTTGCACAACACATTAATACTGTAAATTAACCTTGATCTATAGGTTACTAATATTCCTCACTCGTAGGAACCGACGATCAGAAACAGATGGGAAGAAGTCAGATTATATTTTGTCATAGAAAGTTTATTCGAATGGGCAATAGGTATATGTGTTCTACAATTATGTTTAATACCGGGATATCAAAAATTATCTTGGTCAAGGGTGGTTGTGGAATCTAAACCGTGTGTCTTACTTTACGTTATCAAAACTTGTGTCAAATTAATTAATTTGAAGTTTCTAAAAGTGAGAAATTTCGCAATTTTATACGAATGTTATAACACTCAGAAGTCTTTAGCGCTTTAGACTCCGGGATTTTCACGTGGCCTATCGAAATTAGAAGGTTCGAATTGTATAAAAACACAATTGCATGAACGCCAGACGTCCTATGTAATTAGCTACGAACGTAATCATTTTGACATATGCCTCGAGGAGCTCGCTACGCGTCAGTTAGAGTTTATACTTTTTACTTCGATCTTGTTAATTCGGGGCCGTTTTATGCCCCGTGCGGCCGGCGCCAGTTGTAATAAAGTGTTTTCTGCTATAGGCCGCTAGCTTTTGACCGCTTTTGGGTAGATTAGTAGCTAGAAAATTCCCTTTGGTACGTCGCACGTTAGACGCGCGTAGCTTAGACCTGAGATTACCAGCTTCTATTTTAATTAAATTTTCCTATTTAATCGACGTTTTGGGGCCCGAGACTGTGCTATTTAGTTGGCCCCGTTCATAAACTAACGACATGGAGCGAAAACCACATGCGAAAAGTCCTCGTAAAGACGTTCTATGTTCCGAAGATTTGCACTTTTCTAACTCACGAGCTAAGCGCTCCTCACGTGAACGTCATTCGATTTATCGAAAATTAACCAATTTAAAACAGTTTTCGACCCCGTTTGTGGCTATTGCGACCTTGTAAAAGGTTCAAAGTTAACATTTCGTTTTACATTCCACAACCACCCTTGGCCAAGATAATTTTTAATTTGTAGTTTAAGACACACGTTTTAGATTCCACAACCACCCTTGAACTTGATTTCATGTTCCTACCACCTCGATACCTCTTCTTCAACATGACGGTTATTCCAAATACTTCGACATATTTAATCAGTAGGTAATTAAAATGTATTTTCCATTACCTCCGATGTGCTGGTTATAATACTTCTTTGAAATTCCCCATACCATTTTTATTGAATTGAAATAGAGAAATAGAAAACCAAGTTCTTGTGAAGCGGTTTTCGCAATGGACCTCATATGATCGTCCCTTGAAAGGATGCTGCTTATGGAATAGTTGTAGTTGTATCATATTAGGGATCGTGGGATCCGCCTTCCTGAAGAAGACACAAGCTTGAGTTTTGGTTGCATTAAACTCTACTAGATTATCATATCCCCATTTCAAAATCTTTGCCAGATCTCCATTAATTGCGTCAACCTGTCCCTGTACCGTTCTTCTGGCTGCAATGGATGGCATAGGGGCTTTAGATGAGAAAGCGGTATACAAGTGTACCACCATCTGCAAAGCTGTGAACGGAACAGTTGGTCACTTCCAGCAGATCGTTGATATGGAGCAGAAACAATGTTGGTGTCAAGAGAGATCCCTGTGGAACACCAGTGTTGATAGCCATTACATCGGAGTATACTCTATCTGAGAGCAGGTCTCCCGTTGATCTCTGCTGACGAAAGCCATATTGCCGGTCATTCACAATTTTGTAGCTCCCTAGGTATTTGATGAGCTCGATGTTGATTGCTTCCTCCATCATTTTAGAGATCACAGATAACAGTACAATGGATCTAGAATTATAAGGAAGGGTCTTCTTCCCTTTTTTTGGAATTGGTTGCACTCTAGCTGTCTTCCAGCTGGAAGGAAACACACCAACTTGGTATGAAAGGGTAAACAACCTGCAGAAAACTGGTGGTAATTCAGGCGAACATTCCTTGAGAACGACATGTGAAATTCCGTCTGGCCACGTAGACTATTTGGTATTGAGATCAAGCAGAATGTGCCTAATTGTGCGCCAACGAAAGACAATTTCAGGCATATTGCTATCGATGGGAGCAATATTAGGAGGGTCCTTCCCTTGTGGATCCAAAGTTGAATTTGCTGCAAACATTTTAGCAAAAATGTTGGCTTTTCCTTGTGACGTAGTAGCCAGTGTGCCAACATCTTTGGTTGGGGGATGTAATGAACTGGAAGTGAAATTCCTACCAATTGCTTTGGCGAAAGTCCAAAACAAACGTTAGCCATTGGGGCATTTGATAAATTTATTCGATCTTATTGTGGCATTATATGCCTTTTTTTTGAAGCGACGGCCCTAGAACAGATTTTGTTTTTTTGTGTGTGAATAATTGCGAAAGACAACCTGACAGCAGGTGTCAGTATGAAACATAGAATTGTGAAATACATTGTGTAGGCCATTTGGCTGAAATTTCAATGTAAAATAGAGTATAATTTAGCGGTTTCTAAATCATTTCCAATATACCTTCTGTGCCTACAATCATTGACATTTGTCCCGCAGGAGTGTCCGGAAGCTATTTTGCTAACAAAAATGAGGGAAGTCACGTGATAAATTGATCACAGTTTGTTTTGTTGGAGCTGCCACTAGCGCCCAATAGCTCCATTTAGGAATATCTGTTCCATCGAAAAATACGGACTCGGAAATATTTTCCTCCAAAACTTGTTTATATTCTCCCACGAATCGAAGTGTCTTTGCAGATATATGTGATAATACCATGAGACCTATACGGGGATCGTCTTTTTGCACTGCAAACGAATGTTACATAATTTTTTCGTAACAACTCAATGTAGCCTTTGAATAAATCGGATTCAAGTAATTGTTCTTGTGACGTCTGCAGCGTTATGTGGTTATCTATGGAACAACTAAAACATTAATCAAACATCGACAATGATATATATGTACACTTAGGATTTTCGCGTGCTTATTCCTTATTGCTACCTGATCAAAATTAATAATATAAAATTTGAATATGGTTCAATTGTCACAATTCATTTTTTAATCAATTATATCATTATAATAATATAAGTTCTGCTATCAGTTGAACTGTCAAAATCATTGACACATTCAACCTTACTACTATGATACCTCAGAGTAATTGAATCAATGTAACTATGTGTCGTTACACTTAGATTACGTGGGTATGAGGTCATTCAAATATTGAATAAGAATTTCGAACACTAAGTGTTATGTGTATAATGTATGCAAATGATATAAATTCATAACCAGAAAAAGCTGTTGTCATAATTGTTGAATAAAATACTATAGTTTCGTTATGATTAAATGAAAGAACGATTACTTACATTGTTTTTATACCCCTTTTAATAATGACATAATAACGTTACCTTGTTACCTACTATTGTTTCAACACCGAATTGCCATTATCAAATAGATAGAAGTAAACAAAAACAGTTCAAGTATAAATAGGAACTAAAGTACAATAGGGTTAATACTTGAACTGTTTATTGTATACTTCATATTTTTGAATCTGCTTGATAATGGCACTTCGGTGTTGAAGCTATGGTAACGTTTTCATGTTATTATTGAAAGGGGTATGAAATAAAGTAATTGTTCTTTTATTTATTCATAACGATAAATTGCTTTGGAGTAACTAACGACTTCTACCATCGATTTTTACTTCCATCGCTGAGTAGTATACAGTCTAAGGAGAGTATTGAAGTCGGCCCAAAAAAGTGCGGATTTTCGCGGATGTATCAGTTTTGAGCATTTTGAAATCTATCTAGACTATTATTCACATAATGGTGTCTGTGTGTATGTGAGGAGACGATTATGCCAGTCCTCTTGATCGTATGGATTTGAAATTTTGCAGACCGCTTTGAAGTGGCGCGGTAGCCCCGTTTCGAGTGGTATTTTTGACATCCATCCATTTTTTTTCAAATCGAATCATGTTATTTTATTAAACCAAAAGAAAAACGGAATTTGAAAAGTGTAAGAGGGACACGAGGCGGCTCTTCAATAGAGCTAGGAAAGTCGGGACCAGGGAGGCCTGGGATTGGCACAAAATCAGTCTGATTTCCAGTAGTTCTGCGAAAGGGTCTGGACTCAATCCTGGTTCCGCTGATTGAGGTGCTGAAGGGTTGTATTGGATAGGATACACGCCCAAGGAGTGGAAGAGAACTCATGTGACCTTCACTCCTAAAGCGGGTAAGAAGAGCTATGTAAACATCAAGGATTACCGGCCTATAAGCCCTGCGTCGTTTTTGTTGTAGATTGGTATTTTAAAGCAGGGCCTCTGAAGCATTACCCCCTTCATGAGGAACAGCATGAACAGCAATTACCATTTTACTTACCCCAGAGCCCAGAGGCAAGTTTTCCACGGTATAGCTTTTCGAAAAAAACATTTTTATTCGACCCACCCTAATAGACAATGATTGGAT
Source organism: Endomychus coccineus (assembly GCA_958510875.1). Taxonomy (NCBI): domain Eukaryota; kingdom Metazoa; phylum Arthropoda; class Insecta; order Coleoptera; family Endomychidae; genus Endomychus; species Endomychus coccineus. The sequence goes on from OY294068.1 coordinate 160,935,413, forward strand.
TGCTCATCATTGGTCCTGCAAATTGAGAAGATGACATGATTTGACTATCGAGAATGCTTTTGTGATTAGATTAATCAATGTTCCTCTGAATACCGATTTGATTATATAGTGCTGTGTGATGTGAGTCCAACATTGGTTAGAATTAACATAATTTATGTTTTATTTATATATTTACGTCAAGAATACATAAAATACTTAATGATAATTTTACCATATAACTAAATAACAAACGTAATTAATTTGATGTATTCACATTATAAATACCTTATCAAATATTCAATTAATAAATTTAAAAAAACATATCAAGGTAAAACATTTCAACAGATATTTAAATAATGGTAACAGTCCCTTTTTAAAGTTAGCACCAGAAGAGGAATCAGAAAAAGTCAAAATTTTGACTGCTTGAGTTGTCAAACCTGAGCATCCTCGAGATCAACTCATTCATACCATAACCATTGCACTATTATCTGTGATTTCTAAAGTCATGGAGAAAGCAATCAGTAGCGAGCTCATCAAATACATAGAGAGCTACAAAAATGCGAATGACCGGCAATATGGCTTGTGTCAGCAGATATCAACAAGAGACCTGCTTGCCTACGTAACACATGTATGGCAGAAATCTATTGAAAACCATAGGGAATCGCTAGCTGCATCATTGGATATCTCCAAAGCATTTGACCGGGTCTGGCACCAAAACCTTCTTGGGAATCTACCGTCATATAGTCAGATAGATCACTCCATGTGGTGGTCGTCGGAGTATTCTCCAATACAATGGCTATCAACGCTGGTGTCCCACAGGGATATGTCTTAGGCCCAACCTTGTTTCAGCTCCATATCAACTATCTGCTGGAAGTGACCACCAGTCCCGTCCACAGCTTCGCAGATGATGGTACACTCCATACCGCTTTTTCATCTAGAGCCCCTATACCATCAAATGAAGCCAGAGGAGCGAGGCAGTAACATGTTGACGCAATTAATGGTATCTGGTAAAGATTTTGAAATAGGAATCTGATATCTCTTGGGACGATCATGTAGAGGTTCATTGCGAAAACCGCTTCACAAAAACTTGGGTTTCTATTCCGTGCCAAGAGCTACTTTATATCCTAGCAGCTCTTCATAATCTACAAAGCACAGATTCGACCTGTCCTGGGGTACTGTTCACATGTTTGTAGCTCGGCTCCCAAACGAATGCTGAAGCTTTTGGATTCTATACAGAAGATAGCTGTTACGAGTTCATTGACCGCTCTAGAACATCGTAGAAAGGTGAGAGATTTATCTCTCTTCTATAGATATTCCCATGGTCAGTGCTCTTCAGAAGTCTCGTCTGTTGTTCTACCACGAGAGATCACAGATAGGCAGACTAGACGAGCTCAAACGTACGCTGAAGCTCTTGGATTATATCCAGAAGAGAGTTATTCGTTTGATTGATGATGTTACACTTACGAATTCTTCGACCTCTCTAGAACATCGTAGAAAGGTGGGATATCTTTCCGTTTTCTATAGATATTCCCATGGTCGGTGTTCTTCAGAAGTCTCGTCTGTTGTTCCACTATGAGAAATTCCAGATAGGCGAACTGGACGAGCTCAAACTTGTCACCCCTTCACTGTCAAGCTCAAGATTTGCCGAACTTCTTCCTACCATATTCATTTGCTTATCGAACAGCGAAGTTATGCAACTCTCACGTAGTGAGGTAACAGTATTATCGAAGGGCACATAAAGCAGCTCAGATGCTCTCGTTTTTCTTTCTCCTGCTCTCATTGAAATGAAACCCAAAAGATCTAGGCAAAAAATCAACCCTCTCGAGAGCTTCTAAAGAAAACAAAGCTCTGCCTGAAGTCTCCTGTTCCACATTTTCAGGATATTTGAGGAAAGAAACACTTAAGCATTAAGTGTACTCGTCACGAGCCAAGCCTAATTCGTAAGCAGTCAGTCTCAGAATTCTATTTTGAGCCCTTTCAATGGTTGCAATATGAACACTGAACAGCATATTGGGATGAACAAACAACTGATGAGTACTCAATATAGAACGTACCATTGCACAGCATAACGTTCATAATATATTTCATGACCTACAAATAAAGCCCATAAGTCTGATAGCTTTTGACACAATATAATTAATATGGCCATTAATAAATCACATCTTGGAGTCTAACTCAACTCCAAAATCCTGAATACTTGCCACTTCCTTGTTTGGCGTTATATTATTTTTGGATGCAAATCTTACCATTTGGGTAAAAAGTAATTTATATCACATAGCAATATTGAGGTTCATTCCATTTGAACCACACCATTCATTGAAAGAATTAATATTATATTGCAATCCTCAAGAGAGGATAGTGTACACATTGCAGAGAATGTATCGCTAAGCTTCCAATATTTGAATTAATTCGATAACACAGAGCTTGAATGTCAATGACATTACTCAATAATTAATATGTCACATATATGAATTTGGATGAAGATCAAAGTCTTATTCGGGAATAGATAGGTAGTGGACATTATGACATGAAGTGGAATCAAGATCTATTAGTGCTAATATGAATATAATAGCCAATGCCAAAGTGTTATTGCAGGTAATAAATATCATTATTAAATATATAACAGTTAAGAAGATGCAGTTAAGAACAAGTGGAAAATTGCCTCCTTTTAATTTTCTATTGAATGGGATATATAGTTTCTACCAATGATCTAATTATAATATAACATAATTGTCCTGCTCACAAAAATATAATGCAGAAATAGGGACTACCCTTTTTTCTAGACGTGATCCCGAATCGAATGCACTTTGTTTCATCAAAATCGGTCCATATCGTTCGATTTTCGTAATGAAATACCTATTTGACTCGACTAATACCGGTCACGCTCTAGATTTCTATGAAGTTTAGGACTTTCCCTAGGGATGTTTCCATTATTTCATTGAATAAAATTTCAAGCTTTCTGGAATTCTATTGTATTTTTGGTTAGGTACTTGGTAAAATGCCATTTTAAAGAAGCGAAATATTGCATTTTGTGAATAAGAACTGATCGAAAAACTTGGTGATATTTAACAATTATTTGCTTTTCTGAAATTTTGCATCTTTCAGTGAGCAGTGGAAGAGCAACATTGTGGCCCCCTAAATTAACTTCTTCTGTCTTAGTCCTAGCATATTGTAATAGAGTGTAGATATTTTTCCTCAGTTAATTTTCAAATATTCCACAGAACTGTTTAGATCTCCGATGGCACAGCGTGTCCTACTAATCTAATATCCACGCCGCGTTTTGTTTGTCTTTACGTATTCTGAAATCAGTTCTGACATAAAGTACCTTTAGAGCTATAGACTTGATTAATTAATGTTGGAACCTAGAGCTTTAGTGAAAGTTCATACTAGATTCCTTGCTCCATCTCTAAGCCAACGTCCAACGTTCTAAGCTTATAATAATCACAATTTATTTCATATCTGAAAGCAGGTACAATTAATCAATTATGTTAGAACACCTTAGTTTTGAACACAAAGCTAGAAAATGTGTATTACTCTGCTCTTTTAAAGAGTGGAATGATGTAGCCAGAAAGTGAAAATGGTTATTGATCCTGGTGTTAACGGTAGTGGCTTATTTGTTGTGGTCATGGTTGATACAATTATTTTCAAGTAGAGAGTGGGGATACATCTGAATTCATTAAATTGCAGTTTCGCTTATACATTTCCTTCCCTCCTAAATTATCTAGATATTTGTCATTACTGTGTTTCAAGAGTGATAAACTTTCTTTAGAAATGATGTGACCTGTGTTTAAAATATGTTCGGCTAACGCTGATTTTTCACCATTATTTTCCTTCATCTGGGCAAAATGTGCTTTATATCGAGAATGTTCCTTATATTTTGGACTACATAGCATTTCGAACACGACTCACAATCGATTTTCTAAATCATGGATTTTTCGAAGTAGAAACTTCCTCAAAGGTGTTGCCTGAACGGTTTTTTAGCTTGTTCTTACTCCTATAAACGGGTTGTATTGCAAATTTAGAACACAAATTATCGAGTTTATTAATTATTACTGAAAACGTGTTTAGTTTCCTCCATGGTGCTAATATTCAAAAATTGATACATTTTGTACCGAAACTATGATTATTGATTTTGGTTTGGGAAAAAATGGGCGATGGACATTTAATATATCTAATGTTAAACAGGCTAATTCAGGAACATATTTTTGAGAAATTTTAATCTTGTATTAGTTCGTAATGGCTATCAAGAAAGCGCGAAGAAGCTCGTCGAGGAAGTATTGCCAGGGCGTAGAGGATATGCCCAGCTACGCTAGACTCCACAGATACTAACAACCGGACCACGACAGAAAGTGGGCTCCAGTGCAAAACCGCAAGGAGGATATACCAAAACAGAAGAAGAAAAGCTGGAGCGGCTGCCCCAGACTCGCTTCCCTAGATCACGTTCTGAAAACGACTGTATTATGCCAGAACCGGGAGACCTCGTAGCTCAGAAAAGCGCCGAAGGAAAACTGGGCTCAAGCTGCGAGTGTTATTAACACGAAAATCAAATCAAATCAAATTGGCAATAAATTCATTTCAAACCATATAATCCGATGGGATACTGCCAGCTTTACTGCAGCAAGCAATCGATATACTGGCCTCCATCCAGTTTGAAATGCTGAGAGCCAGCTTGTCACTTAGCTACATACCGGAAACGTGGAGGGCGGCAAAGGTGGTCTTTATACCAAAGCCAGGGCGAGAGTCTTACGTCCAGCCAAAATCTTTCCGTCCGATCAGTCTAACATCGTTAGTCTCCTGAAAACTATAGAGAAACTGATCGACAGGGATGTCAGGGATCGAACTCTTATGAGGAACCCCCTACATCGTAACTAGTTTTCTTACCAAACCGGGAAATCCTGCGAAATGGCGGTATACGAGCTAATACAGGGAGCAGAGGAATCGCTATGCTGCAATGAAATTGTGCTAGCGAGCTTCCTCGACATTGAGGAAGGTTTTGATAACACCTCTTTCGAATCAATTCACTGAGCAACGTTAGAGCGAAGGATGGAGGGTCTGCTGTGCAGATACATTAACCACATGCTCCGATGCAGGATAGTCATAAGAAATCTCAATGAGGTTGAGAAGGAGGTGCGGGTCACTTCTGCAGTGGAGTCTGGTGGTGGACGAACTACTAATACATCTTGGGAGTAAAGGATTCTGCGTAATCGGATATGCGGATGACATCGTCATTATAGTACAAGGGAAGTTCGGGAGCACAATAGTATCTCTGATGCAGCAAGCACTGGACTTTGTTGAAAATTGGTGCAACAAGGAAGAACTCAGAGTGATGAATCCCTCGAATTGTTGGTCGTAATTGTCGGTTATATCAGACCTCAATTTTTCAAATTGTACAATTCAATCTACTACCAGATCTGTTGAAGCAACAGTTGTAACTTATAACATCATTAATGACTTCAAAAATCTTCTATTAGATTTTCCTTCACTAATAAAAGCAGATAATTGTAATCTGAAACACAACATTATTTATTAATTATATCGAAACCAATGCTTCTCCAATATTCTCATACTTTTGCAGTATATCTGCTGAAAAATTAAAAGCTGCTGAAAAGAAGTTCTATATTTATTAAATTAGATATTATAATACCTTCTTTAAGCAAATATTTACGGAATTTTTTTTCAATTTAATGTTTATTTTAGGAGGAATTTTGTAGTGACGATTGCATTGGTTTGTAGACATTGCGATTATTATGTTGTCAGTATCAAAATACAAATATACTTATCTATCCTTATATCCATATTTATAAACAGTGTGTTCACGTTAAGGATTTACCACCCTTGTACCTTTTGTATTTTTTGGCGGATTTTGATAAACTTTTTTTTGTTAGGTTGGTATTCAAAATGTGCATTAAACTAGAGGATAACTATAGTTTTGGGCTGTAACATGACCACCTACGTCCACTTTTATTGGCTTAAATTTCAGAAAGTATTATTAGGGGTTTTTCTAGAGAAAAACAGATGAAGGATTCTTATTTAGGATAAAGTTAAACTTGGCTGTACCGATTTTCAGTGTTCTAAAATACAGGGTGTCCAAGAAAAGAATGTTTACTTCTATCGCCACTAATACTATTATAAAACAATTTTATCGTTAAATCGACAAATTAGTCCAGTCATTATAGGAGAACTTTGAGCAAATAATCGAAATTTTTGGGTACAGCTCAATTTTTGTACCAAAGTGTAGGTTTTGGTATCTGAAAACATGTGGCACTGACGCGCCTGCGCGCGCATATTAGCATTCGTCAGAATAGATATATATATATACGTTTTTTTGCCATTTTTTGCACAAAATGGAGAATATATCCAAATGTATGCATTTTATCGAAAAAATGAAGAGGAATAAAGTTGTTCAGAATTAAATTTCCTATAAAAATGCATTATTTGATTTTCCGATTTGTGTTGATAAAATTTTCCACGAATTTTCCATCATGAGGCTGAAACAAAAAATGCAAGCACACGTGTCTTTCTTAAATAACATAAAATACTAAAAAAACGTTTCACAATTTCATAATATTGTTTGAATGGTAAAATGAAAATAAAAAGAGAAACTAACGTTGAAAATCATGGGAAAATTAATTTCCCGCGCCTGGGAAAACTGCGAAGAAAATCGGAAAATCAAATAATGCATTTTTATAGGAAATTTAATTCTGAACAACTTTACTCCTCTTCATTTTTTCGATAAAATGCATACATTTGGATATATTCTCCATTTTGTGCAAAAAATGGCAAAAAAACGTATATATATATCTATTCTGACGAATGCTAATATGCGCGCGCAGGCGCGTCAGTGCCACATGTTTTCAGATACCAAAACCTACACTTTGGTACAAAAATTGAGCTGTACCCATAAATTTCGATGAAAATCTCCTATAATGACTGGACTAAATGAGAAATTTGTAATAAAGTTGAATTTTTGTCAATTCGTCGCCGATTATTCCTAATCACATTTCTTAACTGCTGTCGAGTTATACTGTGACAAGTTTCTCTGATGCTATCACAAAGTTCTTCTCGGTTTTGAGGCCTTGTAGCAAACATTTTATTTTGTATTGTTCCCCAAAGAAAGAAATCAAGAGGCGTAATGTCTGGGAAGCTCGGCGGCCAACGAATAAGAGGACTACTGCATCCGATTCAACAATTAGGACAATTATCATTTAACCACTGTCTCACACTTACAGCGTTATAGATAGGTGCTCCATGAAGTTGTAAGTATAAATTGTAACGGTAAGCAAGAGGAAGGCCGTCAAGTGTATCGGTAAACCAATTTTTTTTCTAAGAAAACTAGCAGCATTTAAATTTTCATAAGGGGTATGGCCCAATAATATTTTCGTTTAAAATGCCACAGAAAACATTTACCTCCACATTCTGATATTTTGTGATGATACAATCCCATTGGTCGTAAATGTAGCTTTAATTATTGTCGACTGACAGCTTTCAACTAAGATAATGTTTTTTGTTTCCAAAGCTTTTTCACCGAATTGTAATCAAATGATATAATGCAAGGAAAAATGGAACTTGTTCGAGTGGTCAACGTTTTATTTGTTTTCATAATGCTTTAAATCATAATAAGAGTAATGAAAAATCAAATTAATGTTTCTTGATTATTTCAATGATAATTCCTATTCAAGCTTTAGAGATACTAGTAGGAATTCACGTTATGAATTTCTAAAATCCAAATTATAGTTACATTTTAATTTCTTGGACACCCTGTATTTTAGAAAACTAAAAATCGGTATAGGTAAGCTTAACGTTATCCTAAATAAGAATCCGTTATCTGTTTTCCTCTATAAAATCCCTAATAATACGTTCTGAAATTTAAGCCAATAAAAGTGATCGTAGGTGGCCATGATTACAGCCCAAACTAAAGTTATCCTCTAGTTTAATGCATATTTTGAATACCAACCTAACAAAAAAAAGTTTATCAAAATCCGCCGAAAAATACAAAAGGTAGAAGGGTGGTAAATCCTTAACGTGAACACACTGTAGATATAAGAAACAGTTTCGATCTTTTAGACTTAATAAAACAGATTCATCTTTCTCTAACCATATTTTAGAAACAGAGCACACTTTTCCAAATTTAGATGAAGTTAAAATTTTACATAACCAGAGTAGAGGTTTTAAATTGAACACAATGGAAATTTTCAAAGATGTTAAAAATAATGGCAATAACATTTTAAACGATCAATTAGACGATCTATTTTGTCTTGATAACGTAAAATTTCTCATGATCCTCTTGTCCTTTTATACTTCCGCATTAAAATTTCCTTCTCACTCTACCTCATTATCCAATTTGAATTATACTATTCTAAAAATGTATTTCCTCAACCGGAACCCCACTTGTTACCTGTGTCTCATATTTTACCATAAATAGCCAAGATTGTTCATATTTTCATACATTAGTATCGTTTGAAGATGACACCGTAGTGTCGAAACTATAGGCACGATTGGTTTCTATAATATATGTGATACAAAACAAAGAAAAAGTGTTTTATTTTATTATATCAATATGACAAATTATCACAAAGTAATGGATTCCACCATTGAACTCTACTCTGTGTAACTAATCTAATATTCTGAGTATTGAAAGGAACTTGTAATAAAATCTATTTCGGTTCTGCCTCGTAATGATATTACATTATGATACTGGCATAACAGCATCACAGCTGATGAGATTGTGGGATTGTGGCGTTCATCTTGACCATGAATGAAAATGTTAAAGCGGGGTTATGTTTCGAATTGTTTTCACCGGTTTTTATTAGTGGCTCCTGATCTTAGAATTTTTGCAGTTCATCAAAAATAATTCAAATCAAAATGTGCCGTGTGTGAGATCATTTTCCAATTTAATCATCGAATTTAGAATATAAAAGGTTACTCATTGTATATACAAATATAGGAGATTTCTGTTAATTGAATAATTCCAGTGAGTTGCGTTTAGACCAAGAATTAAGCAATGAATATGTTTTCTTTTTTCCTTATGTTTCATTGTCAGACTACCTGATATTTATTACTTCCTAACCATATCAATCAATTTAAGGAAACGGTATAACTGATAATTTCCCAGTTTGTAGCATGTGCTCTAGATAGTTGGATTTATTAAAGTTTATGCAAATTCTGAAAAGTGAGTACCTACTATATTTATAACAGGTTCTTTATGTTGTAACATTAAATTCAGAGAAATAATAATGATACATTTGTTGGTTTCCGGAAGAGGGATTACTTTTATTTTTGGAAATGCAGAACAGACACATATTTTTTTGAAATATTGATGATAATTCATACGTTCACATGCTATTACGTTCAATTTTAGTAAGAAGAATAGAAATCTTGAATAAAAAATTAATTCATTCGGTACTAATCTGCCTTCCTACAAGTTTCAATTAATTTTGATATATGCATATTACTTCTTGGATATAAGAATGTATGAGTTTAGAAAAATAGAGTATATTCTTGCTTGTATTTTATAAACTTATAAATCTGTTAATAGCAAATTTTAAAGATCCGGCCAGTTATAATGTATTTATACAATTACTAATTCGAAGACGTCTTCGAATTTCTAGTAATCTTTGATTCAATAATGAAAAATATGCGTTTTAAAAAATGTATTTTACGTTTTATTTTATATATTGAATTGAGTTGTAAGCTACTTTGTGATATTCCATTATAACAATAAATCAACTTTTACTTCATTAATATTACCACTGAATTCATTTTATAAACATTGATTGTAATTTCGAACTAAATAAGTTCATTTTCAAAACAACATTGAGATAAAATAATTGGAACATGAATGAATTTATAGGTATAGGTAAATAAATAAGTTAAAACGGGATTTCTGAAAATAGTTTACAAATTACGGGCTTAATAATGATTCTTGACCAAGGTAGGAAATTCAATAACTATGATTATTATGTTATTACCACTTGTTTATATACATATTCCAAAATTTATCTTTCTTGTTTACTGTTGTATTTATATCAATCAATCAAAACGGGGGCACTTAGACCATTGTGCGCCCCTTGGTATAAGAATCAGTCCAGCAGGCCTAAGCAATGCCAAAGGCTAAAGGTGTTGTAGCCTAAGAGAAGTCAGTGCTGGACATTCTGATGTGAGAAGCAGTTTCATCCGCGCAGTTTCATCCGCCTCTACACATCTACTACAAGCTGGGTCTTCAACGAGGGGCAAACCGCAGTGGAAGTTTAGTGTACAAGAACATGGAAGTTTGCGGAAGTTAGTGGAAGTTGGAGGAAGTTAGTGGAAGTTAGTGGAAGTTAGAGGAAGTTAGAGGAAGTAAGTGGAAGTTAGTAGAAGTGCATGAAAGCTTCTATTTATGTACGCATGCATCGTAGTCGTATAATGCCAAACATTTACGACAACGGCAGAAGAATTTGTGGAATATTGATCACGAAAAGGATGTTTCCAAGACACCACAGACAATTAACATTATTTTTCGTCAATACCACCTTCATTGGCATCAACGTCATCAAAAACGGTGTCTAATTCGTCAACTACTTAGTCAACTAAAAAAATTAAGATTCTCGAAATTACAAAACTTTCGTTAGATGATGAATTAATTTATGATTTGAACGGGGGGAAAAGTGGGGAAACTGATCCATGTTCAACAAACGATTTGCCCATTGATAATTGGGCAAGTGGGCAAAAAGCGAATTATGGTTTTGTTATAATGGCCCAGCCTCTATCGATGACGGCATCTTCTTATTGCCTTTGTATTTATGGTACCAATAATAAATTTACTTCCAAAGACGTTGTAGATAGAAGGAAATACATGGAAAAAGAAGCTCAAAGGTATGGAACACATATCATTGTATTTTCCGTGGATGGAGATAATTGGCTATTAAAGGTCTTGTCGCCCCTTTCAGAAAATGAAAGTAATAGTGGTTGGGCATGGTTTCAGATGGGCAAATTTGATAGCAAATGCTGGCAATGTGCAGGATATGATTCACATCAGCACAAAGTTACGAACACGACTCCTAAAACCTTCCATCGTTCTACCCATTGGAAAACATATAGCATCCGCTAGCCATTTACATATTCTCATTCGAGATTATTGCAAAGAAAAGAATCTATTGGTGATCTTCGATTTAAAAGCTGAAGACAAAATGAATTTTCGAGCTGCCGAAAAAATGTGTTTAAAAAAGTGATTGATATGTTAAAGGTAATTTCGGATAGTGAAGCGACTGTGGCATATTTAACAATAGTGAACTATGTATGCAGTTACTTCCTATTTAGAAAAAGATTTAGATATTCACACTCGCATTTATCCTATTTGGTTTGCTGTATTTATTTTACGTGTTTATAGGAAATGGATACTTGATCATGCAGAATATATCCTTAAGGACAACATCATATCATTAAATTCATGTGTGTGTGTATCGAAAATAACGCTCACAATTTAATAAAAATTATAAAATTAATACAGAGCCTTTCTAATTTAAACGAGTCAATGTTTTTGCCATGGCTGTATAGCAGCCAAGTATGTGAGAAAATTTTTCGAGCTACTAGATCTATGACATCAACATATTCAACTATTGTTAATTTTAGTATCAAGGATATTAAAGATCGAATAAGTAGAATATCTATAATTAATGTTGTTCTTAATGAGCTCAATCACGAGTTTCTTTTTCCACGTCAAGAAAAAAAAATCGTTAGAATTAAGATCACGAAGAATTGATGTTAATGATAGAGATATTGAGAAGACAATAATCAATAAATATTGCAATGTCCGATGTACTAAACTTGACCCACAAACTTGGGATATTCGTAGACGAGGATTCGTGGAAGAAGATAATCCTGCCTGTAATACTTGATGAAAACACAGAGGAAGACAACCTGGGAGACAATTAAGAAGATGATCATGTAGTAACTCACGAGAGCGAAGTTGTTCTATTAAGAAATGCAATTACCCCGAGAGTGACACATATATTGATCTCGATAATGTTCTGGACATGACTGAAATTGCGTCATTGAGAAACGAACTTTGTCTTAAAGATTTTTCGAAAGATAAGTCACATATATCCAAGAACAGTTTGTTTGCTGCAGTGATGGTTGAACTAAACATATTGTTATAAAAAAATCTGTGTTGGTTATTTGGTCAACCCGGAGAAACGATTTATTTCTAACAGCAAAATAAAACTCTGCGAGAATCCTCTTCTAAAATCGGCTAGATCAAAGAACCCCATACAAATTAAAGATAAAATCACAATAGGAGACTGGTGTCTTTTCAATTCAAAATGGGGAATACACACTTTAATATTCACCATTTGGATCACGTCCTAAATACCTACATATTGGGGCGGGTGCTATCTTTTAGCTATATGGAGGGATCGCATAAACAACGTCAATATTCATTAGACACGGCAAAGATAATGGGGTTTGAGAAATTTAATCGTGGTCTTGGGTGTTTATGTACTTGGTATCGCATAGATAAAAATGAAATTTTTCATATTATCGAAATGAAGAAGAATCTGTTTTACAGGATATCCCAACTATGCTGCAACAATTTTTTCTGGAATAATACAGTTTGACGAACCCAGTTCTAAATTACTAGTTATGGATATTGATTACCTGCAGAATTTTGATCCTCTTTCAAATAAATTAAATAAAGAGGTGCACGAGGATATGTCAACAGAGGGCTCAGAAAAAGAGGTTGCTTATAATGATTCTTCTGATGTCGAATCTTTTACTTCCGGAGAAGAAGGTGAAGTTTCAAATCAACCTGGTGTTATTAGTGTAGAACAGGAACTGTATTATGCTTTTTTCTATGATTCAATGTGGTATATAGGACGCATTAAAAATAGTTTGCCTCAGAATAATTTCTCTTTAAAATTTTTGAAAGAAAATTTAGGAAGCTTTTACTGGCCTAAAAGAGACGATATAGATACAGTTAACGTAAAACATATATTTTATGGTCCAGTGAACATGGTTGGTTGCAATCCACTTCAGAAATCAAGAACTGATAGACTTAATATTGAGAAAGGGTATAAGCGCATCAAAAAAATCTAAATAGAAATATGGTTGCATGTAAATGTGAGATAATTGAGAAACAATTATGTTGTGTTACTTATTGTACATAAAGTATATGTAAATTTCTTATTTTTGGTTTATTCATAATGTACCCACTGTTAATATGATCAATAAATTTTTGCAAAAGACAGTAGTTTGTAGTTTGGTACAGCTGAAGAAATGTATTAACCAACAAGATAGTGCCTCGCGAAATATGTGTCAATGGAAGTTCATGGAAGTTAGTGGAAGTTGGTGGAAGTCAGTGGAAGTTGGTGGAAGTTGATGGAAGTTGGTGGAAGTTGATGGAAGTTAGTGGAAGTTAATGGAAGTTAGTGGAAGTTAGTGGAAGTTAGAGGAAGTTAGTGGAAGTCCTTTAGCAAGTGGAAGTTTGGTGTACAAATTTTAGGCTGCGGTTTGCCTCTCGGTCTTCAACAATGCCCATTGTGTATAGATGTTTATTCAGATGACATGAAAACTTCAATGCACTGTTCTACTTGTTTCGGAATTTCCGATGATCCCTTACTCGTAATTGTAATAATAAAGATTCTTCACCCAGGTATGAATTATATATAAATTTTCGGGAAATAGGTCACAATAACACTTATGCTCTATCTATATTCTTGTCTTTACGTACGTTTCAGTCTCACGACCATCATCAGAAGACTTATTATGTCTGAAACTTCATTACTTAAAACTAATTGTATTACACAAAGCGTCCTAATCGCAGCAATTTCAATTAAAATACCCACGTCGTCGAAACGAACAGAAACACGAGTAAACGAAATTGTAAACCTCAATGCTATAGTATTGATAATTGTACTATAGTACAATTTGTATGTAGTAATTTATTAAACTCCGATTTATTTCCAGCTGAGGGTAACCTTTTGTTTACATTATTATCCCCAAATAGTATTTAAACAGGAACATTTTGATTTGAAATTTAGTTCACTCTGATGATGGCTACTTGGTAACTGAAAAGTGCTCAGTACTTCAATAGTATTTCTAGTAGATAAGGGTGAATTTCTCATCAATAGTGTTATAACATATTCACAGTGTGAACTCTTTATAGTTCATTGTTTACTTCATAATTTTGTATCTGTTGTGAGTGGAAACTAGAATAGCGTTTTCATGTTATTAATGAAAGTGGTATAAAAACAAAGTAATTGTTCTATCATTTGACCATGTACGAATTAAGTTAGGAACAAAGTCTACGTTGCCTGGACTGTAATATATTCTTGTTGTATTAGGATGGTTGAGTTATTTCAAATTTAATGACATCTCTACTCACCCAGAGAACTCACTTAATCAGTTTGTATGAATATGCATGAGAGTTTTTAATTAAGGATAAAAGGTGTATTGTAGGAGTGGTGTACAAACATAATGTTGATAAAGAGGTTTATATTACGTTGAGTTAATTGAGTATGAGCATGACGTATACGCATTTCAAAGTGATCTGATTTTGTGAGAATAATCCGTTATTCAGTTTGGGGTTGACAATATATACGTTTGTACTTAGTAATGTGAAGTGGCGAGAGTGTCTTTGGGTGAATATTAATAATTAAAAATAAAGTGATTGTACTTTATTTCGCCCTGCTCGCGAATACAATATCATACACATTCTTACAACAAGAATTTAATTATCCATTCCTTCAGTGGTCTAGTTCCTTCATCCGTTAATTGTAATTTATTTTATATTTTGCACTCTCCATGAATATAAAGAGTGCGCAATAAAAACCAACAACGAAAACTATAGGATTCCCTGAAACAAGTATTTATTCAAGAATTTAAAGAATATTTAAAAAAAATTAAACTTAATTTGTGAAAACGTAAGATGAGGTTCTCATAATTCCAGAATTTCGGCGTTTCAACTAAATTACTATACGGTACATCCTGGACTTGGAATCGATACAAGGTGCACTTCCTAGGATCAACAGCTGCCGACGCACACCGAGGCCAGGAATGATCTTGGGATTGTTGCGAGGCAGTTATAGGCCACTCCTCACTACTGTGGCTCTAGGTATCCGTTCGTGTTGTGCCTCAATCCTCAGTTGTAGATCTTGTAAATTAGTGGGCCAATTTTTATAAACGGTTCCTTTCAAGTAACCCAGAATAAAATCAAGAGGCCATTCCATTATTCCTCTCTTACCTATCCATTTTGAAAAGAATATTTCATCAAGGTACTCCCTTACAGCAACTGCGTAATGAGGTGGTGCAAAATCTAGCTGGAGCCAAACGTTATCAGCTATTTCTTGTTCATAATTTCTCCTTGGAACATTTCAGGCACTGCGTTAACTACGTGATTTCTCAATAAATCGAAATAGGAAGCACTGGATTAAGTTTCCCTCTAAAAAAAAATAACATTCAATTCCTGGGGATATTGTATATGTACAGCTTGAATCCAGTGAGGGTTATCTCTGGACCAGTAGCGGCAATGATGTCGATGGACATGAGTATTCGAATAAAACGTAGCTTCATCATTTTCGTTATATCTGTCATGCATTATTTCACAAAAGTGCAGTCTACGATCGAAATCATCCCCAGATAATTCTTGAGTAAATTTGCAAATTGACTGTCGACATACTTCAGAGTCATCGGCAAGTTCAAGTGTTGATTGAGTTGTATTTTCCTCAACAGAAAGCAAGATATCTAATGCTTTTGAAACATTCTATTCAGTCGACTAAAATTGCTTCTATTAATAGGATTCCTAACTGGGTTTTGTTCATTAAAGATCCCGCAAACCTCGTAGTTCCTTTTGCGATCACCATGTCCAAGCAATATTAGAATTTCTATTCTCTGCTTCTCACCTAATCGATCTGTAACTGAGATATTATACAAGTATCTCATGTTCACAAGTGTGGTTTGTGAAACGAAGTACATTTGTTATGATATGCCCTGCTGCATTCCTTGTTTGAGAAGTTTCAAGGAATTAATTTTTGACTTCAGAATGAAACCTTCGAACACTTCATGTTGAGAACTATCCAACAATAATAACAATATGAAACTCAATTATCATTAATGAATAAATAAAAAGATTTATAAACATCCCACAGCTTTTCTGCCTAATGTTTTTGGCAAAAAAATTAACTAAAATTTCCTACATATGTTTAAAGAATAGTTAAATAAAATAAATACTTTATGCTTTTTATTCACTTAGTTAATAAAATAAAGTGTAATAATAATTCCCTTCATATTATTTTAAAACTTAATTCCTAATTATAAATATAAATAAATGTGTTACATTCAAAAACCATGAGAATTTAATAAATTTATTTTCAATATTATTTATGAAAAATTAAGGAAAAATTATAAAAACGTACATTTAAAATTTCATCTTAAAAACTATCAAGAAGTTTTAAGTATTTATTTTTTCCTGTAACAATTACCAACCGATTTTATTAGCCACACCGTTGAATTGTTTATCGAATTAGTTTTCACTTGAGGTATCACTTATTCAAAATAAGAAAGTTGATTAAGTTAGGGGTTGAATAGTGAATGGCTTCAAATGCAAAAAAAATTAATATCATTAGTCTTATAATTGAAAATCGACCCGATCGGAGATTTTCTTAAAAAGTCTTGTTTTCAAAAGTTATGGTTGTAATACTTTTTACACACACTATACTATATTATATTACAATACTTTTTATACGTTGTGCCTTATAGCACAATGTAGTGTTTTCAAAAATTAATATACTTTGAATCACATACTTACAGAAACATTTCCTAATCATAATGTTCATATAATATTTCATAATGGGTACATAAATTATCTATCTGCACAAAACAGAGTTTCTACCTTTTTTATATGTTTGCAACACATTTTGTGAGTAGATAAAATATTATTTATTTCCTGTTGTTCTTATTGCTACTACTTATCGAAATAAAAACAGGAAATTCAAATCAACAGATTAGAGTTCCTCAATTATACGTAGATACCTACCTGAAGCAGTTCGACGTGTGTTTGCAAATATTATTGCACTATGGCTGTTTAACCTTCAAAACTAACCCCCATGATCTGCTTCCCAGAAGATGCATCCCCCAAAAAATTTACGAGTGCGTTTTAGGGGAGACTGTGAGAATGGTTGTGTAAGTAAATTTAGGAAAATGTATCCTTCCCAATAGTTGCGTATTATTTTATTCTGTTTTATAGGGAAGTATATGGAGATAATCACTGCTGTTTGCATTTACTAGGAACAACTCTAGTTCTGTCCTGATACATTTCAAGGAAATTTGTTCTGTTATACAGAGTGATTCTGGGAACTGTTACTAGATGTATTTGGAGTTCTGATGAATTTTATTTTATGAAAATCTGTACTGTCGATAGTCGACTCTGTTCTATTGATTGAAATTGTTTACAAAATCGTGCCACTTTCTTATTTAATTGTTGGACGAAATAAACAACACTATTCTTATTATGTTTTTGCCACTAGTTTGTTATAAATCACAACTGCAGTTTCGACAGTTACACTATCATTATCCAACGATAATAGCAAGTTTAATAAATTACATAACGACTTCAACAATTAGGCCAGTACAAATAGTATTTGAACAACAAAAAAATAAAATTCGTTACAGCAATCTGACAGCGGGATATTGTAGAACAAGATATTGTGAAAGAGGGAAAAATAAATCGAACCGACAGCTGCTATCCGGGGTGGAATGGGGTGTGTTTTTAGGGGTTCAAAACAGTTTTTCATGATTTCAGGCTAAACCGTATTTTCTATCAAAAAAAGTTGAATATAAAAGTTATAGGGAATAAAAATATCTACAACTTTTGTTTTCACCATTTTTACCCTAACCTAGAAAATGTGAATAATCAATTTTTCGGTTTTTAATTTTTTTCTTTGACAAATACAGTTTTATGGAGCTCAAACTTTAGCAAAGATAGCCCTATTCATTACAAAAAGGCAGTAATTTTTTCGGAGAGAAATATTCAGAGGTTGTTGTTGAATTTAATTTAAGAAACAAAAAAAAAAGTTTTCACTGCGATTCCTCTTAAAACTACGCCTCCTACAGAGTTCTCTTCTGGCTCACTTACTCGTTGTTACGTCTCCTTTCGATAAGTGGTAAAAAAATGTATACTGCAATGAAAAATTGTCGGGAAAATTGAAAAAACCGAAAAATCGCTTTTTTCGTGGTAATTTGCATATTTATCGTTGAATAATTGTTATTAATTAATGAAATCGTTTTAATTTTTTTATGTTCATGGAAACTATAATATTATTCCTTCCATTATTGTATAGATCGAGTTTTGATATGATGTCATGCATGTCTAAAACAGCAAATTATATCTGCTATATTCGTATATTCGTAATCGCAGGATACGAATATGAGAAATTTAAGGAGCTGTTTTAGAAGCTAAAGACAGCATGCGAACGCAACCAGAGGCCTTCTAAGCCAATAAGAGGTCGAGACGGCATATACTACAGTCGTACCAACTTATGTTTAAATTGTTTTAATTTAGAAAATTGCTCAAATGCTGAACTTCCACAAATTTCCATACACGAAAGTGACGCGGAAGAAATGGAAACAGATCAATGTACTATAACTGAAACAGTACTCAATGAAATTTTCGAAAACACTGGAGAATCGTTCAGTTTTGTTGAATTGGACGAAGAAGAAGTACAACGCTCTGCGAAGAAAGCAAGATTAGAGAAAAATACATCTATGGGAATGCATTCTTTTTCAATTTAGTTTCTTGAGCATGTCCGAAGTAATATTAATTTTTTTTTACCGCATTTATTGATTTCATGTTGTTAGTATTTACTACCTAGAAACAGGAGGGATCTGCTTAAATTTTTCCACAATGTATTATCTTTTATAGAATTTTTTTTGTATATAAATACTTGCAATATAAACTTGTTCAGTGCAACATGCAAATACTGTCTTATAATTGAAAACCACTCTACAAAACCCGTATATACCATTGTAGATCTACTACTATTGTAAGATTATGTTTTGTTTAGTAAGCTAATTGATTTCGAGTGAAAAACTAGAATTGTTCTTAAATGCATATTGAGAATGTGTGTTTTGTTTGATAGTAACAATCCCATGTACGACGATCTTAGAAGTCATATATTCGTATCTTGCGATTACGAACATACAAATATACCATATATAATTTGCTGTCTTAGACATGCATGACATCATATCAAAAATCGATCTATACAATAATTAAAGAAATTAATTTCCCCGTAATTTTTTCCATTGCAGTATACCTTTTTTTACCGTTTATCGAAAGTAGACGTAAAGAATTAACTGAGCCAAAACAAAACTCTGTAGGATGCGTAGTTTTAAGAGGAATCACAGTTAAAAATTTAGTTTTTTTTTTGTTTTATATCAAATTTAACAAGAACATCCATAAATTTCCCTCCGAAAAAATTACTGCCTTTAACAATAAATAGAGGTATCTTTTGCCAAAGTTTGAGCTTCATGAAGTTTTATTTGTCAAAGAAGAAAATTCAAAAACGAAAAATTGGTTTCTCGCATTTTTGTCGGAAAATTTAGAGGTTAGAGTAAAAATTGTGAACACAAAAGTTGTAGATCTTTTTATTCCCTATAAGTTTTACATTTAACTTTTTGATAGAATGCACGGTTTAGCCAGAAATCACGAAAAACTGTTTTCAACCCCTAAAAACAGACCCCATGCCATCCCGGATAGCAGCTGTCGGTTCGATTTATTTTTCCCTCTTTTATAATATCTTGTTCCACAATATCTCGCTGTCAGATTGCTGTAACGAATTATTTTTTTTATTTCTAATATTTTCTCCTATTAGTACTGGCCTAAATCGATTATTTCTAATTTCAAATTGAATTTTATAACTTATATTGCATTTTTGAATGTTATTGCTTATTTTAAGGTGACTCTTATGGAACATTCATATGTCTAATAAATGTCAACCGTTCAGAAGAGAAATTACTTCATTCGAAAAATTTTACAATTTAAAAATTATTTACTCCGATATCAATCAAGCACGTTTGACAAGATGGAACGAGATATGACATTGTTGCAGTTGTTTCTGAGAAGATAACGCCTGCTAGGCAAGAATATCTTGTTGTTAGATGTTCAAAATTGGGATTCATTTGATAGCATATTGTTGTTTCTCCAGTATTTGATTAATTCGAATTTTTTGCTAAGAAGGTGTTAAAATGACATTACTTCTCATTTCTAATCCTGCTGAGTAATAGTAATATGCATCAATTTCTATCAAGTTAACTAAAAACCAACATAGGCAGAACCGGAAAATATAGGTTGTAGGGAATGCTATTACAGTTTGATTTAGAATGCCATTTTACATGTTGTAAAAATATGCCATTAAAAATTATTTGGAAACATTTCCAAAAGTTTAAACTGTGCATAATTGAGTAAACAGTAATTTGGGAAGCCTAAGAGTCTGATATTTCATTATTTATTATATTTTGTTGATATCAGAGAAAACGATTTTGAAACACCAATATGAAAAATGAAAAAAATATTTGATGCCAAAAGTATGGTATTTAATTTGAAATATGAAGTCATTATTACTACAATAAATCTCGTCTCTCATGGAACGTCAAAATTAAGCAATGTTTAGTGAGCACAGCGCTGTCAATTCAATTTGGTGTTCAAACTTTTGTTGTTAATCATTTCGATAGTTTCAGTCTAGGAGCCAGAGCGATATTGATGGTCTGAACATTAACCCGATGGCACTATGGTTTATCGTTAGAGGACGGTTCAATGACCAATTCATCTCACAGACCGAATTTTCCCCGGCTGTTAGATCTCGAGATACAGCATCCGCATTTTTTTTTTGACTGGAGGTTAACCCTTTCCAAGTTGCGGTTACTTGACAAGCATGCCATTCTTATACACTTCCACCATGTACCATCATTTTTTATCGTGTCTTTTTATCAGGCCGACCAGTTAAAATTGGACCGAAAATGGACTGCAAGTTAACCCTCCCACACCTGGTGGAAAATGTTCATTGGTATTGGCAATTGTTAACATACACTATGCCATCAAAAGTTATCGGTCCATTTTCGAGTAATTGGCCATTATTTGGACCAAAAATGTTTCTTTTTTTCATTTTGTGGATAAAACTTGCGGGTTACAAGGTAACATGATGGCACCATGTTGAATAACTTTATTGGAAGTCAAAGAAAGATTTAAAATTATTGCCATCGCTCCTTGCTCATTTCAACCCCCCAAAACCCTCTAAAACCACCCTCGAAAAAAATATGAATCATATAATAATATGACCAATTTTATGATAAATTAGTCAATTATTGAGACTCTGGCTGGGTTTAAAATCGAAACGGCTCTTTTTTATTCATTTTTTTATTTTGTCTGATGATTTTAGGGAGTTTTGGGGGGTTGAAATAGGCAAGGAGTGATGGCAATAATTTTAAATCTTTACTTGACCTCCAATAAAGTTATTTAACATGGTGCCATCATGTTACCTTGTAACCCGCAAGTTTTATCCACAAAATGAAAAAAAGAAACATTTTTGGTCCAAATAATGGCCAATTACTCGGAAATGGACCGATGACTTTTGATGACATATGGTATGTTAGCAATTGCCAACACCAATGAACATTTTCCACCAGGTTTGGGGGGGTTAACTTGCAGTCCATTTTCGGTTCAATTTTAACTGGTCTGCATGATAAACAGTCACGATAAAAAATGATGGCACACGGTGGAAGTGTATAAGAATGGCATGCTTTTCAAGTAACCGCAACTTGGAAAGGGTTAATCTCCAGTCAAAAAAAAAATGCGGATGCTGCATCTCGAGATTTGCAGCCGGGGAAAATTCGGTCTATGAGATGAATTGGTCATTGAACCGCCCTCTAACGATAAACCATGGTGCCATCGGGTTAATGTTCAGACCATCAATATCGCTCTGGCTCCTAGACTATTTATGTAATAGCCGTGGAAAAAGTATACCGTAAAACTCACAAGTAATGTTTATTTCCCACTCGTATGCTTTGCAGCACTCTTGTATAGCTGATACTGCAAATACCATACTACTCGTGGGCAATGACTATCATACCGTGCTCGTGAAATAATATGCTATGTTATAACCATAGAAATATATTAATAGATTAAGCGTCCCGTGAGTTTTCTGAAGGGCAGAAGATAATAATTATCCCGTTCTCTATACTGCTCTTTTCATGAATTGTGGACACGATAGGGGTAACCTTCAGAGAACTGATTCAAATCCGCTCGCGGGACGCTCACTTTCTTTATATGTATATCTCTATGGTTATAAGGTCATAACTGCCTTGAAACTGGTCACAAGAGTGTGTGTTTCCTTATTTTTATCAATTTAGGAAAGATTGATAGAGTAATAAATTCTGTTTAAGGCCATAGTCGTAACGCGTCGATTGAAATTGTTATCTATTAAGAAGCAGTTAAAAGTTACTGAAAAAACTTGAACCTCTAATTCTCCCCTCCGTGTATTTTTTCCAAAAAATCTGAATCAGTAAACACTTCCAATAATATCACATATTGTAAATATTTCAGATGTGGAAATGTATGGCAGGCGGAGAAAAGGTAGACTACGTACTGGCATACACAGAATCAAAAAATCCACTACACGAACCAAAACGGCAAATCTTTGAAGATAATCTTAGAGCTGTGGGATTATTATTGGAGAGGGATGAAAGTCAGATGGTTCATTTCATTAAACTACACGCTCCCAAAGCAGTATTATGCCAATACGCCGAGATATTGAGGCTAAGATTACCTATAAGAGTGGTGAGTAATGAATAACCATAATATTAAAATTCAACTGCACGCCAAATTTTTCTGAATACGGAAGATAATAAAAGAATGATTATTTCAAAAAACGTTCAAATGTGTATAATAGTTATCGCCCAGTCAATGAAGTTGAAAAAAAGTAAAAAGTATCAGTCATTATACATAATCAAATTAGAAGTTGAAGTCCAGTCCAGTCAGTAAGCATTTTTAGTATAATTTTTTTTCCAATAAATGGATTTTTATTCAAATTGGTGATTGAGATCGTTCCTGAAGGTCCTACGATGGTAGGTGTTTCAAATCAGAATGCCTCACTCAATCCTTTGAGGAGCTATTGAGTAAAATGTTCGAACCTGTGAGAAAATTTGTCAAATAGAAAAAAAAATGGTATAATGGAAATATATTAAGAGGTAAGTGTGAGAACGTCCTCTGCGACAAATATTTCCAAGAGGTCTTGAATATACTAAAGAATGGTGACAATCGATGGGACTTGACTTCAACCTCACCAAAACTACCTTAGTTGCCTTTAGAAGGAAAAGGAATCCTAACCTCAAAACCATCGAACTGGATGGGAGCGTTATTGAGTGGCAGTCAGAGGTTACATATCTGGGAATTATAATAGATAAGAAACTTTACTGGAAAAAATTGGGGATGTAACCCTAACACTCTGCGTTGGGTGTACACAATGTAACATGGTTCTCTCTCTATTAAATTCTATAAAACTTTACTTAAGGAATTTACATTAGTCCTATTCATCAATATTCATTTATCTATCTGCAGTGTGGCCATTTAATTTAGAGAACCATGACACCTTGGAGTTTTATTCAATCATTAATTAGCCAGAACAAACGTGAAAAATATCATTGACATACCCTTTTCTTTCACAAGACACTTAAGATTTTAACACAGGAAGGTAAGTGAAGGGATAAACGCTTGTTTTAATCAGAGAAACTCGAGCTCAACAACAATAAACTATTTAATAAACAACAATTAAAAGATAATGTTAATAATAATAAAAAGGATATAAATGATAATTATTAAAGATAATAAAAAGAATACTATAATTAACTTTATTGTTAATATTATAAAATTACTAATAAAAATAATCTAATAATGAACCTAAAGTTAAATAAAATCACCTAGATAATCTAAATCTACTAAACTAAAGAAAAATGAAACTAAAATAATTACAAATGATTTCCCAACAAGTCAAAAGCTATGAACTGATTAAAATAGATTATTAACTCGAACTTGAATACAACTGAACTTTGATTTTAGCGAAAATACCCTCTTACCAAAAAAACACTCTGAATAATCTATTAGAATCAATTTAATTGAAAATGACAAAGTGCCACGTGATTTCTCAAAAGTCTAATTCAAGTTAGAAAATATAACTGAAGGTTTTTCCGCATTCTGTTGATATTTATAATGCGTCCTTTTTCTGCAATTAGGGAAGGATCCCCGAATTGTTTAACCAATGATTTTACTTATAGTGATCCTGGTTTTACTTTTGTACCAATAATATTGCTAGTAAATTTGGAAGAATTGTTAAACCAATAAGCAGTAAGATAACTTATAATTCTTTTCCTCTTTCTTAAGATCTTTCACTCAGAATGTTTCTAGGGTGGGGATTTCTAAACTTATCTGTCATACATATTATTTCAACTAATCAAGACTATATTTAAGTAGAATATCGATGATCTGCAGAAGGATCACATAAGGTTTATCGTGTAGCTAATTATTAGTTTCTCGTCCTATATCGGTTATCGGTTCGACAAGTTTATTATATCCTTTAAAATAAACTTTTGAATTTATGGCAACCCTCGACCCCAACAGCTATGGTATCATAACACACACCCACGTTGAAGCGAGTGTGAAACTGATTTTGTGTTTATTTAAGAAATTCATTCAATATTTCCCACGATAAAATGTGTTATTGGTGAGAAACAGAAAACATGTGGCTAACCCCAATGAGTTCTTATTACTTTGCTTTAGATATTTTAATCTTACATCAAACTTTAATTTTCTAAATATGATTTTGTTTTTTTCAACTATAGGAAATAACCTGTATATAACCCTTATTACAACAACAATTGTTATTGTTATTGACACATATCCCTGTATTTTTGCGAGAAAATGCATGCCCTTCGAGTTACAGCCATTTTAAAAATCCATTCAAATTGATTTCCCTTCATATTTCTTGTAAAATCATTGTTCAAAAAAAGGGTATAGGTAAAACTAAAGCATTCCTTTTCAACAACTAACAACCTCGAATCAATTCAAAATATTTTTGCAGAACTTTTCATTCAAGGTCCCTACCCGCCCCTGGTTTTGAAAAGGGCTGTAACTCGGAGAGCATGCATATTTTCGATAAAATTATTTTGAGGGCAAAAAAAAATCCATATATTAAATTATTCCCCCCATTTTGAGATTTTGGGATAGTCGAATTTTCTAATTTTAATGAGCCTCCATTTCAACTGGTTGGAATTTTTCAATTTTGATGACTCTTAATCAGCAGCCTCAAAAAACCCATTCGTTGTGAATTTATTTTGATTTGAAAGTTTTCTACCTTTAATTTCGATTTATGCGTTTAATTTTTTCATTTTCTGACGGAACATGTTTATTTGGCATTAACCTAGATGCTCAAAGCATTTTCCAAGGATTCACCCCCTCAAACTTAACTAGACAGTTTTACGGTTTTTTGGGGAAAAGTCAGAGAATATTTATTTTTGGGACATAAAATGTATATTTTTGGGATTTCTACTTATGTTTAAATAAAATTTTTGCGTATGTGCCTTTTTTATAGTTTTTAACCCCCACTATTTTCGATGTGAAATGACTATAACTCGGAGAGGGTACATTCTCCCAAAAGTTGCATTATGGACCCAGAAAACTATTCATACAACTTTTTATCCTATTTGAAAACTTTTTCATAGCCTACTACCCCGGACCAAATTTCATGAAAATTAATTTTCTAAAAAAAAGTTCTTCAGCGACGGGACTAATAAGTCATCCTTCAACTTCTAATTTGATTATAAGCACTGACTATATTTTGAATGACCTGGAGGGCGATGTGGAAGTTAATATGTCTTCCCCAATTGTTTTGTAGCATAAACTATAAGGAGCTCATAACTGTAAGTAAGATAAAATCACCCTTATTCGCTAAAAAATACTGTGAAAGTACTGCGGGGACCATTCAGCTATAAATTAGCCATCATCAGAGTAAACTTAATTAGAAAACAAAATGTTTTTTTTTAATATTTGGAATTGGCAATGCAAATAAGGGATAACCTTCAGCTGGACATAAATCTCAATTCATTAAATTGCTTTTTTGCTTACACATTTCCATCCCTTCTAAATTACCTAGATAATTGTACCTGCCCCTAATATCGGTAGTTACTTGTTTTGCTTGAAACGTAAATTTTCGTCGAATTTAACCAATATTAAACGAATATTTGCTTTTATATGCAATTCAACCACTACATATGCGACATAAACTTTAAAAGGACGAAATATGCAATATTTATATAATATTAATTTGTTTGTTTACCACTCACAATGCAAAAAATTATGTGTTTGTATTGATTGCTCATGTGAGGTAATAGCATAAAATTAACAAAATGGTACAATATGGATAACATATGGTACGAGATTCATTCAGCTATATTTCAAAATTATGATGTCTTGCTTATAATTGGTTTAAATGGATTAAAAGGGTTTTGTTTTTGCTTTCAGACTCATGAAAAGCTCAAAAGAAATTTTTTGTCATCCACTATAAACAAGTTTTTAGAAATTTGTTCTATCAAGGTTGATGATAAAAAATTTCCTCCTGTGCGCAACCTACTCACTTACGAATATAGTAGAGACAAAGATTTCTTGTAAGTATATAAATTACATTACACTACTTTATATTACATTATTTCTTTTAGATTTGATTCAGATGCACCTGATTTCTTCAAAGCATCTGCTCGTATTATGGTGGTAAATTATATATTAGAACGAGAAAAATACGATGAAGATGAGAACTGTAGAGGTATTAAAAAGTTGGTAGCGGAAGGAGTGTATGCCGCTTCGTACCCAGTACATGATGTAAGCATTCCATAGGTAGTTAGTATAGTTCGGTGATAGTAAGAGAATTCCTATCAAAGCGGGAAGAGTTATCTACCGGACGTAACTTTGCACACGTGTAGATAACTACTTACTAGTATTATTTAATAAGAATGGAGTAATGAAATATTGTTTACTCCCAATCTCGTTAGGCTCAACCGAAAAAGGTGTGAGAGTGCATACAAAAGCTTAAAAAATAGTTTTCGCGTTGAAACAAATCAATCAATTGTATTATAACGTGAGAGCATATTGTTGTATTGGCATCAAAATGGCGGACGAGACTATTTTCCTATATAGAGCCTTATCGAAACATTTTTATTTTACTAAAAAAAGTGATTAAAATTGAAATAATTTTGTTTTCAATCAAAGAAAAAAAAAACAAAAGTAAATATTCACTAACGTAATTTGAAATTTATTGGAAATGCATTTTAAATGAGGCATAGAAAAAATAGTTAAATAAACTAGATCCATTAGGCATTTTAACGCACTCGTTCTTTGAAAATAGACATGAAGTCATGCGCTAAAAGCCTGCCTAATGAAACAAGTTCTTAAATATACTATTATGGTTTCCAAAGATACAAAGAAATCTTGCTTCTTCACATAGATCTATAATAAAATTTCTTCAGGAAACAACCCAATTCAATTTCACCGGTACTGAACAGGTAATTTATAATTTATGTAATGTAACGTCTCAAACTTAAAGTTTCAGACAGCTGATCGTTCTGGACTAGAAAGACCTTATCATTGTATCTGACAAAAGCCAACATGAGATAAATGAGTATATTCATATATTCATTTGTTTCTAATTCTGTTACATTGGTTCGGTATGGTGCCGCCATCTGGCGCACTCAAGTAGTCTCACATTACCCGTAACTGTTGTAAAGTTCGAGTAATCTGTCAGTATGGTACATTGCTTGTTTTCTTAGCGGGTCATCTATCCATAGATGGCAATGCAAACTTGCTCGTTCCACTGATGAGGTCTATGAGAAGAGCGAAACAGCTGTCTGGAACTATAACTTTGTGACGTTACTGATCGACCTGGACTAGAAAGACCTTATCATTAATTTCTAATTCATTCAAGTATATTCTGAAACAAGTATCACTTATGTTGTTATTACTTCTCGTCAATCTCTTCAATAACTATGAGTTTTTACAAATGTTTTCGTAAAAACCGGCAGGTATGTAGAACTTCTCTTACATACAGAATAATTATATATTGTTATCAACAATAATAACATTATTATGACAATTTCGAAAATAATGCATACTTACTTCAAGTAACGATATCTTCCTGAATTTTAGAACTCATTACTGAGTACTGATTTTTGGTTATGAGTCTTATCTCCTTGAAGAAGTCCAGTATCGGTTTGACTTTAAAACCATCGAGTCATTGTAGTGCCAACACTGCCAACATTTGCACAGTATATGTGCAGAGATTCATCGTCCACTTCACACAATCTTCAGAATGTTCTTTCCTTTTTCTGTGTAGGTGTTCCTTCAAAGTTGTTTTCTTGTTAGCTCCAGTTATTCATGGGATTTTCGTTTGCATGCTTCCCCTGTGAATAATTTGGATTGTCTGAGACGTTTGGTCAATATTTGGTCATTGCCTTGTCGGTTGCTTGTGCGAATTGCTTCACTACGGTGCTATAAGCAATGCTTCATGTAGGTTTCGGTCGGAAGTATGTTTTATTAGCTCCCTTATCTTGCCAGTTGGTCTGCCATTTCGTCGCCCTTTATGCTCTGATGGTCTTGCACCCTCGACAACTGTTACCCGGTTGTTGGTGGACAATACGGCCAGTTTATGTCGGTTCTGTAAGACAGTCTTAGATAGGATCACATAAAATCTCAATATATTTATAGCTTCTTGACTTTCCGTCATGATGAAGATTTGCTCATTGATGTAAGCTCTCTCCAACATGAGACAAATAAATATATTCAAACTATATATGTTTGCCTGCGATTGTATGGGTCCTTCAAAACTCCAAGTAGTATGTCCTGAAGTATTTATGAAGACAATAGCAATAACACATTTAGTAGACAGTTCTTGATATTGGTTTTATTGAATATGAGATGTTATCTATTGATAAAACTATGAAATAATTTTATTTTAGGGAGATAGACATAAAGAAGGCTCGAAGAGAAAACTACTAATAGAAGAATGGGCATCCATTGCAAAATGGATAAAATATCAACCAATAGATGAAATAAAAGAATATTTTGGCATAAAATTTGCTTTATACTTCACATGGTTAGGATTCTACACTAATATGTTGATACCAGCTGCATTTATGGGAGTTCTGTGTCTGGTGTATGGAGCGATTACAGTTAATCAAGATAAAATTTCAGAAGACATTTGCACTTTAGATATAACTATGTGCCCTAGATGTGATAAGTACTGTGATTATTGGAAACTCAAAGAGAGTTGTACTTACTCGAAAATACAACATTTCATGGACAACCCGGCAACCATAGTTTTCGCAGTTTTCATGTCGTTTTGGGCGGCTCTTTTCTTGGAATTGTGGAAACGATACAGCGCCGAAGTAACACACAGATGGGGTTTATCGGGCTTCGACGTTTTGGCTGAACCGCCTCGGCCTGAATACTTGATGAGATTATCGAAATCGAAAAAGAAGAAGCTGAACGTGGTAACACTCATAGAGGAACCAACAGTTCCTTTCTGGAGAGTTAAAATTCCTTCCATCGTTCTAAGTTTTAGTATCGTCTTAATTTGGATACTGGTAGCCTTAAGTATTGTCTTCGGGGTGATCATATACAGAATGTCGCTCTTAACCTCACAAACTTTATACTCAGATAGGACTAGTTATAGGATTTACGTGGTACCTGTTACAGCAGCTCTCATCAATTTGGTTTGCATCCAAGTATTAAACATAATATACGACCAAGTGGCACACGTACTGACTGAAATCGAAATTCCAAGGTCACAAACTGAATATGAAGATAGCTTGACGTTGAAAAGTTATATGTTCCAATTCATCAATTATTATTCGTCCATATTTTATATTGCTTTCTTGAAAGGAAAATTCGTTGGTTACCCTGCGAAGTACAATAGAGTTTTCGGATATCGCCAAGAAGAGGTGAGTTTATATGCGTTATTATTTTAATCATCTCTGAGTTATAATCTAGCCTAGCGTTATTTCCGTATACACTCATCTTGTATTTGGGAGAAACATGTTTTCGAGTTCAGGTAAATTCTTCAAATGCAATTAATTGCTTGGAATCAATTGCTCGAAAGTTTTATTCGCTAATTGTTGTTATTGTTGTTGTGATGAGTTGGATAAAAAGACACAGGATGATAATAACTCGGTCTTATTCACTTTCTAGGTAAAGCTTAATGACAAGTATAATACACAGAAAATTCAACTTAAGCATAATAACTAACAAATAATTGAAATTAATTCCACTAACATTATAACATAGATAAGTGCTTCGCTTAATAAAAAATTTTATTTTATTTTATTTTAATAAAGACTTTTTTACGATTATGTCGAAACTACTGGCAACATCGTAATAAAATTTGGTATGAATATGTTTTGGAAGCCGACACATCGCATGAATTTATTTTTATATCTAACTCTCATAGAGGGCGCTAATTACACGGTTAATACCGAGTAGTTTTAATCATAAATTTTTTAAGGTTAGATTTTCTGATTCAAATTTCACGTCAAATTAAACACAATTTTACACAGAAAAAGTACTCTTGGTAAAACTCGATACTGTGTACCGTTTACGGAATATTTTGATTTGAAAATAAAGAAGTAATAACTGATGCTGGTATAAAGTAAAAAACAGCTAAAAATTTATTGAAAACCAAAAATAATAACATTATTCTAAGGCTAAAGTTATTAATTAAATAAAGAATCACATTAAAAATTAAAATAAATTTTAACAAAAACATGAAATATTCAATCAGTTAGAGAAAGTGTTCAAAATGTCTCCAGTTTTCACGAATACACAATTCTATTCTTTCTTCTGTAGAATACTAAACGGTTGTGAATGGTTGAGGATCAGCTATGAGGTGATTAAAGTGTCGTTGAATTCTCTCTTGCATCTCCTGATGTACAACAGACTTTTTCCTTAACATACGACCAAACTCTGTAGCCAATTAATCGCAGCTTCTGCACTTCTACCAATCCATCGATTCGGATAATGGTTACTTAACCAATTATATACTTCTATTATATCAAAATGCGGGAGAGCTCCATCGTGCATAAAAAAGAGAGACCTTCGCTCGTTTAGCGTTAAATCTTGTAATATGTCGAATAAATGATTTTCTAGAAAGTGGAGTTACACGTTACCATTTAAATTTCCAGAAAGAATGTGATAACCAATCAATTTTGTTACCCAAAGTTACTGCCCAAACATTAATTTTAGACGAGTGTTGGTAATGTGGATTGGGATTGAGGACTGTTCTTCCTTGTAAAGTTGTACAAACATCCACTCTAACCGGTAGATCGTGTGGCAGGAGCTCTTGAACTTGTCTGTAGTGATAAGGATGTAGCTGATGCACCTTAAGAATCCTCCAAGTACTCGCAGCAGACGTATTTGTTTGCCGTGCCATATTTCTTACGCTAATTGTTGAATCTTGATCAACTAAATCTAAAATGATATTCTCCTTCTGAATGGTTCTTGTTGTTCTGGGCATACCAGAATTTTTTTTTTGGTGTCACATTCCCAGTTTCTCGACAACGTCGTTCCACGGTTCTAAACGTTTTTTTATTTGGTATGTTTCTTATGGGAAACTTTTTTGCTGCACTAGCGTTAACTATCAATAAATGTCAATTTTCCATGACTAACTCAGACTAAACCGTTTTGAGGTTTGCGACGACCTTTTTTTACTGAGGACGTTTTGAACACTTACTCTAACTGATTGAATATTTCATGTTTTACTCAAATTTATTTTAATTCTTAGTGTGATTCTTCGTTCAATTAATAACTTTAGCATTATAATAATGTTATTGTTTTTGGTCTTTAATAAATTGGTAATTGTTTTTTACTTATACCAGTAACAGTTATTACTTCATTATTATTATTGAATTAGAAAATCTAACCTCAAAAAGTTATGATTAAAACTACTCGATATGAACCGTGTAATTAGCGCCCTCTATGAGGGTCGGATATAAAAATTAATTCGTGCGTCAGTTTCTAAAACATATTCATACCAAATTTTATTACAATGTTGCCGGTAGTTTCGACATAATCGTAAAAAATGTCTTGAATTTTTGTTTACAACACCCTGTATCTTGAATACGGATGCGGTTACGAAAATTTTTCTTTTAGCGAAGCACTTATCTTCCAGTGTTCTACCTATTCTAGCAACGGGGCCACCTTTTTTTGAAACATCCTGTATAAACATTATAACATATAAAATACTAATGAGATTTATGTAATTGTGATTTTCCACTGACAGTAGCTTGTAGTTGTGGACCAAGTTTACTTGTACCAATTATTAACAGAGATTTAAGATGCTCATCGGTTAACTTAGATCTGTAAACTTCATTTTGGAGAATGTTTTCTCACACAAGTAAGTAGTGCTAAAAACAGAAAACAGCTTACTAGCAAATTTATGCAAATTATAAAATTGTACCTGTGGAAGACTCTTATAAAATTCCAACAAAGATGAGTTTAATATTTGTTCTTAATGATATCACTGCACTGTGAATCAATAATTTCCATTTGAAGTTCCGGGGCTATGATTTCAATGTCAGTATCAAAAGGATTTTGAAAATTTTCATTCGCAATGACATCAAAGTCTGAGCAACGAGTATCAAAATTTATCTTCAAAGCACTCAAAGCTTCGATTGCAAAGTCGATGGGAAACTCAGTCTCAGTAGTTTGGCTGAATATTTCACATGTTTTAAAATGTGTGGAACATTTTTCACGTAATTATGATTGAAACAGTATTATTTTCTGCCGGAACGATTTGACATTAGTGTATAAATCAGGGAGAAGCTGGTTGTCTCCTTGCAATTTCAAATTCAGTTCGTTCATATGTTTTGTCAAATCGCCATAGAATGCTAACTTCCACAGCCATTTGCTATGTTGTAATTCAGTAAGAGGGCGATGCTTTTCATTCAAAATAATTTCGATCACTGCTTGAAGTTCAAAAAAGCGAAGGACTTTTCCGCCAGCGCCAGCGTACGGCAGTATGATGTGGTAAGACATTTTCTCTAATCTTTTCAATAAACTCGCGGAATTGTCGGTGATTCAGCCCAGTGGATCTAATGAAATAAACAACTGATAGAGAACTTCAGACATATCCAAACATTTGCCACATAAGGACTGTTGATGAATGATACAATGTAAGACTAATGGTTTTTAACCGTTTCATTTTCTACAGCCTTTGACACAAGAGCGATCACTCCTTTGTTTTTACCACACATGTTTCTGCCTCCATCAGTAGTAATAGATTTGAAGTTCTGCCCTCGAAGTTTTTTTAATTAATGTCATTTTCAACTCCCTTAAAAATATTTCCCCCAGTAGTCGTGCCGAGAATACTACCAATATTCTTCATACATTTCATACCTTTTATCTACTCTTCGAATAGAAATCAACACCTGAGCAGTATCTGACACATCAGTTGACTCATCCAAGGCCAGAGAAAACCACTCAAGATGTCCATTTTTGTCAGACAGTTGAGATGATATATTTTCTGCGATGTCTTCTACCCTCCGAGCCACGGTATTTGCTGACAAACTGATAGTTTTGAATAAATTGACCTTCTCGGGGCACATCTTTTCGGATACTGCAATTACGCATTCTTTGATCATTTCTCCATCGGTGAATGGTTTTCGATGATTCGCAATTTTAAGAGCCACACGAAAGCTGTCACGAGTTGCAGCCTTTTGTTCAGTGTTGAGTTTCGTAATCAAAGATTGCTGCGATCTCAATCCGCCCATCAAAGCTTCAAATTTTTCTGTCCGCAAACTTTCTGTATATTTTGAATAATCATAATGACGTTTAATGTTGTATTCTTTGAGAACGGCTATGGTTTCATTGCAAATCAAACATAGTGCCTTCTTACTGAACTCAATTACGAATTATTGAAAGTTCCATTGATCTTTGAATGTTCTGCATTCACTGTCTACTTTACGCTTCTTTTCCATATTAGTAAATCACACACAAAAACAACAAGTCAAATTAAAATACTGTTAAGAAAATGTCTTCTAAACACGCACAAACACGTTTCAAGGAGTTACGCAATACTTTATTTCACAACAGACAGTTTTGCTTCCTTCGCATTCCCTAGGCGAACTGACTCGCGGTCATGCCGCTAGCCTTCTTAAACTCCAATTACTGCCAACTAGAAGTGAGTGGAATACACCAGAACTTTCTCGAAACAACGAGATTATTCGCGAAAGTACTACTAGCGCTATCTGTTAGCGATAAAGTGTGTCATCGAATGTCGCGGTCGTAACAATAAAGTACAGTTAGTAAACAATATTAATTGAACTAGCGAATTTAGCAAACGTAGGTTCGCTCAGGACGCGTACCCGGCGACTAGTCTAGAAATTATAGATAATGGCAGGAAAATTAAAACGGTCTTGGCCCTTACTTTGGAACTTACTCTAGTAAACAGTATGGCCCTAAGACCCCTTCTCTAAATTACAAGAAATAATCTTGCAGACAGATAGATAGGTAGGTAGGTATTGTAAACAAAACATACTGTACCGTCCACGAAAGGAGAGCATTTGAAAGAATGTTAAGAATGCCACATTATACTTTTTTTACCGCATATTCAATACAACATAAAATAGTAGACTAACCCCGGATGTTCACCTTTACGACGCGACGTCATTACAGGTAATGTGCGTGGAATCCCCTACAGTGTATTCTGAAAAGTTTGGTTTAATTTTTTAATTGCATTCCAATGATTACCGTTATAATTATAGTGCATCGTAATTATTTATTCCGATATTGTAAACTACTTCGTCTGGGATTTTTTTTAATTATACATAAGTATTATACAAGTAATTATATCATTACACTCGACGCCTATAACTTCGTGTAATTTCACTCTGATTTCAACAGTTTCTACCCTTACCCCTGGGGTCTTCTTTCACGAACCGCACAGTATCTGACGTAGCGCAACGTCAACAAATGTTTTAATTTCCGACTATTTTTTCAAACATCGCTGTTCGTTGGCGTCATGATATTATAGGATTACAATAGATTAATTATTGTTAGATCCATATTTTATCATGGGCTATTTATTATAAAAATCGCGATATTTTCATCATATGTAGGCATATAAACTGTTAAACTGTTCACTCATGAACATGACTCAGATATATATTATATTTTTTGTTACTACAATCATTTTTAACTTAACGATTATTTACAGTCTGTAATTACTAAAAGTCTTTATAAATACATACTTTTCAATGTAATATACATTCAATACTTTAGTTTTATCTATATTTTAATTATTTCATAAAACAAATATATACAATGACTTTAAAATCGCAATTTATAACGTCCTACCGAATACATTTTGTTACCGCCTGGCGTACGTTTGATTGGTCAGTTTTTCAAGACTGATAAATGGGGAGCCGTCAACTTCGGATAGTCGTCCTGTGTTTTACAAGAGGCAAGTAAGACGCTATAGTGATATGAAGGGTTGTATCTGAAAATATACGATGCGCACAAGTCTACTGACTCACTTTAATTCACAGGACAAGCATCTTCTCTTACGGCAGTAACTCGCGCTATAAATAAGGATAGTGTATCCACAATGTGAACTATTTTATAGTTTTTTAGTAACTCCCCTATTTATCCTCATCTTCGTTGAATCTGGCTCGCACTTATCACTTACCTCGCTGATTTAAGGCTGCGGTCCGGTTATACTAAATTAGATGTAAAATATTGCCATCTCAGTTCGTATTGATAACAAAAATTAAGCACACCATGTAGACAAGTTCCATGTCAAATTAAAGCTGAAGGTATGCAGAATTGTATAACGTAATTTTCAATAAGATTGATTAATTCAAGCCTCCGATATAAGTAGATAAAACCTTCATTATTAATCCAAGATTTTTCGTGTTCGATATACCGTTTTCGCTCTGTTGTCCAATTAATCTACTGATAAATGGTGAGCCGTCGACTTCGGATAGTCGTCCTGTGGACGTATAACTCCATCTTTAGATAAAAAGTCCGCACATTACTCAAATTTGCACAATAAACGACGTCGGCTTTAATGAAAATGTAGTGCAAGATAGGAAAATGCTACTTGGGCAGCTGATCTATATTGTAACAATGGCCCAATTAAGATGATACCTGCAAGTCAACACAAATGGTTTATGATTTCTAATTATCCCAAATAGTATATGAATACCTAAGAATCCAACATTGTCATTAGATTTGAAATATCATTGGGTTAGTGAACATGACTATCGCGGCGTTGGAGTTCGTTAGAAAGGCAAGGCAAAATTTTGTTGTAACAGATTAAAAACGGATAGAACACTTGATAGCAAAGTGTATTGGAAGTGCGAACACTAAAAAAAATTTAAGTGCAGGGCTCGAATGATCACTGTGGTGGACATGTGTATCCACATAAGGACGACCATAACCACAATGCCGACGTTGCACTATAACATGTCATGAAAGTAGGAAATAAGAAAAGTTGGGATTCACCACTGACATTCTACCCCAAGCTCAGGGTCGGAACTACAATGGGGCAACCGGGGCCCCCGCGTTCGGGGGCCCCCTGAGCGAAGGACAAAAACAGAAAAAAAGTTTCGAAGTGCAAGCATTTTTAGCGTTGTCTCATTGTTCTTCGTTATCTGAAAATTTATCAACTGATTCTGTACAAATCTTGCTCTTAGAATAAAAACTTTATACTTAGAAGTGTGAGATTTTATAAACGTAAAGAATTTACCATCTTATGGAGAGCCTTTTTTCCGAAGCTACCCTTTTCTCGGATATACATGTCCGTACTCCATAGTAAAAACATTTCGGTTACATTCGTTTGCAGAAACGTATGGTGTTTGTTGTGCATGATAACGCTGACGGAAGTGAATGAACTTCAAACATCTCAGTTTTGTTAATAACAGTATGTTTCATTCTACAGGGTGTCCCAGGTTTTAGTCGGAGGACTTCAACAGTCGATCGAAAATTTGATTTTGAGAAAAAAATTCCTAATAACATATATGCACAGATGCTTAGTTATTGAGATACAGGGTGTTGAAATTGATAAAAAAATTTCGTTTATTGCGAATATCTCTGGAACCGTTTACCGTACAGAAAACAGCTTTTGCAAGCATTTTCTACTCATAGTAAGCTATGTTCTGTGTGATAAAATTTTTTTTTAGTCATAATTGGTGAAGATTTTGAAGGGGTAGTTGGTGTTTTTCTCCCCAACTTCTAAGCCACTGGAAAAAGTACGGTTTTGCGACAACCATTTGAACCGCCAATTTCTACACAAAAAAGGTACTCTTGGTCATAAGCTCTAAAGTTGGCCGTTTTCGAGGAAAATCAACTTTTATGTTGAAAAACATGGTCAATTCTTACTAATTAAACTAAATTTATTCAAACGTTAGAACAAGTAACAAAACCAAAAAATTGACCATGTTTTTCAACATAAAAGTTGATTTTTCTGGAAAACGCTCAACTTTAGAGCTTATAACCAAATACCTTTTGTGTAGAAAACATTGGCGGTTCAAATGGTTGTCTCAAAACCGTACTTTTTCCAGTGGCGTAGAAGTTGGGAAGAAAAACACCAACTATCCCTTCAAAATCTTCACCAATTATGACTAAAAAAAAATTGTATCACACAGAGCATAGCTTACTATAGTAGAAAAATGTT
This sequence comes from Endomychus coccineus, assembly GCA_958510875.1. Taxonomy (NCBI): domain Eukaryota; kingdom Metazoa; phylum Arthropoda; class Insecta; order Coleoptera; family Endomychidae; genus Endomychus; species Endomychus coccineus. The sequence goes on from OY294068.1 coordinate 160,973,125, forward strand.
TGTAAAAGCTGTTTTCTGTACGATAAACGGTTCCGGAGATATTCGCAAAAAACGAAATTTTTTTTTATCAATTTCAACATCCTGTATCTCAAAAACTAAGCGTCTGTGCATATATGTTATCAGGAATTTTTTTCTCAAAATCAAATTTTCTATCGACTGTTGAAATTCTCCGACTAAAACCTGGGACACCCTGTATATACATGTACGTATATTATTGAAATAAGTGAGGTATCATCTATTTTGTAAGAGCTTGATCTATCTACAATGGAATAATATTAATATTCGAATTGAGAGATCC